>LPNX010898146.1:0-31617 GCA_001517045.1 Pseudotsuga menziesii
ATAAAGTGGTCCAAAGGGGCTAATGAGTCTGCAGCGGGACAAGGGAAGGCCATACAATGTGTGATTCACCTAGTGTGGTGAAATCCGCTATAACAATCCTAACAGATCATAAAGTAAAAATCAGCTTGGTAAAACGCCTTCGTCCAGTCAGCTCCATGTCTTCATCCAGTCAGCTCGTTATTGTATAACAGCTGTCTCTATGCATGCAAGATGTATTTGGTCTTTTCGAATCTCTCCACAGCTTTCCACTGTTCTGCGCTTGGGGTATCACATTCCATCATTTCCTGAATTAACACTTCAAGCTCCATGTAAGCTTCATATGACACCTTGGGTAATCTGCTTCTGATAATTGTGAAATTCTGTAAAATTTCGAAATCCTCTGTCAATTTGTCCACAATAGTTTTTCCTGTTAGGCCCTTTTCCAAGTCATCGAATTTAGAGTGGTCCATGCGATTCTGAACTAGCAAGCTATGATAGTGCTCTTGCGAAAACATCCGTCCCTCCTCATCCCAAAATGAAGGCAAGCTGCCTTCGAACAGCTCCTTGAAATCCTGCTTGAAATTATCGACCTGTGCAACCATTTCATCAGTTCTGTCCTGGACCGTTTTCATTAAATGATGTTTGTGGATAAATTTCTTAGCCCACAGCACTATGGATATCCTGTCCTTTATCCCCATATCATGTAATTTCTGATATGTTAATGAGTTTAAAAAGTTCAGTGCATTTTGAGCTGTGGTGAGAGGTCTTTTTCCCATGTGTTCATTCACTAGCTTTAATCTTTGGTGGGCCAAATTGATCAAAATATTCTGATCATCAATGAAATTCAGATAATGCCTGAATTTGGTAATTTCTATAGATAAGGTGTCCCAAATAATGTGTTTTGCTCCTTGCAGGGGACCTTTACCTATGCTTTTCTCCTTCAATTCATTGAACTTCTTTTGCAACTGGTTTCTATCTTGTAGTATTTTGTTTTTACTTTCATTCATTTTGGCCAGTTCAGACTTGATCTTTGCATTCTTTGTCTTTAGCTCTTTGATTTCTTCATCTTTTAGACTAACCTGGGACATAGGCACCAACAGATTATCCGCAGAAAAATCATCCAATGGCTTCTCGATATTCACAATGGAAAAGTCTTCACCTATGGGAGTCTGACTCATTAACTCCTCCATAATCTCCTTCTCATCAATTTGATCCTTTTTCATCAAGGAAATTTGAGATAACAATTCATTTCGTTCGGCCTCCCACTTGTCTTTTTATTCCTGTAACTCAACAGCTCTCCCTGTATACTCCATCATCTCTTGATGGATCTTGTATTTTTCTTCTTGCAGAGCCAATAACTCAGAGGATTGAACATGCTCAGGACCTGGGATTTTCAATTTTTTCTTCAACACTTGGAGAGCATTGTCTTTTTCTTCTAGCATTTTCCTGACTACCTGGGTGTTATCTAAACTGACAATATCTGTTTGAAGCTTCTTGATCTGGATGGCATTTGCCTTATTTTCGACTCTTTCATGTTTCATTTGAATCTATAACTTATCTGTCAAAATTTGTAATTTCTTTATCTTTACCATAGCTTGTAACAAATCTGAATAAATGATATCACTGGTTTGTTTATGAAGTTGTATCTTATCTGGTATACTGATCTTATCCAACTGGATCTCCATCTCTGACATCTTTTTGTCGTTTACCATGGCTAACTTGAATGTATTTCTTTCAGCATCTCTGGCAGAAACCAGAGAAGTTTTTGGACTGTGTAAACTTCTCACTCGCGGTAGCAAATTTCTTGTCTCTTCCAGAGACTGTTTTCTTTTCTCCATGTAACTAGCCTTGGGTTCCTCCTTTGACTTAAAGATCAGGCTTGATTCTGAACCATCTACATTTTTAAAAGAAAACTGATTTACTTGCACAACCTTCATTGGAACTAGAGCAACCTTTTTGAAACCATCAGAAATTTCTTCATTTAAAATTTCACCACCTTGAAACAACTTTGCCTTTTTATGTGATCCATATTCGTCAATTTCCATACTTTTGATCTTAGACAGACTTCTCTTAATCACAATACTAGTACCCTCTGTTATTTGGGATGCTGTGATAGTTACAGTATGAGCATCTTCATCAGACTTTGATATCTCAGTAAACTGCAACAAATTTGTTGTTTCAGCCAACCCCTCAATAGACTGGTGATCAAACGGTTTGTTCTTGTTGGCCTGCTTCCTCAAGGAGATTACATGGTGGGGATCGTAGTTTATCTTTGGCTCCTGTTGGAAATCCATACTCTCCAGCAATTTCTCTATGAATACTAAAGCACCTTTACTTTTGAAGATGAAAGAACCAGCCTTAAGGGGGAATTTAATATTTGAAGACTTTTTAAAAGCTCCAAAATTATCTTCTTCAGACTGCAGCCTTTGTCTCATGAATTCTAAAGAAAAAATTCTCGGGGTTAAGAAAGCAGGTAACTTATAAGGATGCCCTATAAATCCATATATCCTTAACACAGTGGAGTCTTTATGCAGGAACCAGTATCCAATTCGGTCCTCGGGTGAGGACAGCATCAAACTTTTCATCTTGTCCAAAACACGGGGCAAATATTCATCAAACAACATTTTATACACTTCTAACATAATCGAATTGGCAAATTCGAACATGTTGATTTGCTTGGGCAAATCAGAAGAACAGATAGTATTCAAAAATTGCAGCTCAGTAACATTGGAACACAATAGCATGTTGAACAAGTAGGTCTGAAATCTAAAGAACCGAACCTTTGAAAACTCACTTAACTGAGAATGGATTGTTTCAGCTAGGTATTCATCTAGACTAAACACTAGAATTGACTGATATTCAGAGCCTAAGGAACTTATTCTCAACAAAAAACCAAGGACAACTTTGCCCATGCGACAATCATCATCAAGACCCAATATTTGACAGACTAGAGATACTACCAATTGGACTTCATTTTTATAAATATGCACAGGTTAAGGTAAGAAAAAACCATCTTAAGATTGACCATTTTTCAGAACATTAGACAGGAATTGGCAATGGGTTTCAGTTTCACATTTCTTGTAAAATTCAGCAAGGGTTGACTCATTCACTGACTCACGATTATCAGGGTAATTTTCAGGCAGAATGAGGTTCTCGCGGATGACTGTAGCATTGAATTTACAAAGTATTCGAGATGTGGATTGACTCATGATAATTCTTTGAGAAGGGGAGTAGTTAACAGCACACCATTCTGCAAATTCCGGGAAATGGAGGGTTTGTTCGAGGGCAAAGTAATACAGAAAGGATTTACATACATTCAATATATCATTTCCCTATGAGTGGTAATACCACAATCTTTCTTTACTAACGGACACGCTTCCTACAAATAGGAAGGGGTCACACACGCCCCTATTTCTGTCAACCAAATACTCCTCTTTGTCATCTATAACATGACCACTCTGTAATTCCTCCTTCTTGTCCATAATTCAATTGATAAATAACAAATAGACGGATGAATTATGAGAGCTTAAGCCTTATCTGTTAACTGTAGTGGCGTATTTGCAAATGATAGTCGTAGGTTGACAAACCCGCATGTCTTTTTCACCCGTCCGGAGCCAACAAAACACCCACGGGACAAGTCAACCTCCTTTTATAAGGCCCCACTCCGGAGCGTTCCTTCGACGGTTTGCATGAAACCACTTTAGCCTCCGGAGTATGGCATAATTCACCACGTGGACAGCGGTTTATATTCCATGACCACTCTCTGCCTTTATCTGCCGTGCGCTTCCACACTCCGGACTCATTTGAAATCGTTGATCTAATTCGCCTTTAACTTCCACCTTTGGATCGAGCGCCACATACTTCATTCCACCGAGCATCCAAGTCGTAACCACCATGCAAGTCTTTGCTCCGGAGTTATCCCCAACCGTCGATGTGATCGACTTTATTTCTCCACCATTGGATTAGATGGCACGTATCCAATTCCGCCAAGCGCTTGGGTTTTAACTACCGTGCAAGTCTAGGCTCCGAAGTTATCCACGATCGTTGATGTGATATGCCTTTATCTTGCCACCGTCAAATCGAGTGGCATGTACTTGATTCTGCTGGGCTCTACTATTTTAACAAACATGCGACTTCATACGGCGGAGTTTACATGGATCGTGGATCTCATCGAGCCGAATCAACAGCCGTTGATCTGTGTATCCTATTAAATGCCCGGACATACTTTATCTTCCTCGCACCTCTTAGAGAGCGGAGATAGTATAGGCCATTGATCTTCAACTCTTCACTTCGCACCATTAGATCTTTTGACAACTTCATCGTTCTCACTCTTCATCATACTCTTATACTATACCATTTAACCAAAGTTTGACAAGCCACTATTATTTCTCCTTCATCATGGTTTTTTCATCCCTGTGCTAAATATATGTGTTAACACAATCCATACTCACCAAACTAGGTATTGAGTATTCTATATTTGTCTCTATATTTTATTCTGAGAGATCTTCCATTCCCAATTGGAAGATGCCCTCACTTGATAGATTTGCTGAGTCCTTAATATAGGAGCAAGAGAAGTTGGTCCAGATGGGAGTCCTCCAGACTTCCAAAAACCAAGCTCACCTAGTGAAATACTCTACCAAAGCACAAGATAAAGCATTTGATTCAAATCCTAAAGAGAATCAAAAGAATTTAGAAGGATCTTCGGGCTCCAATAAGAAGAAAAAGTTTGAAAATAAGATGTGCTCCTATTGTATGAGGGGTTTTCATCCAAAAGACCAGTGTATGAAGAAAAAGATCGACTAGCTATCAGCTCTCCTCAAGCAGAACAACATAGCTCTTCCATAAAGAGAAAAGAATTTTGGTGATGGAAAATTGACAAATGATCTTGAAAGGTGCAATTCCTTGAAAGTTGGCCTCTCTCAGTCAACAACCTATTTGATTGATTCTGGAGCATCCAACCACATGGTTTCCTCTAAGGATTCCTTCTCCACTCTCAACCTCATAGGAGGGCATACTATTCATATGGGTGGTGACTCCCAAATTCCAGCAGCAGGAAGAGGTTCCATTGAAATCTAGCATGGCGAGTTCATAAATGTCCTCTATGTGCCCTCTCTTGTAGCTAATCTGTTGTGTGTATACCAAATGACTCACACTGGCTCACCAAAGCAAGTGGTATTTGGACCTGACTTAGTAGAGATCATAGAAATATCAAATGGGAAGAATATAGAGAAAGGAATTGCATATCATGCCTCCAAGGCATATGCTTTCTCCAATTTCATGCCATACTTAGATCTAGTACAACCACAACTTCTATTCAAATCAGATAAAGGTATCAAAATTCCTTTACTTCCTATTACAGATACATATTTATTGTCTAACATTTCAGATTCAAATTTAGAAGAAGAGGAATACCAGCATGATTCAGATATTGATCTTACACCTCAAAGAGATCTAGATCTAGATCCAACATCTACCTCATTTCAACGACCTAAATGGGCTCAGCAGCTCATAGAAGAAGCTTGAAATGGTGCTGGGGATCCAGATGACAAGAGAAGAATGAGGTCCTAGTATTAGAAAGAGAATGTTGCATTGTCCCACATAGATCCACTTCTCCCTAAGATGTGCTTCATGATGTTGGGGTCAGATCCTCAAATGTTTAAGGAAGACTTCCATGATGCTAGATGGAAAGAAGCTATGGATGAGGAATTTGATTCACTACATGACAATAAAACCTAGGAAATTGTTGTTATCACTCAGAATCCCACCCAAGGTTGCGAGAGGAGGACCCTGAGGTAACAACAGAACCACTTTAGGAAAGGGAGATGGATTCTCCAATTCCAGAGAGAAATCTCTCATAAATGTATAACAGGGCCAGACATAATGTCACAAAATGAATATCAAATATTGATGGTTGGAAACATGATGTAAAAGATAACAGGAAGCACATGGGCATGAGGAAAAGAAAATCACAGACTGTAATTTGGAAACACACAGAATTCCTGCATTCATATAACTAGCATTCGGCTTTGTACTTGTATTAATTCAAAAAATATTATAAACACAATAGTCTTGCAAATTCAAAACCAACCAACCTTTTCTCCTTCTGTGAGGAGCATATTTATAGTGTTTAGGCCCCCGAGACCAACCTTGAAATGGGGCCAAAATTAGTTATAAAATTGGCAACAAATTCTCAACAAATTGTATCGTGGCATCTTCCCATGGGCGGAATAAAACAAAAAGTGATGAGGGTAATGTATTTGTTGGACCTTAAGAGATGCTATGTCTTCAAAATACTGCCTTGTCTTATTACTTCACACCTATAGCTTCAGTTTTGGTCGATGCTAGAGCCCATCATCCTTGGTGTAACCTGTGTTCGGACTTGCTGTGGTTTTCAATCACTTTCCATTGGTTAGCTGTAGATATCTCAAAATTTACCATTTATTCTACCAATACTTGGAGGTCTAGGTTCTAAGAAGGCATTGGTACCCTTGTGCACAAATCTTTGAAATCAAATAATAATTCAAATTCACCAGACAATTTTTTGACCACGGTATTGCTTGAAAGCGACTACTGAGCCATGTCCTCAAATTTCCTGTGTTCTTTCCTGCACTCGACCACTCTGTGCTAATACTCTTTATGGGACAGGATTGGTCCCTTTTCTTCCCATAAGAAAGGGATCCCCTTTGGACCAAAGATTCAAACATCGCAGCAAAGTCGTCAGCCTATTTATGCATGAAATTCCATTTTTCCTCGACCATCTTTAAGTGGCGGTGTTTGTGAACCACTATTCTAGCTAATGTGATGACTAGGATCCTATCTTGGATGTTTCCTTGTCTGATGTATTCATCTGTCAAACTGTTCAGGAAACTGATTGCGCCTTTGGATATGTCCAAGGGCCTTTTGTGCAGGTCTATCTTCGATGTCTGGATGTGTTTTTTGGCTACCTGTATGATGTTTTCCTTATCTTAGATAAAATCCAAGTATGGCTATACTTTGGTTGCTTCCACTATTATCATGTCCCAGATGAGGTGTTTCACCCCTATAAGAGATTCTTGGCCTGAAACTTCTTTCGTTAATTCGTCGTTCTTATCTTCCAATTCTTTGCAACACTTTTACACCTTCTTCTTCAATCCTTCTTTGACATTAGCCATGTCAATTAGGTCCCGATTCTATTTTCTTATGCCTATGATCTCTAGATATTTTAGACTCTACACCATATATTTTGGATGATTGGGCCACAGGCACGGGCTATTCCTGAGCTTCTCCTTTATTTCTCTTAACTCCCTTCCCAAATTAGCCTTCTTTGCTTCAAAGGATCATTTTTACTTGGCCCAGAGATTTGCATCTTTATTCTACTATCCCTCCTTTTATTCCTAAATGAGCAGTGTGTCATTACAATTGATCAACTCGGTGTTTAGGGCCTCCTTCTCTTTTTCAATCTCAGTCAATTCAACAGTCTGTATAAGTCGAGTAGCTGGGATTTCTAGATTTTTCTTCAATAGATGGATTGTACCTTCCTTGTCCTTTAGTAGCCTTTGTGTGGAGGTAACTTTATCTCTTAGGCTATCTGCCATGGATATATCTACTTGGAGCTTCCTGATATAGGTTTGGTAAGCCTCATTTTCCACCCTCTCCTTTTAGAGCATCTCTTCAACTCTTTTATTACTAGTTGTTAATTTGGATACTTGTAAGGCAGCTTGGACCACATTAGTCATGTCAGTTTTGAGGACCCTTTTCAGATCTACCTGTAGCTCTACTACTTTGTATCCTGTTATCACATCCAAATTCAATGTGCCCTTGGTCGGGTCTCCGATAGTTTCCAAGGAGGTACTCTGGCCTAGAAACTTGTCCAACTCTTCTCACAACTTCGATATTTCTTCAAAGGCCATTTTACCAACTTCTCTATATTTCTCTAGCAGCTTGGGTTTAGACTTGTAATTACTTATTGCTTCTTTAGGAACACTGTTGAACACGTATTCTTGAATTTCAAAGGATGGACCTTTAAATTTAACAATTTTCTCTTTCCCCTTATCCTTGGCACTCTGCATGAGTTTATATGGCTTTTAAATTTTTTACTTCTTGGGCGTCCTGGCCATATCTCCTTCCTCTACCTCCACGGCCTTTGAGTATTCTCTTTTAGTTTTCTTCTCAGATAGGATGGCCAAAGGGGTGATCTGTGTGATTGCAGCTATAATGCAGGAGAGGTCGAGCTGAGGGGAGCCCTCCACCCATGCAGAGGAGGTCTACTTTTTTAGAATATCTTCATTAGAGTTAGTCTCTCCAGGGTGCTTCATCCAGTTTTCCCTCTCCAACAACCCCGTGACTTCAACATGATCGAATGGCTTGTTCTTATTTGTTTGCCTTCTATTGTAGATGATGTGGTGAGGGTCATAGTCAATCACGACCTCCATTGCAAACCATTTCTCTTTGAGCATACTTTTGACCATTGGAAAGGATAATTTTATTTTAATTGTAATAGGGCCAACTTCCTATGGAAACTTAATATCTGCATGGTTCCTGAAGCTTATAAAATGTTCATTTTCGACTGTCAACCTTTGCTTGATTAACTCTAGTGCAAACACCCTCAACGTCAGAAACACCAGTAGGACATATGGTTGATGATTAAACCCGTAGACCCTGATCATTGTATTATCTTCTGAGAGAAACCAATCCCCAACTCTTCTTTCAAGGGATAATTGCAACATGTTTTTCATCTCAGGTAGGACCCTTGGCAGCCTCTTTTGGAAGAGGACCTCATATACTGGTGCCATGAGGGCATTCATAAACTTGCAATAATCCTTGTGCATGTCCTTTGTCATAACCATTTATGGGAGCTGCAAGTCATCATCATTGAAGATCAAAACCATTTTCATAAGCAGGGACTGGAACCTGAAGGTTCTTGACTGACATAAATTACTCAACTAGGAATTTATACTTCTAGCTAAGAACTCATCAAATTGCAGACACGCGGGTGGTGAAGACTGACTCAATGTTCCTGACGTCGCTTGACTTGAATTGAGGGTAAATATTATACTCAATAAAGGTTCTGTGATGAATTGGTTCGAGTGCATACCTAAGAAATGGCTCTCTAGGGTTATCACCAAATGAGTCTCTTCATCAAACAGGTCAAAATCATAGGGGATGGAGGGTTTGACAACTGGCTTTTTGGCTTCAAACAAGCTCCGAGAAAAGCGTATTTTTGTTCAGTCGAATACCTATGAAAGAACTGGAGTATATCTCCTTCATTATATTCACTTGACATCTGGGTAAACTCGAAAGGGATTAGTAGAGTATTTTAGATATTGAGGGAATTAATGGGACAAAACATCCTAGACCTAGACGCGTCCATAATCACACCTTCAAACGAAGAATAATTGCTCACGCACTAGTCTATGAGTTCAGGGAAACTAGGGGTTTTCTCAACAGAAAAATAAAAGAAAAAGGAATTGAACACTCCATGAGTGTCGATTCCTTGTAATTGAAGAGCTTTTATCTTACATCGAGCGGCTTCTATACTATCATTTAGTATGATATTATCGAATACCTCAGCGTCTTTATCTGCTAAGGCCTCTCCAGCTTCTTGAAATTCGAGGTTTTGAGAATCCGAATCTTTCATTTTGGCCATGAGAAAACAACTTAATATAGAAAAGACATACCAGGTTGGTTGACAGGTTGCTTTGGAGGCTTGTCCAAGGTGGCGCGGTCTGCACAGTTTGAACCCTCGCTTCCTGATGCTGCAAAAGAATAACCGGCTTTGGATCCACATGCCATATTTTATACTATTTTACTCTCTTATCTGACCATGCATCTTTCCAGCCGGATGAAATACTAGCCAAAGATCTGGGGCCCGAAATCTTGAGTTGTGTGATCTCTGCTGTCAACTTTTTGTACGATCATGCTTTTCTTTCACCGTCTCTCTAAAGTCATAAATCAGTACACATGATTTCTATTTACTTTTTGTTTACATGAATTGAGCCACTACAGGGCTAGTCTCTGAATGTGGGCTCCGATACCATATGTAACACTCCAAAAATAAAATAAAAATAAATTTTTTTTCTATGTGACATTTAATGCTAATTCATGGCTTAATAATGTTAGTTTAACAACTATCTTTAGGTAGGTTTGAAGATATGACAAAAAAAGAGAAACTTTAACAGTTAACATTCTTGTCTAACTGTAACTAGAGACTACATAATTATTTACTAACTTAAAACACATTTGCTACTAACAACATTTATTCATTTGATTTTTTTTAGTGTTGGAAGTTAAAGAATTCAGATCAACTATTTACTCTCTAGTATGTGCATCATTATGATATTTGTTTTCCTTGTCTAAACAAAATGGGACTTTGAGGTTTTTCTCGAGGCTTACTTAGCTTTCTCAAGCTAATGCAGAAACTGATGTTTTTACAGGTCTTTACAAGTAAGATTTACTCCCCAGTTACGAGGTATTAAAAAATTAAATTTTGGAAGGCTAAAACAAAAGGAGCAAGCTAGGAAATAAGTTCCTAAACTTTACTTTCAGTCTATTTTATCGAAAAGTGATAATTTCTAGTTCTAGAAACTAGACTATTTATCTTGACGACAGAATATACTTGCTAGAGTGTTTATCTATTTTAATCAATAAGTTATGGGTTTGATGGAGTGTAAAAATTGTCATGCTCTTGGTTGCTGAAGGTACTATAAATTTTATTATTTTCCAAATATTTTATAGCTATGAACTTTAATCCTGCTAAGGTCTAGAACTTCCTAAGTTCTAAATTTATCATCACTAGTTTTGTTTAGCAGTTTTAATTAAAACAAAACTAGTCTATGCTTAAACATTTGATGTAAACATGTATGTATTAACATGAACCTATATATTTACCATGCATTACAGATATGCTAACCTAAGCATATATAAAATTTGTAGCATATTTAAGAAACTAATACTATATATATATATATAGTGCATGAATTATAAAAATGTACAAAGTTAAAACCCTATCTACATAAGTAATAACTATTATTATAACAAACTAAAACACATATGTATGATTTGTTTAAAATTATAACTTGTGTATAATATTAATATATAATCCCTGTAGGGTTAATTATGTTGGTTTAACTATACAAAACCAAAAGGATTTACTAGATGGTGGAATCCACGTGGTAGCATAACGTTGGAGGAAGGGTTTTTGCGAAAAACACTAAGCATTCAAAGGATAACACTGCCCAAAACTTTCTCTTGATTCATTTGTTGTTTTGGGTGGAGAGGCAGGCCGATAGGCCTTCAACCATCTCGGGCCTTTGGCAACTGATTGTACCATAATAAAAGCTTGTGAACAAAGTAGGCTTGGCATTCTGGTTTCCACCATTGTTTTCCTGTTTCAAACTTAGCCGTGGTTTTTCAGCGCTGGTTTCCATGCCAAAACGTCTCCTTCCTGTCGGTTGTGGTTTTATCCAGTCAACATTTTGGTGTTCATATTCGTTTGCAATGGTTTGGGTTTAAGCTGGTAAGTGGTTATTGAAATTCTTAATCAAAACATTTCTCTTTAAAAAAAAATATAATGAGTCGAAGTCAACTAATAGTCTTAAAATATGTTGCTTGCTTGTAAAATAGGTTAACATTGGTTAAAAAAATAGGTTTATGCAGTGTTAAAGTTATAATAGTTTTATTTAATTATTATGTGTGAATAATTATAATACACTCAGCATTATTAAGTTCTTATACTTCAAAACATATTATTATCTGTATAACCTAAGCTTACAATGATAGTTCTTCAGTAATATTCCTAGAGGTTTTATAGAAAGGGAAGAATTTTAGAAATAAAAGGACCATTAAGAGACCTAACTAAAACAATCAAGAAAAACAAAACTTTTAAAGTTAGAGCAGCTTCAAAACATCTTATTCATTCCTATTTACCTTTTAAACAAACCTGTTGTACTGGAGTACTTCATATTTATGATGAGTGGAAAAATACAACAAGGGATTTCATCCATTAATCAAATAATTCTAACCCTAGGTCAATGAATCAGATAAACTCTAACTAGTAAAACTTCTTGGAAATAAAAACATATTACACAGTCTATTTGTAGAAACAATTTATCCAGTAAAAATAGTAAATATAATCATAACTAGTTTCATTTCAACACTTTTACTTGCACAAGGTAAATAAAATAACACATTGGAACCTGATAACTTGTAGAGGAAACAAACAACCTAAGGAACCCATTCCACCCAACCAATTCCTGAAGATAGCTCAACTGCTTGTCTTAGGACCCCCGAGCTTGTCCACTGGTCCACCTGGTTGAAATCACTCGGAGAAAGGATGAGATTTAAAACCCTTGCAACTCCACATAAGTATTTAACATTAATACTTCTGCCTTCTGCAATAAAGAACTCAGCTAACAAGCTGCACTAGTTCTAAAAACAATCTTTCCACTCAAAACACTTCTACCTTTCCCCTCATCGAATATCTTGTACATAATTTTCACTTTAGAAAATTTACAAGGTAATGAATGAACAACCTCCTGATGAATTCAAAGGGTAAATATAAGCATGCCTAGGTCTTTTGGTTAGTCTTTTCACTTAATGAGCCACCTGCTCTTGTTCCACTTTCTTGGGGAACATGACTACAAAATTAGTGAAGATTCCCCCTGCAACAGCTAGAAGTGGTTGAGGATGCTGCCATGTGTCAGTCTACTATCACACCAGTCTATTCCACCTAGTGGGCCAGTGGACACTCATTCAATAGCCTCCTTAGGCTATTTGTCTCCTCTTTTATTTATTAACTAATAAAACATCCAACATAATTAATTACAGTCATCCTTGACCCCACATGGCTAATAGTCACAAAATTTACAATAAAAATAAAATATAATGTCTTCTTTATACATAAAATGCTATTGGAATTTGGGTACGTGTCATACATCCCCCCTTAATTCTAACATCGTGCTCTATGTTACTTTATACATCATCTTCAGAGCTACCCTGGAACAGAATTGGATATGTTGCCCGCATATGACTCTCCAATTCTCACGTTTCTTCTTCTAGACTAAGGTGCTTCCATTGCACCTTCACCTGCCCAATGGTGTGATTCTGAAGCAAGATCTCCCTCTTGTCGAGGATACAATCCGGTTCCACCAAAAAATCTCCTTCGGGTTCCACCTACACATCATTCCAAATGATAACATGAGTAGCATCATGTATATATCTTTTTAAAATAGAAATATGAAAAACATTATGAACTTTAATATTCGGTGGTAAGGCCAGTTGGTATGCCACCGGTCCAAATCTAGATAATATTTCAAAAGGCCCACAGTACCTGGGTGCTAACTCAACAAAAATTCCTAACTTTAAAGAACTCTTCTTAGGTTTTACCTTAATGAAAACATATTCACCCACCTAGAACTCTTTCTGAGTTCGTTTAAGATCTGCTTGACTCTTCTATATGTTTTATGCAACCTTCAAATTACCTTGTACCTGCTTCATGATTAATTCCATCTCCTTTAATAAATCAGGTCCTAGTACTAACCTGTCAACTGGGTTACTCCATGAGATGGGGGTATTGCATTTTCTGCCATACAGAATTTCAAATGGGATGTATTTTGCCAAAGCTTGGTAGTGGTTGTTATATGCAAACTCAACCAAGTGTAATTAATCCTCCCATTTACTTGGATGTTCTCTAACATACATCCGTAGCATATCTTCCAAGATTTGATTTACCCTTTTAGTCTGTCCATCCGTCTGCGGATAAAAATACGTACTGAAATTTAGAGTAGTATTTAAACCTTTAAATAAAGATTTGCAGAAATTTCCTGTGAATTTAGGGTCCCTGTCAGATATTATAACTTTTGGTATCCCATGCAAACAAAATATTTGTTTCATAATTATTTCAGCAATATTAGCAGCCTTATGAGTGGTTTTTACTGGTATAAAATGGGCTTCTTTATTGAGTTTATCAACGACTACCATTATTGAATCATGCTGATTCTGATTTCTAGGAAAACCTGTAATAAAATCAAGGCTGATTATTTCCCATTTCCAGCTATGAATTGGTAAGGGTTATAATAAACCGACTAGATGCTGATGTTCAGTCTTAACCTGTTCACATTTAAAACATCTAGCAATATATTTTTCCAATTCATTTTTCATATTCGGCCAAAAATAATCTTTTCGCAACATAGTTATTGTCTTTTGATAACTAGGGTGTCCCAAGTAGGGAGTCTTATGTATTTCATTTAAAATCAGTAGCTTAACTTTAGGTAATGTAGGTATATACAACCTGTTTTTATAAAGTATTAACCTTTTTTCATTTAGACTGTAACCCGTACTTAAAATTTCAGTTACATTTTTTGCCACTTTAGCTTGCAATTTTTTGGTAATTTTCATCCAATTTTGTTTCTTCTTCGAGATGATCTTCTAAATATGTTTTATAAGTACTGATTTCTGCAATAAAATTTAATCTTGCATTTCTGCTCAAGGCACCGGCTACCTTATTTTCCTTCCCCTTGATATGTTGGATATCGAAATCGTACTCGCTAAGGAAAGCTAGCCACGTAGCTTACCTTGCGTTAAAATTTGGTTGATCCAACAGATACTTTAAACCTTTATTATATGTCATTAAAGTAAATTTTCTCTCGATCAAGTGATGGCGCCACATCTTTAATGCATGTATTATGACAACCAATTCTAGATCGTAAGTAGCGTAATTTTTCTCGTGAATTTTAAGTTTTCTGGAATCGTACGCTATTATGTGTCCTTCTTGAGTTAAGACCCCACCAAGGCCATCGTTGCATACATCAATGCATACAACAAAGTCCTTGTTAGGATCCACAATTCTTAAAATAGGTGCAGTGGTTAATAACTCTTTTAGTTTATTAAAATTCTCTTCACATTTTTGATCCCATACAGACTTCTTTCCTTTCTTCTGTAGAGAAGTTATTAGATTTGCGATCCTTGAGAAACCCTCGATGAATCTTTGATAATATCCTGTGATTCCCATGAATGACCACACATCAGTCACATCTTTTGGGACCAATGATTTTTCAATTGCTGTTATCTTATCTATATCAACCAAGATCCCATTTTTAGTTATTACATGAACCAAGTATTGTATTTTATCTTTAAAGAAGTCGCATTTATTGAACTTGGCATAATGTTGATGTTCCCTTAACACTTGTAAAACAATTTTTAAATGTTCATCATGCTCTTCTTTAATCTTAGAATATATTAGAATATCATCAATAAAAATGACTACAAATTTATCGATATATTTATGTAATATGTTGTTCATTAAGCACATGAAGACAACTAAGGAATTAGTGAGCCCAAATGGCATGACAACGAACTCATAGTGACCATATCTGGTCCTAAAAGTCGTTTTGAAAATATCCTCATCTTTGATTCGGACTTGATGATAGCAGGATCTTAAATCAATTTTTGAAAATATTGTTGCTCCACGCAACTGATCGAAAATATTGTCTATGTGGGGAAATGGGTATATATTTTTAATTGTCATCTTATTAAGCAGATAGTAGTCAATGCATAAGTGTAGAGTATCGTCATTCTTTTTAACGAAAATGACAGGTGCTCCCCAAGGAGACACACTTGGTCTTATATACTTTTTATCTATCAATTCCTTTAGTTGTGATTTTAGTTCATTAAGCTCTAGGATGTTTATCCGGTAAAAATCTTTTGAGTTAGGCACCGCACCAGGTACTATATCAATAGTAAAATCCAACTCTCTTTTTGGAGGCAATTCTAGAATTTCTTCTGAAAATACATCCGAATAACCTCTCAAGATTGGTATATTTTCTAATTTTAGTTTGTCTTCTTTATTAATGTGTTCTTCATTGGTTATAGTTACAACAAAATATTTACATCCCGTTCGAACAACTCTCTTTAGTTGTAACGTAGAAATCTGTTTGATTGATGTTTTCCTAAAAATTCCTTTTATTGTTACTATTTCTCCTTCATTATTTAAACAAGTAAAAGTTTTATCAAAACAGTTCAACACTACTCTGTGCTATTCCAACCAATCCATTCGAATTAACACATCATAGGAGCCTAATGGAACTACATTTAGCTTTACAGAAGTTTCAAACTGATTCATAAATAAAGTACAATCTTTCACAAAATTAATTACTTTCATTTTTTCTCCTGTAGCTAATTGAACCAACCATGATTTTGTAAATTTCTCTACTGGTAATTTAATTTTCTCTACTAAGCTGGGAGAGACATAACTCAGTCTAGCCCCTGGGTCAATTAAAATAGAGATGGGTTTATGGTTCAGCGTACCTTCTACTTCCACCATGGAAGTCTAATATTCATCCTGTCTATTTTCCAGCGCTGCATTGATCCTAGGAATCCGTATTGCTAAATCACCAACTGTCATTTCTTCCTACACAGTATGAATTTTGTTGACAGTCTTATTTCTATTAGGATAGATTGATGCATAGTGAGGTCCCTGGCATTCCCAACATTTTATCGTTTCTTTACGTTTGTTATTTTTAACGTAATTACTGTTATTATTTGAAAATTCTTTATTTCTGGGGCCAGTAGGGTTTTGCTGGGAGTTATTTTTATTTCCTTGAAATATTTTATTAGGAACATTACGTGCATTATTATTCCCAAAATTTCGATTAGGTGTGAAACCCTTTTTTTGTGTTTAAAATTATTAGACCTCTTGACTTTCCAGTTTGGCATGTTTTCCCTTTTCCAGTTTTGCTCATAACAGAAATTTGATTTTCGCATAGCCTCTTCGAGGGTTTTGGGATTATCGTATTCAATTATGTCCTTAATATGAAAAGGTAAACAACTTAGAAACTGCTGCACCTTGGGTTTTTCATCAACAATATAAGGAACATACCATAGTAAACTTAAAAATTTACTATTTAACTCCTTCATATTCATGGTTCCCAACTTTAGGTCATAGAATTCTTTAACTCTCTCTTCGTAATACTGCTCCGACAGAAATTTATTTTTAAAGTATTTTTTAAAAGTGCTCCAGTTTATATTCTTTTCTTTTATTCCCTTGATTCGTTTTATGTCCTACCACTAGATGTCAACTTTTCCAATTAAGTTATATATTGCCAATCTTGCTTTTAACTGATTTGAGTAACTATATATTTGAAAGTATTTTTTCATTCTGGACAACCATTCTTCTGCTTCCTCTCCTTTCTCTGTTTTGCCATTAAAATTTGGTGGTTTAATCTTCTTAAACTCTCTATAAATTTCTTCATAAGGCTTATATTTTCTCTTCCTAGAATGATAATTATCCTCACTGCTATCACTACAATACTTGTGATTCTTCTTATGTGAGTCACCATAAATTTCAAAAGAATAACTGCATTCAATTTTAGAGTCTTTTAACCTTTTTACTTTTATGTTGATAGGATGTATTATCAAATTCTATCTGTTTATATTTTCCTTCATTTTGAAACATTTTCAGCAGTATTTGGTTCAGCTCCTCTTCAGCTCTTAGGATTCTCTCATTCTCTTCTTTTAATAGTCTCCATTTCAGTTTTTAATTTTTTAACTGTTTGCAGCAATTTCAAAGAATTATTAGTTATATCTTCTTTAACAGGTTCTTTTCTGGAATTACTTTGTTCATTTAATGGGGACCCCTCTTCTGCATATTCTTCGGGTCCTTCCATACCTTCAATTATAGTTCAAAATTTTTTCTGTACGACAACATTTAAAGTCATAAATTAGTACACATGATTTCTATTTATGTTTTGTTTACGGGAATGGAGCCACTCCAGGCCTGGTGTATGAATGTGGGCTTTGATACCATATGTAACACTTCAAAAATCACAAAAATTTAAATTTTTTCTGTGTGACATTTAATGCTAAGTCATGGCCTAATAATGTTAGTTTAACAACTATCTTTAGGTAGGTTTTAAGATATGACAAAAAATAGAAACTTTAACAGTTAACATTCTTGTCTAACTGTAACTAGAGACTACAATATTATTTACTAACTTAAAACAGAGTTGCTACTAACAACAATTATTCATTTGATTTCTTTCAGTGTTGGAAGTTAAAGATTTAAGATCAACTATTTCCTCTCTAGTATGTGCATCATTCTGATATTTGTTTTCCTTGTCTAAAAAAGAGGGACTTTGAGGTTTTTCCCGAGGCTTACGTAGCTTTCTCAAGCTAATGCAGAAACTGATGCTTTTACAGGTATTTACAGGTAAGCTTTACTCCCCGCTTATGAGGTATTAAAAACTTAAATTTTGGAAGGCTAAAACAAAAGGAGAAAGTTAGGAATAAGGTCCTAAACTTTACTTTCAGTCTATTCTATCGAAAAGTGATAATTTCCAATTCCAAAAACCAGACTATTTATCTTGACGACAAAATAGACTTGCTAGAGTGCTTATCTATTTTAATCAATAAGTTATGAGTTTGAAGGAGTGTAAAAATCATCATGCTCTTGGTTGCTGAACGTACTGTAAATTTTATTATTTTCCAAATATTTTATTGCTATGAACTTTAATCCTGCTAAAGCCTAAAACTTCCAAAGTTCTAAATTTATCATCACTAGTTTTGTTTAGCAATTTTAATTAAAACAAAACTAGTCTATGGTTAAACTTTTGATGTAAACATGTATGTATTAACATGAACCTATGTATTTACCATGAATTACATATATGCTAACCTAAGCATATATAAAATTTGTAGCATATTAAATAAAATAATACTATATATATATTCAATGCATGAATTATATTAGTGTACAAAGTTAAAACCCTATCCGCATAAGTAATAACTATTATTATAACAAACTAAAACACATATGTATGATTTGTTTAAAATTCTAACTTGTGTATAATATTAATATATAATCCCTACAGGGTTCATTGCGCCAGTTTAACTATACAAAACCAAAAGGATTTACTAGATGGTTGAATCCACGTGGTAGCATAACGTTGGAGGAAGGGTTTTTGGGAAAAACCCTAAGCATACAAACGATAACATTGCCCAAAAATTTCACTTGATTCACTTGTTGTTTTGTTGTTTTGGGTGGAGAGGCAGGCCATCTCGGGCCTTTGGAAATTGATTGCACCATAATAAAATCTTGTGAACAAGGCAGGCCTGGCGTTCTAGTTTCCACCATTGTTTTGCTGTTTCAAACTTAGCCATGGTTTTTCAGCGCTGGTTTCCTTGCCAAAACGTCTCCTTCCTGTTGGTCGTGGTTTTAGCCGGTCAACAGTTTGGTGTTCATATTCATTTGCAATGGTTTGGGTTTAAGTTGGTAAGTGGTTATTGAAACCCTCTTAATCAAAACATTTCTCTTTTAAAAAAAATTTAATGAGTCGAAGTCAACTGACAGTCTTAAAATTTGTTGCTTGTAGAGATAAGAACGACAATACTTGGATGGAAAAGAAGGTGTTCACTAGCAGTTAAAGGGGTATATCTTAAAAGTTTGGTAAGCCTCAGTTTCAAAACTTGAGGTGCCCCCGATGTTGATTTTTATTCCCGGTGATGGAAACAGTGATAGGACAAAGTTGTGGTGCTTTAAAAAAAATAATGTAATAATTGATAGCTCGAGATGTTTATAGATGGAGGAGAAGCTCGTATGGCTAGGTTGATTATAACTCTTGGATTTTATTTTTGTAAAAAGAATTACGATTTTTTTCTGTTCGAATTAGGAATGACCTGTTTATAATCCAGGGTTTGTAAACTTTATTTTGTTTTTAAAATTGTAATTCCTTATTTGCAACTTACTCGGCCTAAAAACCCAGCCATTATGACTCTTTCGTGAATATGACTGTAATTATGCATTTTGTTTTTTTTACCGTATGTTTACTATTCCGTTTTTAAAAGAATTATGTTTATGATATTGGTTAGCTAAAGTGTGGAGCTTACGGCTCTTGAATAAACTTTTGTTTAGCAAAGTTTGTAAAATATTTTATAAAACTTGTAAATAGCATCGGATTTGTATTTTTATTCGAGGGTTTGGAAGAAAAAGCCAGACTAAAAAAAATGAAGATAGAAAGGCCGTAAGATATAATGGTTAATGTACGGCTATTATGAAGAACGAATCCATGAATAATTATCCTCTGGATTTGTTTAAAGAGGCAGTTTTGAAATTAGGTTATCATTTGTTTTTGTTGGTAAAAGTACAAGTTTGAAAAGTAAAAGCCTTCCTTTGAATTAAATAAAGGCTGGAAATTAATACTTTAGCTTATTCAACTAAAGCAGAGATTTATGAGTGGGTTTTGTTTTTTATGTGCAGTTGACTTGTTGTTTTATTTAACTTATTTACTAGTTATGATTACTTATTTCCTCTGGAATTTTTTAAGGTAGTTCAGGTAATAAGTAGGTTTTTGTTAGAAAATTAGTTTGTAATTACTAAGAGTATTATCAAGTTATAAGATATAATAAGTGTTACAATTTTTAACTATTCCAGCTTTTAATCGTACCTAAAGAATTTGACAAGATTAAAAGATACAGGAAAATGAGGGTTAACAAAGTATTATTTTAATAAGTGTAAAATAGTATAGAATTGGTTAAAAAAATAGGTTTTTGCAGTGTTAAAGTTATAATAGTTTTATTTAATTATTATGTGTGAATAATTATACTGCACTTAGCATTATTAAGTTCTTATACTTCAAAACATATTATTATGTGTATAACCTAAGCTTACAATGATAGTTCTTCGATAATATTCCTAAAGGTTTTATATAAAGGGAATAATTTTAGAAATAAAAGGACCATTAAGAGACCTAACTAAAACAATCAGAAATACAAAACTTCTAAAGTTAGAGTAGCTTCAAAACATCTTATTCATTCCTATTTACATTTTAAACAAACCTGTTGTACTAGAGTACTTCATCTTTATGATGTGTGGAAAAATACAGTAAGGGATTTCGTCCATTAATCAAATAATTCTAAGCCTAGGTAAATTAATCAGATAAACTCTAACCAGTAAAAATTATTGGAAATAAAAATAGATTACATAGTATATTTGCAGAAACAATTTATCTAGTAATAATAGTAAATCTAATCATAATTAGTTTCATTTCAGCACTTTTACTTGCATAAGGTAAATAAAATAACACATTGGAACCTGATAACTTGTAGATGATACACACAACCTAAGGAGCTCATTCCACCCAACCAATTCCTGAAGATAGGTCAACTTCTTGTCTTAGGACCCCGAGCATGTCCATTGGTCCACCTAGTTGAAAGCATTGGGTGAAAGGATGAGATTTAAAACCCCTACAACTCCACAAAAGTATTTAATAGTAATACTTCTTCCTTATGTAGCAAAGAACTCAGCTAACAAGCTGCACTAGTTCTGAAAACAATCTTTCCACTCAAACCACTTCTGCCTTTCCCCTGATCGAATCTCTTGTAAACAATTTTCACTTCAGAAAATTGGCAAGGTAATGAATCAACAACCTCCTGCTGAATTTGATGGGTAAATATAAGCATGCCTAGGTCTTTTGGTTAGTTTTTTCAGTTAACGACCCACCAACTCTCGTTCCACTTTCTTGGGGAACATGACCACAAAATTAGGGAAGTTTCCCCCTGCAACAACTAGAAGTGGTTGAGGATGCTGCCATGTGTCAGTCTACGCTCACCACAGTCTATTCCACCTAGTGGGCTAGTGGACACTAATTCAACAGACTCCTTAGGATGTTTGTCTCCTCTTTTATTTTTTAACTAATGAAATATCCAACATAATTAATTACAGTCATCCTTGACCCCACATGGTCAATAGTCACAAACTTTACAATAAAAATAAAATATAATGTCTTCTTTAAACATAAAATGTTATTGGAATTGGGGTACGTGACATTTAGAGATTTTTCTTTTCCTTCAGATCCCATTATAGCCCCCTGAGGCTTTTTATTGTGAAAATTTTGCAAGCCTCGTCTCCTCCCCCATGGGTCAGAAACCTTTCTTTCTATTTAGCACAAATTAGGTGCTAACACTTGGTCTCCCTACCTCTAGGGAGGAAACCTGTTTAGTGCAAATGGGTCTACAAGACCAAGATAGTTTTTGATGGAACCAAAAACAAGTACAAGGCTCAGTTGGTGGCCAAAGGATACTCTCAAGTTCAAGGATTGGACTACAATGAGACATTCACTCGAGTAGCTAGAATGGATTCCATCAGGCTTGTATTGGCAGTTGCAACTTCCAAGAGATGGGAGGTACATCACATGGGTGTTAAAAGTGCCTTATTCCATGGAGATTTAAAGGAAAAGATATACATGAAACAACCTGAGGGCTTTATTGATGATCCTTCCTTAGTTAGTAGACTGATAAAATCACTGTATGGACTCAAAAAAGCCCCAAGGGCATGGTACTCCAAGATGGATACCTTCCTCGTATCTTAGAAATTTGAAAGATGCAAATCAAATTGCAATGTATACATGTAGAAGAACGAGGGATTCTTGATTTTGATTGTATTGTATGTGGATGAATTTCTCATTTCTAGCAGCTCTATTATTGGATTGAGAAGCATCGAGTTTGCTCTAAACAAAGCATTCGCTATGAATGATCTAGGGCTATTAAGACATCTCATTGGTCTCAAAATAAGTCAAAATACTTCGAGAATCATGATCTCATAGTCCAGATACTCATCAGACATAATTTGGATATTTCACATGGAATATTGCAAGGAAACCCCTTGTCCCTTTCTATTCGGAATCAAGCTAGAAGCGGGTGGCTCAACACCTTTGGTAGATAGCACTCTCTATAGACAAATCATTGGGAGCCTTCTGTATCTCAGACATTCAAGAATAGACATATCCTATGCTATGAGTGTTGCTGTGAGGTACATGCAAGAGCCACATGAGCTGCATTAGAAGAAAGAAAAGAGAATCTTGCACTATGTGCAGGGTGCTAAATATTATGGGATTCACTATGTAGCTGGAGAAAAACTTGATCTCATAGGATTCACAGACTCAGACTTGGCAGGAGATGGAAATGATAAATTCACGATTTATGTTCATGATCGGATCTGGGCTAATTTGTTGATCCAACAAGAAGTAAGCAACACTTGCACCCTCTTCAACAAAAGTAGAGTATTGGGGAGCTGTGAGTGCAACTATTCAGGAAGTTTGGCTACATTGAATTTTGACAGATTTCTAGATTCACACTTCATCTTCAATGGACCTTTATTATGACAACCAAGGTTTCATCAAAATTTCTAGTGATCCGTTTCAGAAGCAGAGGACCAAGCACATAGAGGTTCACATGCACTACATTCAGGAACTAGTGCATGACAGAACCATCACACTGCACTACTATCCTATAGAGGATCAGATTGCAGCCATTTTCAACAATTCTTTCACAAAAAAAGATTTTCCTTTCTCGGGTCTCTTTTAGGTGTTAAGGCTTGACTCCTAGTTCCTATTTCTGCTTATTTTGAGGGGGAGGTTTTCCGATGAGATTTTCAATTATTTCCTCAGTTTATTAAGCAACATTTTTTATCTTTTAGATTGTATATGGGTGACTTTTGGCCTTGTATCTAGGGCCCACAGTTGTCTAAGTTAGGATTCAGGGGGTGTGTTAGGATTTATAATCCTCCCTTGTCCAAACTATTTATTAGATTATATTAGCCTAACTTAGGAGTCATTTAGTTATTATTGGGTCCACTAGTACCATTGGGTCCACTTGGCCTAATGAGTCCACATGTACCAGTCACTAGCATGGGGGGAACACTGATAGAGGCTAACTGGAACTATCCGCGCCTTCATACATCAGTTTAGGAACCTCCTAGACCAATCCCTACAATTTAGGATCCACTTGGAGTGTCAGCACTAACCTCCTTCAGTTATTGGCAGTTGGTAAATAGTTAAGTTTAGTTATACTTTAGTTAGATTCAATTGGATCTCCTCCAGTTCAGTCAACACTAGTTATGCATGGTTGCATGTGGGAAGGCACCAGTTATCACGTACTTCTCACCTACCACTGCAGTTAGACTGGTTTGATTGATTGTAACAGATTGAGAGAATGGATTAGACATCTAGAGTTAGCCAGTTGAACTCCGATATTGGTTTAGACACTTCTAGTTAGCCATGCAGTCAGATTGAGTTGGTAGATTTGAATTCATCTCTCATGATTCGGATTATCCTTTATGTATTACCATTGTATACTACCGGGATGTAATGAATTTTATACTGTGATTATACTGAGAAATACTTGTCTATTTCCCATGAGATTTGTTTTGTTTAGTGTGAATTATTCATTCCTTTTCAGTGCATAATAATTAAGAATCTAATTGCACTCATTTCCTGAAGATCTAATGGCACACTAATTCTAATAGGAGGTACCTCCGCGGTCTCATATGTATGACTCATTATAAGACCGGTGGTGGATCAAGGTGTGTATGAATATTCCTAGAATGTCTAGTCCTCTTCTAAGGAAGATTAATATATCTGCAAGGAGGAATCCCCTCTAGATGACGAGAACGACGGGGTGCTGGACCTCGCTCCACGATGACTCCACAAAAGCAAAAATACTCAACCAATAATGAACCCTAAATCAATCTAGTGCAAAAAAATCACACTCCTAAGAAAATATAAGCCAAGAGAGAGGATAAATGGGCTCCCGGATGTAGCAGATATGTCTCTCCTAGGAGAGGTATGAGAATTCCATACACTATAGGAGGAGGTGTGTAACCCATTATAATGACCCCTAGCTTCAACGCGTAAATCGATTGTGTTGTCCGACCTCTACTTGGCCAAGACACTCACAGAATAAACTATGCAACTATCCCATACGATACCTAGGTAAGGAAACTAAGGTCACCCCAATATACCCAATGCTCAGGCAGACGGTCATAGGAGGGATCTACTATATGGGAAGGGTAACAAACCTAAAGCTTGAAAGCACCAAAGGTACCTCAAAATCCCCCAGATATGAATAAGATCCTGGAAGTATATCCAATGCTGCAAAGAGAGTGGGAAGGGGCTATACCCACTAAAAGCATGTATGTTGCGTCGTTCTTAACTCCTGGGTAAGAGGAGCCTCCTGAGAACACTAGTTATACCAAGTATTTCACTCTCTCACCTGGGAAAAAACCTACTTGTTTTGTTTATTAGTCTTGGAGAAATTTACTCACAACAACCTATTCCAAGGCTCTAAAACCTAAGCTTGTTGATGCACCACTATCAAATAAAAAGTGTAATTAATTTTATATTAAAAGTTTATTTTAAAGGCTATCATTACTCAAAGGAAATGGTCGTGCTACTAGTGATATTATGACTCAGCAAATGAAGTAAATATGCACACCTAACAAACAATTCCAACTGCAAGTTTTCTTTAATGATGAAAACAGGGTATGCCACTATATGAGATGCATAAATTTTTCCTTTGAATGTCAATGCAAATTTTCCTATATGAAGGCCTGACTACAATACAACTAATCAAAACTTAATGCAAGAACTAATTCCATGCAAATGCATCATGCATAAACATGCAAAAACATTTTTTTTTTGTAATAAATGATATGTAAATGCAGTAAACAAAATACTTTATCAATTGCAGACCCTGCAACAAGTATCAAACACAAGACAAGAAAGACACTGATATAAAAATGTCTAATGCACTAATATCAAAAAAATAAGAAGAAGGATAATGAGAACAACTTTTACCTACAAAGCAAAATAAAAAGGTCTCTAGTCAGAAACATAGGTAGTATATAGACATCAAAGGAATCCAAGAAGACTCAGGAACAATCAAAATACACCCAGCATCTCTCAAACATCAAAGTCACACTCAAAAGAGAGGCATACATGACTGTTCACAGGAAAACCACGTGTAAACAAGATTGTTTAGGAAAAACCCATGTGTATACGTAACTAATACATCTATGACCCCCGTACAACAAGAGAAAGGGGGTAAAATGATAGGCTAAGACTCAAATTACTTCAACAAGACACCAATGGGATAACATACTTTTGAACCCACCACATAAACATAGGGAAACATAGAGCAATTCAAGCATAGTGTGTACCCGAACCCCAAAGAAAAACAAGGAACCTCCCCAATGAAGTCACCAATTCTTTTACGGAGAGAAAATTCCTATGGCTTGGGGTAGACCACAACAGACTCAATGACACTAGAAATCAACCCACTTCAATATGCAAGAGAAATAAATGTTTCTAACACTAAGGGATATAGAAGATACCTTATATCGAACGGTTTTAGTAGATCCCCATTAAGATTTTCAACCACGCTTGTACCTACAATACATCCTCAACAACAATGAACAAAGCAAGCATGATATATGTTAAGTGTTAGGCCTACTCTAGCATATATAAATCCAACATGTATAATCAAATACAACTACATCCATGGATAAAAATATTCATATTCATACACATGTAATGGCCGAGAAATGGATATTTCTATTAATAATGAGAAGAGATAATTGTGACAAAATCTGTCATCAGCTCGTCAAAATGGAGAACCGAGTCCTCCACCTGGGCATCCACCAATTCAATTCTCCATATCAATGACAAGATTACAAGGAAATGGAAATCTTAGGAAGAGCAACAATATGTTCTGAAAAGGAAAAAGGGATGCAAAATCAAGCTTATATGAATGAGGCAATAATGAACTATAGTTCCTTGCTCTCAAATGTTCTCCTCCTCTAATGTAGCTGAGACAATGAAGGGTTGAGTTAGAGCATTTATAGGCGTATGGAAGGCCAAGAGTCAAGTTATTCGGGACTCATTGAGGAAAAATCCAAATATTTTATTTTTTATGCACATTTCCCAATGTACACGGGCTACAGTGGATCAAGCTGCATGTACACGCGGCTTTTAAGCTAAAACCCGCATATGGAAATAAACAAGTGTTTTTAAGGTATTTCTTGGATCATCAAATTATATTTCGAGAAAAGGGGGTCCAAAGAGTCTGCAGAGGGACATGGAAGGCCATAAAAGTGTGATCTACCAAGTGTGGTAAAATCATCTATAACAATGTGTCATCCTTGAAGACACCAAAGGAAGTGTTTGATGTTGTGACAAAGCAGTCGAAGAAGAAGAAGATATTGTTATAGCCACCTTGAATGGCCTCCCAAGATCATGGGATTCATTCATTGAAGGAATATGTGCCCGAAGGATGTTGATTACCTTCATTAGACTCTGGGAAGAGTGCACACAAGAAGAAGCTTGGATCTTAAAAAGAGAAGCGAATATGGGAGCAATTGAATATCAAGCTATCAAGATTCAAATAACATTCCTCAAGCGATGAGGAATATGTGCTTTAATCCAGAAGGATTCAACTCATGAAGAACCTATTATCCATCTCAGCATTTGGATGAGAAATGATGCAATTGTAAATGAAGAAGATGATGAAGCATAAGATTCTAGGACATAAGTATCAATAAGGATTCTACCCACCAAACAAGCAAAGATAATTATTCAATTTCCATTTCATGATATTGTTTGGTTGTGTACTTGTTTATATTTAGTTGATTTGTTATTCATATTTGAGTGTTTTCATTTATACTACTGAATTTCACATGATGGGTAAGAAGTCAATGATGCTGTAGAAGGGCATCTAGAAGTTAATGTATGTGTACAGGATGTGGATGAATGTTGTAGCATTGGCTAATATAGTTGCATGACTACGTGACATATATATTGTCACTATTAATATGTTTTGGAAATTATGAGATGTTTCTAATCATTCAACTTAACTTGATTTGTATATCATTCGAAATAACAAGTGACGATAGTTCAGAAGAGGAATATGAAGCTCCATGGGTTAGAGACACCGTGGTGGAAGAAAGAGCTTTAAAAGAATATAAAGAGAAAGCTAGATTCACGTCGATAAATGAAGACCATCTTGGGCAGAAGATATCATCCAATATAAATAATAGTATGACAAGAATTCCAAGAAAAGTATTAGGCCTCAGACACAGTCCAATTATGTGACACATTTGAGTGACATCAATGATGTAGACCCTTCTAGCTATGAAGAAGTATCCAAGAAGAAAGGGAAGGTGACTATGATCAAAGAGTACTAGTTGATCAAGAGGAATGATGTCTAGGATGTGGTTCCAAGACCTGAAGGGAAGTATGTAGTGTATTCCATATGGATATACAAGATCTAGGATGCAACAAATGGCAGCATCAAGGGATACAAGGAAAGATTCAGAGCATGAGGCTTTTCACAGAAATAAGGCATAGACTACAAGGAGACATTTGCACCAATTGCGAGGTACACTTCCAATAGATCCATACATGGAGGTATGAGATGGGAGATACACCAGTTGTATATCAAGACAACATTATTGAATGGTGTAGTCAAGGAGGAGGTGTACGTAGAGAAACCACTGGGAGTCGAGACACATGAAAGGAAGACTCATGTGTGAAAATTGTACGAGCTCATAAGGCACCCATGGGATAACACATATAGTTACATGAGGATATTGAAGATCACCTAGAGTGATGAATATCTTAAATTTTTCTACAAGGTTGAAGATGAAATCCTATAGAGGACAAAAATCTCACAGATGGGTGCAAAAGGAACTTTTCAACAAAGTTCAAGAAAGAGGATCTTGGTATCCAATGACGTTAGATACATAGAAGATTTGTAGTAGAGGAAGATACTTGTCACTCTAGTACATAATGTTTCGATACATAGAGTAAAAAATGTAGAGGGAGGATGATACTCTGCTTCAGAGGGAGTGACTACATAATATCCTAAAGTTCGATATGGTACAATTGTTGTCAGGACTATTGCACCTTCTACGGATAGAAGCTGTTCCTCTTGTCTGAATGGTTCAGATCCAAAACAAGTGAGTGAATGACAAAGGTTGAAGACCTTCCTTGAATGTTATAGACACCTGGAATGATGCTTTGATAAAGAGTTTGTGTACCTATAGAACATATCAAACATGAAAAGACATCAAATCTGTTAGAATAATCCGTCAGGATTATTGTAAATAAATAAAAAATAGGAATATGAATAGATAGGAAGCCAAACTGGCTGAGCGGAAGGTGAAACCCAACCGCCATGAGATTTGTATAAGTATAGGCTTTTGCATTGGAATAGTTAATTAATCGGGAGTTATTACCAACAAGTGGTATCAGAGCTTGGCTATTTGCCTGCCATAACTCCTGGCTACATTGCATACCTGTGTTATCAGAGCGCTGCCATTCTGCATTTCAGTCCTGGCATTCTCTGCTCCGTCAGTCTGCCATTTGCATGCGTTTCTCCTCTCCCAGCCTGCATACATTGATTGTATGCGTTACAATTCCTTCAGGTTGAGTTTGATTGTGCTACGATAGAGACTCCTCCATTTTTGCGCTTTCAAGCCTATTTTTTTGTCTTACATTGGCGGTTTTTTGTGTTCAGACAATTGTCTATCTGTCCTATAGGGCATCTAACCGTGGTATTTTCTCCTCTCAACGATTCTCTTGGCGCATGTTACCTCTAGTCTGCCTTTGTAGATCTGGTTCATTTTTCCTTCTGGATCATTTCCCTTTCCTCGGGTCGATCCACATAGTGCACTCCCTCAGAGAGTCTCAAAATACCAGATTATAAAGTTGCGGATTGCAGACTGTGTATGGTATCGGCTTGGAAATTGAGGTTGCAACGATCAAATTATTGTTTGAGATCTGCGCACAGAGACCTGCGTGATTATCTATGTATAATCTGCAGTGTATTTGTGAATGTTGTAAATGTTCCATGAAAGTTTGATCGTAAACATCCTCATGGTGATCCAAGTTTGAGCAGGAATATGAAACGAACAAGAAGTCGTAGACAGTTTACTTGTGAGTGATTAGAGAACATTGATATGATTTTCAATTTTCAAATGAATAGCAAGAATTCGCCTTGCTAAGAATAATCATGGAATAAGATGAAGTCAATAATATTGAATATTGTGTGAGAATTCGTGCACTCTTGTTGAATCAGTATCCCCGTATTGCGTTGAAGAACGTCTTTGGCTTTTGCTGAAGTTGTTGCTGCTCTTGAAGCTAGAATCGCAGTGATTACAATAATAGAAAAGATAGTAGCCGATGAAGCCATGATCGTTGTATGATGTGTTTGTCTTAAACCCTAATTTTTTGCGGGCTCCCTTTGGTGTGCTAAAACCCTAAATATACCCAGACTGCTGCGTGCTGCGTGGAGCTATGCTATCATACATCTGCGTGGAGCTGTGATTTGAGCATGAAAGATTGTTTTGAGGAGTGAAGCTGTGAGTAGGGATTCAATTCTTCAGAGACACGGACGTTTTTTGCAAAGAAGCATCCAAAGATTATACTGTTGTGCTCGTCTATCATTTCGGTGGAGGCCGTGCTGAAATCACTGCCGACACAGCGCCTGGAGAAGAGCACGCTTTTTGTAGATGTCCTATCCATGAAAGAGTTCTCGAGCCAGTATAATAATTTCTGCCTGTTGTTCTGCATATGGGCGAGGCCTAGTTGTAATCAGATTATCCAATGCTTGAATTGCTCTGAGTTTGATAGCTCGTCCACGCGATTTAAGCACTACATAGACTTAAATACACAGAGATATATGCAGACTGTATGTATCCATTTGTGCATGGGTAAAAATTATGATGTCTTACTATGTGTATGCATTCATAGCACGATGGGGTAAACAGTTAATCAAATTCTCTGATCGAATCCTTGTTTAAATTGTATTGTATAATCATAGCAATCAATATGCGAAATGATTGCGAAATATTTGTTGATATATGGTAAAGAATTGCTGAAGACTGCGTTGTATGTGAAGACTGAGAATACTGTTGGTGGAACATGTAAAGACTCAGCCTGAATATTGGTGCGTCCTCTCTAGGGTGGAAACCCTAATTTCTTGCGTGAAGCTGCCTGCAAGTTCTTCAAGCTGCTGCGAGTCATGCTGGATACTGTGTTAAAAGCTGCGGGTATCAAGGAGATTTTTGGCACATTGCTGGTGCTGTTCCATTAATATTGATTCATAAACCCTAGATTTTTGAGTGTAGTCTATGAAGAATTGAAAATATTGTTGTAAACGGTTGCATAACTTATTTTCTATGTTTGTACACTGCCATAAAAATTGTATTGCTGCAAAATTATCTTAGACTATACTATGGCAGCAACATATACCTGCATAGTGAATAGAGCTTATTTCTAGCTGGTGCAGCTGTAATTATACATAGATTGTATTGGAAAAAGTAGCAGAGACTTAGACCTGCTTCTTTCATATAGCTGACTGGTGCTCAAAATTTGCTTATGAACTTATTGACAGCATATTAAGAGTGTAAATCACCTTGGCAGAGGCTGTAGACCTGCAAGGTTTTTGTTTTTCTCTATTATCTCATTATCTTTGTCATATTAAGTTCATTACACTAACAGTTGTAAAAGATGCAATCTATAGCATCTGTAGTTGGTGTCACTCTCTCTAGCAGCAAGAGAGGACGAGGAATAAAAAATTTCAGAGGCAGAGGGGGTAGAAGCAAAAGATCAAAGTTGCAGTGCAAGCGTTGCAGAAAGATTGGGCACACATCAGATCAGTTTTGGGCTTCATGGGATTCCATCAAAGACAAGCACAACCAGAAGAAAGATGACCAAGATGCTAGTAAAACTTCTGATTCTTATATTGTTGCACATTGTAATCTTGGATTTAATGAAATGACTTCTCTTTCATCTTATAAAGATTGTTGGCTGCTTGATACTGGTGCAACATCAC
>LPNX010898146.1:43634-63143 GCA_001517045.1 Pseudotsuga menziesii
CATGTTTGATTTTCATGTCATGAATGGGCACTATGCTAATGAGTCGACAACTGTATTGTCTTCCCTAGGGATATGCCTATAAGTAATAGCTTCAAATGACCTTTCCAATAAACGTACCCTCCGAAAGAGACAGAGAAGCATGGGATTCTTGATGGTGTAGACATGATTTAAATAACAAACCACTAGTTGTGAGTCCATAAAAACTACCAAGCTACAAACATCTTGGGAGGAAGCTTCAGTCAGAAGACCTATGACTGCTTGATACTCGGCGATATTGTTGGTAGCTGGGCCAATACAAATCGTTCCTGAACTGACCAAATCATGAGCTGGGGAATAGAGAACCCAAGCAGCTGAGGCAAGGTTCAAGGTGTGGCGGAAAGCACCATCAACAAAGCTGTAGAAATCCATATGCTTTGCATGACCAAAACATGGTATAAATAGATTTGGACACTAAACTCAAAACCATATTGAAAATACTTATGCACGCTAAAAAGTCAATAAATATACATATATACAAGGTACTATACAAGAAATATCTAGGCATAGTACCTCTTCAGGTACAACCCATTGCGAGGTTGTCCTAAGGGGATTCCATCATAGTCCATGAGCTCATAGGCCACTTTCTCTAGAACTTTGGAAATAATGAAGGGACTATACCACATGGATTCAAACTTCCCTTTCCCTAGTTTGTCATGTCTCTGATCATAGGTTAAAACTAGGTCACCTTCCTTAAAGGCACGAGGTTGGACAGACTTGTCATACTACGCCTTGATGTGTTTCTTGTGTGCCTTATTGGCTAAGGAGGAATCTCTTCTTGTTTCGTCAGGGTTGTTCAAGTAGAGAAATATTTCTTCCTCTATGGAAGTTTCTAGGAGAAGTTCGACAGCAAGTTTCAAGGATGGAATTTGACATTGGATAGGTAAGATAGCTTCTAGTCTGTAGACAAGTTGAAAGGGTGTAAAACTAGTAGCTGTTTTTACCAAAGTCCTATAAGCCCAAAGAGTGGAGAAAAGGATATGGTGCCAGTTGGATTTATGGTCTCCAACCATCCGATGCAGTATTTTTTTCAAAAATTTGTTAATGGCCTCGACTTGACCATTATCTTGCTGATAATAGGGCATTGAGTTTTCATGGAGAAAACCTAGCTTGGAACTTAGTTCCTCCATCATTTGATTGCGAAAATGTGATCCATGATCCATAAGTATGGACTGTGGGAATCCAAATCTTTCTATCACGTGATTGACCAGGAAGAGAGCGATAGTATTACTATCCTCTGCATATGTAGGCATAGCCTCAGCCCATTTTGTAAAATAATAAATGGATACGATGATGTAACCATGACCCTCAGTTGAGGTAGGCTTACAATGCATGTAATTGATCCCCCATTTGATGAAAGGGCCAACGACAATGATGGGGTGTAACGAAGCAGGGTGGGTGCACTTTTTCAGATAGAAATGTTGGCAGGGTGGGCATTTCGTAACAGCCTCATGACAATCTTTAAAGATTGAAGGCCAGAAATAGCTAGCGCGAAGGATTTTTGGGCTGTAGCCATCCCAGATAGATGACCACCACATGCTCCAGAGTGGAAGTCATTCAAAATTTATTCAACCTCCTCATGGGCAAGGCATCACTGGAGAATGGAATTGATATCGCGTCTATACAAATTGTCATTCAAGATGAGTAGTATTTTGTGTGGTGACAGATATGGCGATGATCGTCACAGGATAGAGTGGGATGAAATATTTATGTCTGGAGATAAATGATTAAATCTCCATACCATGGGTTAGTAGTGCTTATCAGGAACAGGAATTCACCCGGGAATGAATCACCAGGCTCAGATTCTGTCAAAGCATAGGGAAGATCACACATTAGCTTAGAAAAGAACAAGGATTTCTTTGACTTAGATTTGGCAAATTATAGATCAAAATCCTCTAGGATGACTATCCATCGGGAATATTTTCCCTCGAGCACCTGACGAGTCAGGATGTAATACATAGGGTTCTGGTCTGCCAATACAGTGGTTGTGCGGAGAAAAATGTAGTGGCCAAATTTATGTATAGCAATGACCGTGGCCAATGCTAATTTCTCCACACATGAGTATTGAGTTTTGGAATCCATGAGATTAGATTCTTACTAGCATAGTATATCACGTGCTCCTGACTGTCAAGATTCTCCTGCACCAAAACCATAGAGATGGTAGTAGTGGAGGAAACAATGTATAAGAGAAAATCCTTTGAATAATATGGGGGGTATATCATGGGTGAGTGAGTCAGAGCGTGTTTAAGATTATCAAAGGCCCATTGGGCTTGGTCATCCCAAAATAATGGAGTGTCCTTCTTGAGGAGATGCATATAGCCGTATGTTTTCTCTGCAAAATTGAAAATGAAATGGCGGAGAAAGTTTTCCTTCCCTTGCAAAATTTGGAGTTATAGAAGGTTTGTTGGGGCTAGTAAGGCCAAAATAGTGGCAATTTTCAATGGATCTATCCTAATGCCATCCTTAGAAACCACAAAACCTAACAGAAATCTCGTCTCAACGCAAAAAACACATTTATGAGGATTGATCTGTATGTTTTAATGACGACATCTCAGGAAAATGTCTCTAAGATGACCAAGATGGTCCTCCCATCGCTGCAAATGAGCTGGGAGGTCATCAAGGTACAGTTCTACAATATGTTTGATATTGTGAAACACATAGGACATAGCATGTTGGAAAGTGACTCCAGCGTTTTTCAGGCCGAATGGTAACTTCCTATATGCAAAGGTTCCCCATGGGAAAATAAATGCTGTCTTGTGCTGATCAGAGGGTAATATCTCAACCTGGTTATAACCTGAAAAGCCATCCATAAACGAGAAGATGACACTTCTGGCACAGTTGTCGATGATTTGGTCGATATGCGGAGTGGGAAAGTTGTCTTTGGGACAAGCTTTGTTCAAATCTATGAAATCGATGCAAACTCTAATGGTGCCTTGTTTTCTATTGACAGGGATGATGTTCGGCACCCATTCCATTAGGGGTATGGGATAAATAAAGGCTGCTTTTAGAAGTTTTTCTATCTCAGCTTTGATAGCTATGACTTTTCATGGATGGACTTGTCTCAGTTTTTCCTGATAGGTTTCACAGTGGGATAGTTTTTTATTTCATGAACCATAATGGACGGGTCTATTCCAGGCATTTCTTCGTAGGACTAGGCAAAGATATCTTGGAATTCTTTGAAAAGTGCTCTATATGCTTCAAATTCTTCTGCTGAGTAGTTCTGCCTAATATGAACATGCTCAAGGGTGCTAGGCTTGGCTGATATGTCAATTGGATTTGTTTGAGTAATGTTGCATAGATTTCCTTTAGACTCCGTGCTCTGCAACAATATAGGAGTTTGAGGGGTTTTGACAATATCAGTAGTAAAAAGGGATGCAAAATCATGGTCTACCGAACTGGTGTTGGGGAGGAATGAGGATCTATGGTGATGATCCTCCCATATAGACTCATTCGTACTCATGATATCCATAATGGACTCATCAGAGGGAAAAGTCTGGGAGAGATAATCCAGAGTAGGAAGAGAGGGTTCTAACTAGTAGGGCAGATGGTAAGGGTTCGAAGCCACTAGATGGTCATTAGTGTGGTCATCAAAAAGGTTTTGGATAATGTTGTACATTGCTTCATGCGGAATCAATGAGGTAGATTCAATAATTTGTTTTCCCTTTGGATCATAATCAAATGAATAAATCATATTTACCATCATCATTTCTGTGTTAGGAGGGTTTGATGGAAAAATCCCCATAAGGGAAGAATCTTTCAGCATGCCTACCCCAATCGACTGGTAAGGAGGAGGGGACTGGCCTAACATAGGGATGTTATTAGACATTGGGGTGGTAAATTTTGGTGTACAGAAATCAAGCTAATCAATGGTTACAATCCTCCCTAGATGCGGAAACTGGACGGTTCGAAATACTGTCGAAGCGACAACAGTCACGGCGTAAAACAAATTTCTTCCTAATAGGAGGTTTTAGTCTAACAGGGCATCTACTACTTCCACTTGAATGGAAAGGGTTTTTCCCCCAATCTCGAATGAAAGGGCTGGTATGAGACCATGGGGATAGAAACCTCGTCCATCAAAGGCTTTCACAGTCATTCGTGATGTTAAGATCGGGAGAGCCAATAGCTTTCCCACAAGACAGGGACAAAACCTAAGTTGAAGCTCCTTCATCTAAGATAGTTCTAAAGACATTTTTCCCAAATAATTTCATTATGATTTGGAAAGTGAGTTTGTGAGGTAGCCTAGACTTACAGTTCTCGACATTAAAGTGAATCAAATTAGTGTTGTCCGGGTCTAAAGCTCCTAACGCTGTTAACAAGTTTTTGTGTTGCGTAGGACAACTTTGGAGTACTTCCAAGGTAGACATTGTGCATGGTGCCTGAGCAAGATCTTCAACTACATTATAAAATTGGGTAGCTCAGGCATTAGGATTAAAAATAGCCTTCCTAAGAGTACTCTTGGGTGGACGCAAAACCATGTCAAGATTAGGTTTCTCGATGCTTAGGGGACCAGTAGACGAGGACTCGAGAGAACCCGTAGAGGGAGCTTTTCCTAAAGAAGAATTGTCTTCTTTCTTGTCTATGGGTTTGTCATAACTCTGACTTCAAGTTTGTAAATTAATAGTGTCTAAGGACATCATATGAACTTCTTCTAAAGAACTAGAATTTCCCTGATTACACATGTGGTCTATCAGCTGTTGTTGAGAAGGGAAAGGATTAGTGAGAACTGCTGGCGTGGGATTAGTTTTTAGAAATTGATTGATTTATTCATGACAAGGACACTATTTCTTGAAGTGGTCACCTCCACATAGCAGAAATGGATATTTTGCTTTTCTTTTCCCTTTATCATTCTCATTAGTGGTTGGTTTCAGATTCTCCTGCGGGTTTCCAGGTTTTTTGTTTTTTGCTTTACCTTTCTTTTTATTGTTGTCGGGTGTTTGAGTAATCTGAATGGAATTTACCTCGGTAGAAACCTTGGGAGTTGAAGGAGTAGGAGTGGGAGTATGGGGTCGCTTGGCAGGTTTTTCTATCGACGGAGATTGGATTGAACCAACAATCTCATCAAAAGGGGTTTCTGCTAGTGGCTTGGCAGGATCAGTGCTTGGGCAAGAATCCTGAGGGATAAAGTCATACAGTGTTCTGGACTGGGAATATACCAAGTCCAGATATTGGGCTCAACTAATAGCTTTCTCTTTAGTAATGACACTGCCCATAGCCACATATCGAGCGATTGGAGGAAAAAAATATTTAGTAAACCAATTAGCTAGAAATTGATCAGGGATAGGAGCTTTTATAAGTCTTCTCTGCCTTCTCCACTCATGGATATGGTCTGATATGTGTGTGGAGGTGTTCTAATGTAGAGAAGTTAAGAGATATGTACCCATTTCATAGTGGATAGGAAGCTAAAAGTGTGTAAGAAATATAGTTGCCAAAGAACCAAAATCCACAAACGAATGTTGCGGAAGTTCAATGTACCATTTCGCGGCCGTAGCGGTCAATGTTTGTTGGAAGAGTCTTAAACGAACTGAATCATCCATCAGGGAGTTCGAGATACACCACAGATGGAATGTCATGACATGGTTTTTTTGGATCATCTCCCTGCTTTCCATCAAATTTCAGAATGTCTGATGGTAACTTTACCGAAATGGCAGGCCATGAGGGGTGATTCCAAATGGGATCATTGATCAACTTGGACAAATCAGGCAAGTCCAAGGTTGATAGGAAAGGTAATTGGCTATTAGGTTCTATGTATTGGTAGTATTGATAAGGAATGTAAGCACCAGTAGGACCATAAGTATATTGATACACAGGTTGTTGATACGGCTGTTGTGATGATGAACCTCTTGAATATCTGCCTACAAGGGGTTGATTTCTTGGATTGGGACCATTAGGACAACCAGGCCCGCTAGGACCATTAGGAGGAAGGCCACTAGGCACTCCAGGACTATTAGGCCCCCCAGGGGGAGGACCTCCGTAAGGTGGTCCCCCTGCACCCCGGTAGTATGTATAGGTATCCCTCCCATAGCTGGAATGTAGGACCAGTTAGGTTGCCCCCATGGAGTGAAAGTGTTACCAGGATAGGGAACTCTAGTATATGGTATTCCTGTAAGGGTGGGTTGGTAATTGATATTTCCTATAGGTACTTGATTTCCTGGGTAACCATACCCCCAAGAGGTTTGATGGGTTATAGGTTGTACCCCCAAGGGCTGACTTGAACTTGATGGGGGGTTAACTATCTTCGTATAGGTAGGAGGAACATAGACTGCAGATTTCCCTATACTAGAGATCTATCCATTACTAGCTACAATTCCATTGTCAGGTAACATAGGTCATACCGGGGGTTTCCCCTCAACACTAGAAGGTATTGATGAAATAGGAATTGAATGTTGTCCCCCAAGTGCAGAAGACTCGAGAGGATTTGGAATAGATGTAATATGGGAGGTGGTGGGGTTGGTGGTTTGACCTGGATTATGTGGAGTCACAACCTGATCTAAAATAGGCTCAACGGGTTTCATAGAGTCAACAAGTGAGCGATATCTCGCAGGCCAAGGGTCCACATTATGAGGAAAAACTATTGAGCCAGGTGGTCGTGTAGCCAATATTTTATCTATTCTCTTTTCAAAGTCTTGTACACAAAGAATGGCTACCTGGTATTGTCTACGTTCTTCTTCAATTGGTGAATTTTTTTCAGAAGAGGCTGGACAAGCACCAAACGAAGCAATGGACTGTCCCATGGAGGTATCCCAAAACGGAGCATCGGGACCATAATCTGGGTGGTTGGTATCATCAACACAGCCTTCTATGGGAGAATGGAAAGGAGTATTACCCCTAGAAGGTTGTTGATCCAAGGGAGGACTGTGCGAAGGATATTGATCTCCGCTTTCTGCAACCACATTTTCCCCTACATGGGAGTTGGTAGCAGCTCCTTGGTCGATAGCTTCCATAAGATTTTCTCTCGAAATAGGAGGAAAATTAGGTGGCAATCCCCGTACTCTCCTGGACTGTCTTAATTTAGCCAGTTTGCACAGTTCCTATCTAACCTAGGGTTTCAAAACTAGAAAAAACACACCAAAAATTCTCTTGCTTAAGCTACTGGCCAAACAAGAAAACTTAAATGACAGGAGGAGTTCAGATAGTCCGGTCTCTCACCAGGATTGTCAGGAAGGTGCCACTTGCAATATACAGTAGGTATGTGCGTAGTAATCTCCCCGAATGTTGTTTTCGGTGTATCACTCCAAGAAAGATGGCCAAAGGGATTTTCTCACATAGGGTATCCTAGTGGGGTCTCCTGATATACGCAAGGTACATGGGAGCTCAAATCGGTAGTAGTCCTGTCTAATGCACAACCATTCACAAGGGGCCTTCCTATATACAATCGAGTACATGAAGTTCCTTTCTATATACCTCAAGGGTAGGTGAAAGGACGTTTAATATATCGATGATATGTGGAGGAATTGTGTGAGTCCCGAGATGTAGTGCAGGCAAGTAACAACAACTCCTATGCTTAACAATGCTCGAACACGTCTCTAGCCTATCACTCAAATTTCTATACAAATTTTAAGCCTATAACTACTGTTAATTTTAAATTGGACGGTTAGGTGAATGCATGGAATCATGACAAAAAAAAGTAAAACCATGCAAATATGTAGATGCAAATATTTCACTTTACCGTTCGAGATATGCCTACCTACGGGAGGGAGAGAGAGTATTTTCTTTTCATTTTGAAAACAAAAAATTCCCAAACAACTATTTTGAAAAAATCAAATTGAAATACAAGCAACACATTCCAAACTCATTTTCTTTTTGAAAGCAATTAGATGGGTAAGAGTCTCTTTTCCTAAAAGAAAAACAACAAGCACTCTACATGCATATGCAATCTATTTTTTTTATTTTTCTTCGAAACATAGATAAATCTAACTTAAAACTACAATATTTTTTCTTTTGATGAGACAGTAATGATGCAAGAGAGACAAAAGGACAAAGGGAACTTGAAAGCTTATGAGGCTCATCAGAGATCCAGTGCCCTATGCTTAATAAAAATAATGACCTAATCTCAACAACAACAAAAATTAAAAGAAAAAAGAAGTCTTCTATGGAAAAAATGAAATTAAGATGATAATCAAGTGGTCTTTCTTTTAGTCTTTATGAATGAACCGAAAATAGATCTAGCTGAAACCTAAGATTTCAATAGTTCCTTTCAGAATCACAACCAATAAACATGAAGGAAAATGAAAAATCAACAATCCTAACCTAGCTTTTGGATTCTTTTAATCAAGCAAAATTTCACCACAAAAATATTTTAACCATGAGAATCCAGATTCAAACAAACAAGCTTGATAGTATAGGGCTAAAAGCAAGCAAAATCCTAATTTTTGAAAAAATCAAAAGAAACCAAGTTCTGGAACAAGGCCTACATGGCACCACGTTGGAGGGGTCTTTGACAAAGAGGTTCTGGGTTAGCACTGCATCTGGATCACTGCACTCAGGCGGTGGAACTGTCTATTGCTCACAGGGTTCAGGTGGTGGCACCGCTTATTACCTACACCACATGTGCAGTTCCCTGAATAAATCCAGAACATAAAGAGAACAAAAATTCAAATTAAAAAATTTCTCAAACCAACAGAAAGACTGATGAATTAACAGTAAAACAGAGCATGTAAAGTTAAAGCAGTTCAGATCTGAAAGTTTTAAACCAAAACTTCACTAAGTTAGATGGAAGATCTGATTGAAGAGAGTTACAGACTGGAGCTTGGATTTGGACAAGTGTTCAAGGATTGAGGAAGTTCATATCAACTGAAAATTTCTTCCATTCCCCAACGGAGTTTCCAGATTTGTTGTCAGGAATATTGCACCTTCTGTGGACAAAAGTTGTTCCTCTGGTCTGAATGGTTCAGATCCAGAATAAATGAGTGAATGACAAAGGTTGAAGACCTTCCCTGAATGTTATATACACCTGGAATGATGCTTTGATAAAGATTCAGTGTACTTGTAGAAAATATCAAACATGCAAAGACATCAAAGCTACCAGAAAATTACCTACACATTCATACTAGTGACTAAGGAATCCAATAACATATATGCGAGATCAGTGCAACATATATGTGGGAAGGAAATCAACTTTACATTAGAAAATAAATGAAAGAGCTTACAACCATGTTCCTTAGTGTCAACAAACTCCTTCACAAGACAAACATCTCATCCCCGATAGCTCCAACTTGCTCTGTTGTGCTCTCTGATGGATTAGGCCAGACAATCAATTAAACAACATAACTTTAGCATTCAGTTCTCCTCCTCAACCATGGAGTATGATCTTGTATTTATAGCGCTCAAATGGATAGCATGGTTGAGAGATTGGTGGGTGAGGTGGACACAAGATCCTACAAAGAGGGATCTCAACCTTAACCAACCCAGGTGAGTAGGGATAAGGCTATCCATGAAGCTTCTTTTTTTCACCTTTTACCAAGGGTACTGCTTATATACCCTTATGATAGAGTAGTGTAGGTAAGAACTGCTTCAATAACAAAGCCCATATGTGGTGGAACTGCTTATCTATAACAAGAATCAGGTGGTGCTGCATAAGGTACCGCTCATAAGTTAAAGGGAAAAAGTGGTGCTAGGGTTTTTTTTATGTAAAATTGACATCCAGAGCACTGTTTCCACTCCAATTTTGGGATTGAGGGAAAATAGAAGTGTTAAGGATCTTATCACATGTAGGTGACAAGATTTTGGTGTAACAACAATAGGATGGACAACTTCCTTACGGGCCTAGGATTTGCTAATAGTAAAGTGGGTTCCAACCTTTACTTCAAGGTTGAAGGCAAAAGACTAGTGATGTTCCTACAATATGTCGATGCCATGTTCTTGAAAAGAGAGGACGAACTCATTGAAGATGCAAGGAGGAGAATTTCCACTGAGTTCGAAATAAAATACCTAGGGATGATGCACTACTTATTAGGCATGGAGGTGTGGCAGAATTTGGATGGGATTTTCCTTGGTGACGAAAAGTATGTAGTGGAGATTATGAAGAAATTCAGAATGTTGGACCGCAAGGCGATAGACACACCTAAGGAATCAAAATTGAATCTACTGTGTGATGCTTCATCAGAGTTTGTTGATTCCATGATGTATCGTCAGATGATTGGCTCATTAGTGTATATGAATAATACAAGACCATACATATTCTTTTCTATGAAAACACTAAGTCGGTTCCTGATGGATCCGAGACATGTTCACCTTGTTGCTGCAAAGCATGTAGTGAGGTACCTGAAGGGTACAATTGAGTATGGGATCAAGTATGATATGAATCAGAAGACTAACTTGCACGATTATGTTGATTTGGATTGGGCAGGAAACAACACTGAGAGGAAGATCACCTTGGGTTTCCTCTTTAGTTTTAGATTTAGTATGAGCTACTAGTTTTCCAGGATGCATTCATGCATGGCGCTGAGTATAGTTGGGGAAGAATATGTTGCCACTTGCTTGAATAGTCATGAGGCAGTATATTTTTTGAAAGATAGTATCTAATTTGATTGATATGAATTTCAATTTTTTGTATGATGTAGAGAAGAGCAGTGAATCTCCAGTATGTGATCCAGATCGATGCCCCTCGAAAGAGGGAGTGATAAATTCTAGCATAGCTGGAGACATAGGTTATCTGAGTGTAAAATTCGTGACAAAGCTCATAGGTTGATCAGATGTAATCATTTCCATAGGTTTTCCTCGGATGTTATCAGTCCTAGCGAATATCATATGTTATCCTTGGATGTAATCAGTACTAATATTATTCTATGCTAGAAATATCCAAATTGAAGTTTGAGTACTTCATAGAAATACTTGGTGTGATCCAGAATGAGACCTTTCGAAAGAGGGAGCGATGAGTTATAGAATATATGGAGAGACAGGTTGTCTGAGCGTAAAATACTGACAAAGATCATAGATTTCTCAAGCATAATCTGTCCTATAGGTTGTCCTTGGATATAATCAGTCCTCGCGAAGCTAACGGGTTATCCTTGGACGTAGTTAGTCTTGATATGTCTATATGCTAGAAACAACGAGAGACCAGAAGATGAATATGCATGATATATCACATGGGAAATGAGATAGGTTTCCCATTAGAGGAAATTTCAACTCAAAATGGGCCTTTTAACTTTTATTCAAATTCCATGTCATCATGTGTTAGCGAATGAAATTGCTTTAAATTTGAAATAACGTATAGGTCTTAAACACTTTTTTAATATAAATTTGGGGATAGGTATCATAAAAAAAACTACTTTTTTTGTTTGTATTTTTGACATATCTCCCCGTGTTTTTACTCAAATTTCGATCGGGAGAGCTCATTGGATGCGGAATTAAATTCTGCATCCAACGAGTACCCACTCGGCATACTTTTGATGGACCCCGCTACCCCAAAAACAAGAAATACCTGAAAAAATGGAATGATGATGTCATCATTCCATTTTTTCAGCTATTTCTTGTTTTTGGGGTAGTGGGGTCCATCAAAAGTATGCCGAGTGGGTACTCGTTGGATGCGGAATTTAATTCCACATCCAATGAGCTCTCCCGATCGAAATTTGAATAAAAACACGGGGAGATATGCCAAAAATACAAACAAAAAAGTAGTTTTTTTCTTTTCTTCCTCCAAAATTAATAAATATTATTTTATTATTTTAACTATTATTTTAGTAGTTCATTTTAGGAGGCCCATTTTGAGTTGAAATTTCCTCTAATGATAGTGGTAAAAATCCTGGTGAAGTAGGATTCTCAGATGCAATCATTCCTGTAGGTTTCACGTAGGTTTTTTGAATGTAAATATGAGTCCTAGAGTGATACATAGGTTACTCAGATGTAATCCATCCCGATACAGGTTATCTGAATGTAAATATGAGTCCTAGTGTGGTACGCAGGTTATTCAAATGTAGTAAGTCTTGTGGGTTGTCTGAGTGTAAAAAGAGCCCTGGAGGGGTACGCAAGTTACTCAGATGTAATACACCCTGAAGGTTGTCTAAATGGAAAAGATCCTGGATGCAAGTTGTTCAGATGTAATAAGTCCTTGAGGTTGATCTAGAATGTAAAAGTCCTTATGGACCAGGTTGTTTGGTTGTAATCAGTCCTTATATGTGTGTGTGTGTGTGTGTGTGTTCTCATGTTGGAGATGATAAGGTCACAAAGAAGGTGAGGTGCACCTAGGAGGTTCTCCTTTCCTAGTAGAACACAGGTTGACTATGGAGAGACGTAATGCACTGAGTGTGCTCCTAGAAGTTTCTCACATAGTGGTAGATGCAGGATTGTCCTGGTGACATCCTAACATGTTCATATGTTTATAAAATGAAGGCGATATGCATATGGGTTGTGATCTATGTGCTTTGTTTTGTTTTGTTTTGTGCATAACAAGAGAGATGATCCAGATACAAAAAGATAAATGTAGGAAATGTAGGTTATTGTCGTGGAAATGTAAATAAGGTCCTGAACCATACCTATGCGATGATTATGAGGTGATGGTAGGAAATGCAAGTTATTGAATTGGAAATGTAAAGAAGGTCTTCAACTGTACCTACACGATGATCTGATACAACGAGAATATGGTAGGGGACATAGGTTATTGTAGTGGAAATGTAAAAAATGGTCTTGGTATAGACCTAGGTGATGGCTTGCTCATGGATATTATGAATACATCGATGAGGTCTAGGCATACATCTAGCATGAAAAAGGGATGGATTTGTAGAAAATTCCTATTGTATAAATAATATATCAATTCTATGAGCAATTATTCTAAGAAGAAGTACATAAAATAGATCTTGCTACTAAGAATTATCACAAGCATAGATAGGAAAAATAAAGAGAAGAAAATAGACTAAATCACATGAATGAAGAGATGAATATTGGTGTGTATCCTTCCATTGAATAATGATGAATAATAGTGTACATAAATAGTACATCCCTCATAGGAAAATCGAGTTGTATGGATACAAATCATAAAGCTCAAAAGGGCTGACTTACCAAAATATAGCAAACCCCCATAGGTGGCTAAAGCACTTCCCAAATCTATCAAGGACCTCACGAATTGGAAAAAGCATGAGTGATTTGTTAAGGAGATAGAAAAAACATGCTAATCCTAGAATATGGAGGAAAATTCATGAAGGATGGGTTGGCAACAAAAGCACCCAGTTTCCTAGTTTGACTAGCTTTACCTTATCCATAGAAAAGCAGGAAAAGCAGAATAAAGTAGAATATTTTGTAAAGTGTTTTATACTAATTCTGGATAGTTAAAAGGTGGTCAAGATCAACCCATAATTATATTTAAATCATTCCTAGGGTATAGATGGCATGTATTGACTTTAAGATGCAAGTGATGCCAACTAATTAAGCTAGTGGGTGAATAATTAATCAAATAATGATTAATTATTTTATTCTAAGTTATGAGTGGGTTTAATATATTCCAACAACCCCCTATAAGTCTGAATTTATGATGGTACGACAACAAATATGGATTCATATAGGGCCCAACAGCAAGGCTATGGTCACCCTTTAACAATTATTATGTCTAGAAAAGTGAGGAAAGAGGCAAAACCACATGGGGAAAATCCTCCCTCAAGATAGGAAAAGGCACAAAATTTGAAATATGTCTTCAACATATCTTCATATTCACTTTAATGAGCTGAATGAATTGCTTCTGGATGAAGGAATTGCTGAAGAAATCATGAACTCCATGATCATGCACTAGAGTGTAGAACCTGCAAGAAGGAAAATGAGAGACTCCTTGTATCTCATCAACTGATGAAGTAGGAGAATTATCTGAATGCTTCTTGCTTCTATCAAACTCTGATCTGCAAACATAATCTGAAATGGAAAAGAGATTTGTGCATACTCCTTCCCAAAGAGTACAAAAATTAAGACAATTTGTTTCACACCCAATTCCCTGAATAGCTGCAAAATTGTGATGTGAATCACATGTCAATATTCAACAATGTCAGTACATAAACAAAAAAATCCATAGTTAATCCTTGGTTCATAAAAACCTCGAAATCCAACATTAAAAGTAAAACATTACTCATTCTCAACCTTGTTATTTAAGCCAGTGAATATTTTTACTAACACTCAATTTTAACTGATAGTGTTCCTGACATAATCCTTCAATGTTAGTGCATAACATTATTCACTTATAATTTTCAAATACTAAGAGCAACTAAAACTCTTTATTCATATGTTCTTTGGATAGGGAAATTCCACTTCTACACAACAATACTGAGTGGTAAGCTAGAGACGTAGGAATTTCAAGTGATCTTTAGTTCTATTTGCCTATTAGTATCTTTGGGGGGAAACATTATACTCTTTGTTGGGACCGTTGTACTTTGAGTAACCCTATTTTAACAAGGCCACACAAGACATGAATACACACATGTCAAAACATCAATAATGCATAATGTTCATTATGGGTAGTTGTAGGTATAGTATACAATTTCTTTGAAATCAACCCACTCGTTTACAAGAATTTCAACGTTGGTGCAACACACTTTATCCAACATGGCTTCAATTGAGTAAGATGTCTTAACATGGTGGGATGTATTATGATTCACTATATTAGATACGAATAGTTCCTAAGGTGGTAATCACATGATCATAATTCAACCTTTAACATAAGAACAAAATCATAAAGGAACACATCCTGATACCTTACGTAATTTTCCCAATTACTTAATTCTTAGTAGTAGATACTACACTTGTGTCATTATACATTTAATCGAATACACCAATACCCTATGGGGTATTATTTTGCTAGGTTTCCCACTCTACTTCTACTTGTAGAAATTTAGGGTTGGCCTATAGTGAGTTTTTTAATTTAGGCTTCCATTCAAATTATAGTTGGTGTGTGCGAGTTTTATTTAAAACATACAAGGAACGATTAGTCCTGAACCAAATCTTATGATAAGCCTAATTTTCTCATGCCTATAACCCTCTTTCCATGTGACGAGCGTCTTGAAAAATCTTCCTCAACCACTGGTGATTTCTACTCTACCCATTATTTAGAGGTGTTGGGATTTTTGCAAATTTTTTACAGCATCAATACTCTTCATAGGCACCTTAGACACATGGTTGTCTATTATTATTATTATTTATGCCCTCATACATATTTTAACCAGAAATTCTAAGAAAGTGTCTATACTTCTTCCTTAATGTATCAATAGTAAAATTTATAGTCCAACCTTCCATTGAGTGTGTAAACATAAACATAATCCTTACGATAAGACGAAAATTACTCATACACTTGTCGATAACGTAACAACATACCTTTGCAAAGTTACCTCTTTCTATTTTCCTTTTTAGGGCCCACTCAGAGCAGTTACTTCCTCTCATCCATCCTTGTCATGCATCCACAAACAAAATCATTGATTAGTTAGTTTTTAATCATCTTCATGATTCCTAACTTTAGGTTGAGCCCAAATAGGCCCAAGTGTTGTCAACCTCGCTCTGATACCATTTGTAGCAAACCCATTATAGTAAGAACAAATTTTTTTCGAAAGACTATTTATACCCTTCTACAACCATCCTTAAAAATAACATGGTAATATACAAACTAAAACACATTGTGAACCCATCACTAAAACGTCATGAATCAATTGTATTAAGGTCGATCATTACAAATTTTTCCTAAGATTAATATTGATATATGCTTAATACATTAGGCAGGGACCTTATTCAATAATTCCAGCCTTTACTCCACATAATTCAATCGTCTACCATATCAAATCATTAAATTAAACAATCGTCACATGATTAGACCGTCTAATATATAGAATAAACACTCTTCACATTATTAGATCATCTAACATATCATACACATCAAATAAACAAGCCTCTTTTATATTTAGAACACTCATGTGGAACCCCTCCACTATTTTCATCATCATTACTAGGAGAAGGACGTATATAAGGAGAAAATCCATAGAACATAAAATTAACAAACACATCTAGAGAGCATATGTAACGACCCCGAGTCAATAGAGAATATCCCTATAAAAAGACAACTTTACCTTTGATACCACTTCACCACTACTGCTACTCTCAAGCATTCCTCTAGAGTTCAGATTTGCTTATCAAAATAAACTTGTAGATTTGTTAGTTATTCATGACATACATACTTATATAAATCCATAATCTATGGCAGGGCGTTTTATGAATTATCATCTTCTAACAGTACTTTAGATTATAATTTTTCCAATGCAGGTGTTACCTTGCAACTATGACATAATACACCACCATTTTCGCTACAAATGCTAATCATAATAAAATCATAAACTTTAGGATCTACAACGCATTCTAAATTAAACATCATATGTTTGATCTCAATAGAGAGATTCCAACTATCATTTTGAATACATACTCATGTTCCACTAACCACATTTCCACATACATTGACTTGTGACAGACATATAGGTCTCTTAAGTACCTGTAAGGTCTTGAACTCGCCTTCCACTTACAACCTTTATAGCAATAAGTTACTCTTCACAAAACAACTTAAGTATAACTCTTTGAGCTTATGGAATGAACATCACATAATAATTTTATATAACAACACTTATTTAACCATGTTATCGTAACACCATTAATTCAACTTTCTCAGAACAAATGTATTCATCACGTATTTAAATGCTAGATTAGACATTACGACCAATTGTGCGTTCAACTTGTACCCACAAGAACATGAGCATTCTTTGAAAACATTTCAGAATTATAGAGTACTTACTTGAACAACTTGAAATAAATGGCACACATAAATCACAAAAGTAAGAGGGAGAAACAACTATATACGTGGCTCACCCCCAACTAGGGTCTACATTCACCAAGGGAGTTGCTAATATTTTAATTATTTCAACCAATTTGGAAGGTTACAAATATGCAGCACTTCAACTCCAATTTTCTTTTCTTTCTCAAGGAAAATAGAAGAGAGGCCCCATGCTCTCTCTCAATATACAATTCAGTGTCAACAGAAAAAAATACAAGATAAAATATTACATTCAGGCCACGTATCCACTGGGAAAGGGTTACAAAAACGATGCAATTTAAGGTTTAAAACACTTTTTTGATTAGGATCCAATTCTCCTACCACTTCAATTTACCATGCATATTTTAGACCTAGATTTTGTAAAAACACATATAGGAAAAGTGTGTGATTGACGACAAAGGACTTGGATCCCCGAATTCACATCCTACTAGTTTGGGCTATATGCTATTTCACTAATTACCATGCCTATGTCATACCTAGGTTTTGTAAATCACAAATGTGTCTGTATACTCACAATGCAGATCTTGGATTTCTCGAATCATATCCTACTATTTTTAGGCTACAAATCACACGCAAAGGTATCATTTTACCTAGGTGAATATCTATACAACATCTCAAAAACCTATAGATAGTATTAATGCCAAAAAGATGTAGTGACTTAGATGTACATCTCTCACTCAAAGGGTATCATACATATCTAATTTAAACTTAAAACATGAAGAAGATTCTGAACCAATAGGAGGGATATATTGCAAAATTTAGTTGAAATCAAAACTTACAGGCGATTTTGCAACCCACAAGCAGATCTAGTTTGAAATCAAAGTTAGAGGCATTTTGAGCCAACACGCAGAGGTGTATTGTCAATATAGATTGTATCAAACTTAAAGGGTGATATCTGAAACTCATACCCGAAGGTATAACGCAAATGGAGTTTGAAGTAAAACTTGAAATCATTCTGAACCAACACGCGGGGTGTATTGTAGAATTAATTGGAATCAAAACTTAAAGGAAATTTTGAAACCCACAAGCAGATCAATTTTGAAATCAAAGTTAGAGGCATTCTGAGGTGTATTGCCAATATATCTTGTATAGAACTTAAAAGGGTGATTTCTAAAACTCATACCCAGATGTATAACACAAATGGAGTTTGAAGTAAAACTTGAAAGCAATCTGAACCAACACGCAGGGGGTATATTACAGAATTAATTGAAATTAAAAAGTAAAGGCGATTTTCTCCAAATCTAAACCAGAATCAAAGGAAAATCATAAGCAGTGATTTACCCATTCTGATGAAAATATATGAACATCAATTCTCCAGTACTAATGTCCCTCCTTAGCAATGCTTCAGCGCATGCCTTCTTAAGAGGAACTACTAATAACACATCTATGGTGTTCTTCTAGATCTGCAAGGAGATCTTGAATGCAAAACACAGTTAGGTATAGACTCCTAGATAATAACGCATATGTTTTCACATACACTTATTTCTATAAAAACACTGAGAATAGAAATAAATAAAAATCTTCTTCGAGGGAGGAACCTCCTTACACAATGTAATGTGTACCCAAGATAGGACAATAAAAATGTTGCTCAAATGAAAATTTCCCCTTCCTATATATAAGAGACAAAGGTGTACAATAAAAACTAATAGACACAATAATAGACCGAGGCGTACATCTATAATATTAATACACCACCATATAAAGGGTAAAGTACCACATTGTAGGGGGGAGTGTCCCCAACATTGAGGGCTTAACATTTAGGTTTTAAAAATCATTTGCATGAATAGCACAATCCTTTAGGATTTATAAAATATCCTTTGTAACCCACTGAAAAATAAATATTTTAATTTATTTAGAAAAAACATTATGTTAAAAGTTTGTAAAGTTTTTATGAGAAAGGATGGTCAAGGATGAGTATAATTGAATATTTTATTTATTTAAATTATTAAAAGAGGAGACAACTATCCAAAGAATACTGTTGAAATGTGAACCTGTAGAAGGCCAAATGTGCAGCTTTAGAAGGAGAAATGTGCAATTGTAGAAGGCCAAATGACAACTCGCGGCACTAGAATTTCACTTTCTAGTTGTTGGAGGAGGCAAAATCCCTAAAACTGTGGTTATGTTCCATGAGAAGAGGGACTAATTAGGTGGCTCATTTAATTACAAAACTAACCCAAAGACCTAGGAATTCTTATATATACCATCGAATTGGGGAGGAGGCTCATTACATTCTATTCCAAGTGATTAGAGCCTTGTGAATTTGCTGAAGACTGAAAAAGTTAGGCACACAAGAGGAATTCGATGAGGGGATAGCTAAAGTGAAACTGTTGAGAGTTAAGTCTGCTAGTGAGTTGTTAATTTGCAGATATTTTTGTGAGGGTTGTTACACAACATCTTTTTCCTCGTGGTTCAGTAAACATGCTCGAGGTCCTAAAGAAAGTAATCTTATATGCTTTCAGGAGACAGTCGAGAGGGAGGACCGATATTCTTTGGGTGTTTGGCCCCCTTCTGCAGTTACCCACGTTCTAAGATGTTTGTCTTATTTATCTATGAATTTCATTTCCCGATTGCATTTTGTTGGGTAAAATAACTCTCGATTCATCTTATTCCTTGGGAAATGCCTTTATTTATACAATTCATATGTCGGTTGTGATTCAACTTCCGACCAACCTATTCATATTCCTACATGACTATTC
>LPNX010898146.1:63446-81917 GCA_001517045.1 Pseudotsuga menziesii
ATATTATTTCTTTCGTTTCTTCAGCTGCAGCCACATATTATGCTTCTGTTGTTGAATCTGCCGGAACTGACTGTTTGTGTGATCTCCATGAGACAGCTGCTGATCCAAGACTCATAGTGTATCTAGAAGTTGATACTCTTGTCTCCTTATCGCCATCAAAATCTGAGTCTGAGTACCCAATAAGTTTGAAGTCATCCACCTTAGAGTACTTGAGTCCCCTTCAAGTATCTTAGAACTCTTTTTGCAGCTGACCAGTGTCCTTCACAAGGTTTATGCATGAACCTTGAAATTATGCCAACAGCATAAGAAATATCTGGTCTAGTTGTTGTAAGGTAGATAAGTCTTCCTACAAGTTGTCGATACTTGGTCACATCCTCAAATTATTTTCCCTTCGCTTGATGTGAGCTTCATTTTCTGTTCCATTGGAGTAGAGATAGGGTTGCATTCTGTCATGCAAAATTTGTCTAGTAGTTCTCCAACATATTTTTTCTGAGATAGGAATATGTACTTAGGATGTTGAGTGACTTCAATTCCTAAGTAATAGTGGAGATGTCCCATATCTGTCATTTCAAAGATCTTTTTCAAATCTTTCTTTATGGATGCTATATAGCTCTCATTGTTCCTTGTCATCAAAAGATCATCTATGTACACCACAAGATACACAAAAGATCTTCCAACTTTCTTTATAAACAGTGTTGCATCATCAAGATCAAAATGTTCAAAATTTAACTTCAAAAGATGCTCGGTTAATTTTTCATACCATGTGCGAGGCGCTTGTTTTAGGCAATACAAGGATTTGACAAGCTTGCATACCTTTTGTTCTTTTCCTTTCACAACAAATCCTTCTGGCTGAGACATGAAGACATTCTCTTTCAAGTCTCCATTCAAGAAAGCAGTCTTCACATCCATCTGATGAAATTTCCACCCTTTCTGAGCAGCTAAAGAGAGTAAGGTACGGATGGTATCCCATTTTGCTGTAGGAGAAAACGTTTCTTCATAGTCAATTCCTTCCTTCTGTGCATAGCCTTTTGCTACAAGCCTCGCTTTGTGCTTGTCAAGTGATCCATCTGATCTGTATTTGTTCTTGTACACCCACTTGCAGCCAATTGGTTTGGTTCCAACTGGAGGGTCAACCAGCTTCCAAGTTCCATTCTTCATGAGTGCATCATACTCATTCTGCATAGCTTATTTTCACTCAACTCGAGTAGAAGCTTCTTCAAAGGAAGTTGGTTCAAAGTTAGTAGATAAATTAAATTCACAATCAAATGATACATCCATGTCATCACCTGAATTATCTACTTCTCCTCCATCCTCATGTCTTTTCGAACTTCTCGTTCCCGTCTTTCCAACTTCATCCGGATGGACACTTTCAAGTGTCTTTGTGACCCATTTAGGAATCTTCCGTGATGGTCCTTGTTGATTAGCTGGTGGTGCTTCATCATTGATTGAGAGTCTTCCAATTCTCTCAATCACATCATCTAGTTGAATCTCTTGTTGAGGTGAAGTAGCAGGAACTTCTTCATGCGGGGGAGTTGGTGCTTCATATGGAAATTCCAAAGGTTGATCCAAAATAGGAATCCCCCCTTCAAGGTTTGGAATTTCATATTCATTTTTAGAATATTTCTTTGGATGAGGATATTTTTCCAAATGATCAAGTTGTCTCTCAATGGATTGGTCATTTTTATTAGTCTCAAGAAAAATGACATCTCTGGAAATAACAAACTTCTTTTTTACCTCATCATACAGACAGTATGCCTTGGAGTTTTCTTCATACCCCAGGAAAATGCATTTTCTGCTTTGAGCACCAAGCTTGTTTCTTTGCTCCTTTGGAATCAAGGCATAACAGGTGGAACCAAAAACTCTGAGATGCCTGACTGAAGGGAGATGGCCAAACCACATTTCATGTGGAGTCTTGTTATCAAGAGCATTTGAGGGACTTCTGTTTCTCAAATAGGCTGCACATTTCACTGCATCACCCCAAAACATTAGTTTTACATTCTTAAAAAACATCATTGAGCGTACCATATTCATTATGGTTCTGTTCATTCTTTCTACTACACCGTTTTGTTGAGGATTGTAGGGAACTGTAGTTTGATGTGCAATTCCATGTTGGGGAAGATAATCTTCAAAAGCATTTGAAGTGTATTCTTTCCCATTGTCAGTACGAAGTGTACCAATTTTTGATTGTGCTTGTTTTTCTATCAATGCATGAAAGTCCTTGAATGTTTGAAATGCTTCTGATTTTGTCTTTAATGTGTAAATCCAGCACATTCTTGAGTAGTCATCAACAAAGGTCATAAAATACTTATTCCCATTTGCAGAAGGAGTTGGCATTGGGCCACATAAATCAGAATGCACTAATTCTAATTTCCTACTTGCTCTGAAATTAGATTCATGGAATGGCAGCTTACTGTGTTTCCCTAATATACATGCATCACATTTGTTCTTCTCTTTGGAAATGGTGGACAAACCAAATACACCATTCTTTCTCAAGAAACGAAGACTGTTATAATTCAAATGACCAAATATTGCATGCCACAATAAACTTGATGACACATTACCTTCTCCATGCTGAGAGAACTAGGCATAGTTCTGAACTCTTGCAGATGAACCCTTTAGCTTCAGCAGCTTCCCATCTTCATATCCAGTCATGATGACTTGGTTGTCAGAGGAATTTCTTATTTCTATGATTCCATCAAACATGTGGATGGAATGGCCTTGCTGTCGAATCTCCACCAAGGACAGCAGGCTTCTCTGCAACTCTGGAAGATAAAGAACATTCTTCAACAAGAAATCAGGGAGTCCAGGCATCTTCAGCCGAATGGTGCCCATTCCCTTTGGTTTAAGACTTGACTTATCTGAAAAGTAAACTATGCCATTTATTGTTTCATTAATTTCTTCAAAACAGTCTTTTCTAAAAGTGATGTGTGATGTTGCAGCAGTATCAAGTAGCCAACAATATTTGTAAGATGAAAGTGAAGTCATTTCATTAATACCAAGATTACAATGTGCAACAATACAATGAGCAAAATCTGAAGATTTACTAGCATCTTGGTTCTTATTGTCATCTTTCTTCTGGTTATGTCTGTCTTTGATGGAGTCCCACGAAGCCCAACACTGATCTGTTGTGTGTCCAATATTTCCACAACGCTTGCACTTCAAATTTGATCTTTTGATGGAGTTGTATCTGCCTCCTCTACCTCTGAATTTTCTTCTTCCTCTACCTCTCATGCTGCTTTCTCCTTTGGGATGATCTTTGGATTGGTCTTTGGTGTGGTTCTTTTCTTTTTGAGCAAAGCAAAGTGATTCTCCAGAATGCTCGGTTGTCTTCTTACCAAAAGCTTTCTCTCTGTCAGCTATATTCTCTACCAGGGTGTCAAATGTCAGTGATATGAACTTGTCACTTGCTTGCAAGGACTCAAGATAGTTGGAGTGAGAAGGATACAAAGATTTTACAAATGCTGCAAGGGGAAGATCTGGTTTCATACCAGAGGCTTGAATCTTGTGCATGATAGCTTTGATTTCAGAGGAAACTAACATGGGATCATTGTCTTTTACTTCTAAACTGAATAGTTTTAGCATTAGTTGAATAACTTCCATTTCAGAGTGTGAATCATACAGATATTTTAACGTTTTTAGTGCTTCAAAACATGATTTTGCAAGCAATATGTGCTGGCTCACCTCTTCACTGACTATGGCAGTGATTACCGCTAAAGCTTTCTTGTATTTGTTTTCCAAATGGCCTTCTCTTTCTCGGATTCTGGAGGTCCTGGGTCTCTGGTTATGGGCTTTCCAGCTTCTGTCTCTATTGTGGTGCCTTCGCAAATACTGTCCGAAAGGTCATTGTAGATGAAGGTAGATTTGATCTTCCTCCACCATTCTGGATAAGTGTCTTTGCCAGTGAGAGTGGCACCAACTACAGATGCTATAGATTGCATCTTCTATGATTGATTCTTGTAACTAAAACAATAGGAGAAAAAGAAGAAAGAGTAAAGGTGCAGGTCTAAGTCTCTGCCACCTTCCTCAAGCTTTACAATAAAAATAATTCTGCAGCCCTATGTTAATAATTCTAGAGTGTTGTTTACAAGTGCAATTCAAATTATTTTATGAAAAATAACAATAATACATCTATACAAAATATTGCATCAAACTTTTAGAATACTCAAACAATTGAGTTCGCTACACTTCTAGCAGTTCACACTCTTCAAACAGTCTTCAATTTGGTTTTCAGTCATAGCAATGGTCTTCACATTTAGAAGAAACTGTTGAACAACACCAGTCAACAGTTTCGAGCTTATACTATTCAAGTTCACGATTCCAATACACTCCATGCATTTGAAAGAGGGCACAAACACCAACAATATTCACATGTAATGGTCATGGTTTCAAGCTCAACACACAGCAAACACCAACAATATTCTCATGTAATGGTCACGGTTTCAAGCTCAACACACATCAACACTCAACCAGGAAGGAATTCACAGCAAACAATATTCTCATGTAATGGTCACGGCATCGACACATAGCTTCAAATCGAAAGGAGGAAACCCAATACTCCCATACGTATACATCCAAACTAAAAGCTTTAATACAGCAGTCACAGGCTTCTTCAATACGCAGCATCCATATGGTACATATGAAAATATTTGCAGAATTTACCAGAAAACTCCACGCACAGGAATTAGGGCATAAATTAGGTTTTATGCACTTCCAATGGTTATAAGTAAATACAACACCAAAAATTTACCTCCATGCTCTTGAAAAAGGCTCTATCGTAATCTTTACCACTGTCACTCTCCAGCTTCATGATACTCCACAGGAGCAGGTCGTAGGCAGGATACTCCACGAGCTTACACGATCTTCACAGAATGGTTGCAGTTTATCAGCATGAATAGTTCACACAGAAAAGAGAAAACACCATCCACGATGTAGTCTTTACCAACAACAATCTTCAGTCACCGAAGCGTGGTGGGCAGTCTCAACAATCTCCTTTCACATAGAATGTGGTCACAACTTCAAAGAACTCGCAATAGAAATAATATGAAATCGCAGCTCACACAACAGATTAAGGTTAGGTAGGTCTCGTTTGAATTTTTCCAGCAGAGGGCAGTCGAGAGTGTCTAGCTAATTGAGGGAGTAATTAACCAATGGACTATTTCATACATCATTCCTCAATGCAGGTCTAGAATAGAATAACGCATACAATGAATGCGCATAGGCTGGCAAAGAGAATGCATGCGACTGGCAGATTGACGGAGCAGGTAGCCTGAAATGAATTTGGCAGAACGAAGGTCTGGCAGACAGAATGCCAGGACTGAAATGCAGCCAGGAGTTATGGTAGGTGGTGCTCTGATACCACTGTTGGGTAAAATAACTCCCGATTCATCTTATTCCTTGGGAAATGCCTTTATTTATACAATTCATATGTAAGTTGTGATTCAACTTCCAACCAACCTATTCATATTCCTACATGACTATTCACATTCAGAAAATATTTACATATTGTATAATCCCGACGGATTATATTCCAACACATTTGAAGTTTTTATGAATGCCGAGGAAATCTCTAAAACTGTTAATTATTTCTGAATTAGAATAAGTTAGAAAGATCTTATTTCTACATAATATTTTATAAAATATGCTACACTTTCTTTCTTACAAGGTTAAATGGAAAACTGTAGATTCTCCTAATTGTCCTGTAAAGGAAACGTGTATATGCATACATATAATATTATAAATAGTTTTCTTAGTTTATTTGAAAGAATACTCACTTCTTTAAGTTTCATCTTATTTACATTCAAGTTGATCATTGTTTTAATAAACAATGAACTAGATTTTATATAGTTTTTACCTTAGGAACATAGTTATAATTATAGTTCTACAAATATATGATCTAGTATGGCCTAAGTCCTAGTATACTTAAATTAAATTATCATTGCAGCCGAAAGTATTAAACAACCACATAGTTTTATCACTGGTTTAAACTCCACATGATCTGATTATCAATTATGGTAAAAGAATCCATAGATTCTCAACTTCGCTATTATTAACAATAAATCTTTATAACTTGGAAATATACGTTCTCTCTTGAATGACAAACCTAAAGGAAAATTGATAAAGATGACACATGATAATATATATATATATATATATATATATATATATATTGTAATAACTCAAAAATTCGTAAAAATTTAAAAATTTTCATGTGACATAAAATGTCTAATGTCACTGTAAAGTACCACTAACGGTTAGCAGATAATAAAATAGTTTGTAAGAGAAACAAAGAATTGCTTCTTTATAAGATTTTGTATAATCTATTGGTGTATCCTTAAAAGTTGTGTTAGTGTTGCCTTTGACTTAGCAGTTGTAATTCTTCCAGAAGTAGAAAAGAAACTTGTATTTTACTGATGCTAGGTATACTGTTGATTTATTTTGTCAAGTAGGGGAAGTTTCTTAGGGATGATTGGGGCTTACTTAGATTAAAGCTAACACAGTGGGACTGATGTTTCTTTACAGGTTTTAACAGGTGCGTATGTTCCAGTAAAAATAATATGTATATATTTAGATCAAGAACATACTTTTCTAGCATAAATATGATGCTAGTCTTAGAATGTTTAATTGCAGCTTGTCTCCATCAGAGGTAATGCTGATCTTTTTCAGTCGTCACAACTCCATAAATATTTTACAACAAAATACTGCATATGCATGGGTTGAAGAAGCATGATCAAATACTATCAAAATGCCATCAAATCATTTGGATGATTAAGAATAAAATTATAATGAACACTGGTATTCATGCTTACATTAATTATAATCTAGAGTTTAAATAGAAAGAATAAAGTTCACATCTTGATGCTTAGATCATTCAACAACATTTGGTGTCTATCACATTACCTTTGTTCTAGGGTTTTATAAACACTGTTTTCTCAATAAATAACCCAAAACCACTTTTACTGCTATCTATTTACTCAAAGTTTTGGATGTTAGATTTACATTGAGATTCTTATATGGGTCTATGAACTGGTTTTACTAGCATCCCCAATTACACATTGCATTAAAAGAAGTGGGTAAAGATTCTAATCCTAGATGGAAGAGTGCATTTTTAAACTCTTGCAGTTTTTACTTTGATTCCTTCTTATTGTATCTTACACCTCAAATTCCGGTGTACCTTTTAGCTATAAACTTATACATTTACACAAATTTGTTTAGTAAAATAAAACTTGAGATAAGAATGCTGGTTTACACAAATATAGGAGATCTTGTTATAGCTTAGGTTCTAATTAACATCTTACCTTCCAACTCTTAACAAATAAAAAGGTTACCTCAAGAAGTCATTAGATCTCCTTCTTAAAATAGTTTATGGTTAAAACTTGTCCTTTATCCTATGTTTGATAAACAAGGTTAGCAAAAGACACTACCCTATCGTGACTTACAATAAAACCCTAAAAGAAAAAACTTTTCTCATTACTAAGGTTGATAGATTGGCATCGAAATGATCAAAGAACAAAACATTATTAGAAATCGAAATATGATATGATTTTAATGATTAACGTTTGACTGGTAATCATCTTAATGTAGATTATAAACTGCATACAGGACTATAGAGAAATTACCCACGTCGATGAAAAATCTAGAAGGATGCGTGGAGGATCAAACCAATCGTTAAGTTGACTTTGGTTTTTTCCCTAATATTCATTTGCAAGAGAGTGAGGGTTTCTTGTCTGGTGCGGCCAAGCTGTGAGCTCGTGACCTCCATTACTCCATGTTGACTTCTAGGTTTCCCATATCCTCTATGAGTTGGGCCTCATAAGAAGTAAAGACTGGTTTTTAAGTGTTTTACGACTAAAAGACAATGGACAGAGCTTGTATAAGAGTGCTATTCGTTCTGGTTGGAGTGTTGTTTGATTTCCTTTGGATTTTTTATTCAGGGTTTTCAGTTGTAACCAGTGCATTAGACTTGTCTGGGGCATTATTATTCCATAGGTCTTCGAGTTGCTCCAGCTGCTTGTGACCACGATTTCTCCAAACGATATACCATGTAACTGCCGGTAAAGATTTTTACTTTGCAGTAATATTAAGTCATAAATTACATTTTTAAATATTTACTAATTACTGGTTTCTCTGCTTAGGTTCCTCTCTCAAAAAATGGGGTTTAGCTGAAAGCACACCTCTCCTTTCACGGCCACGCAACCCTGGTAAGCCCCGATTGAACTAAGGGTCTTCTCCTGCATTGGTATTATGGTGGTTGAAAAGATGAGAATACTTGCTGCAAAATATGGACTCGGCCTGGGTTTTACTTGTTAGGTTGTTCTACGTGTTGTTTTGTTTTTGTAATGAAAACCCTAAAGGGTATTATGTGCAAGTACTTGAAGGCTATTGCAGCTGTGACTTGGAGTTTACTTGATAGAGCCTTTACGGCTTGGAAGATGTAAATTTTTTTTGCTTAACTTATAAAACTCGGTTCTAAGGCGTGAAAATGTTGTTCAATCTATGCCTGGTTAATTAAGTTTTTAAGTGGGTTTTAATGGTGAAGAACAAACTGTTTACTCAATCGAGACTTGTAACTAGACGAAGGGTTATTAATTGTTAAAAATTTTGGGTTTACTATTTTCTATTTAAAAAAATAATAATTTGTAGAGTTTGTTTTTGTGCAGGCTTTAAGCCTCGATCGATATTTATAAAAGGCCTATGAGCCATTATGCTACTTTCTATTTTGTCTCTTGTTTAGATAATTAACAATGTTATTTAATTTTTATGTTATCCTGTGATTAAAATGATTTAGAGTAAAATATTTTATTGGAAGTTTTTACTGTGTTAATGAGTAAAATTAGTACTCTATTTTTGCTCAGAAGGGTTAATATTTTAAATACCCTACAGTTCTGTTACAGGAATAATTTTGGTTTTTGTTTTTCTATTTTTACTTTTTATAAATAATTAATTACATCTGTTAAATTTTATAAAAATAATTAAGAGTATGAAGGTCTATTTATATGGATAAACGTATCTTTCAGTAACCTTATGTAAATATTTGAAGTTTACAGTACAAACATTTGTTTTTAGTGCATAATGCAAACATGAATTTAGAATAAGTTATTATAAGAACTTATGGAGTACTATCTAGGTTCAAACCCTAAGTACTATTTTGTTTACTGTTCCTATTCTTATTTATTTAACTTTATCTATTATGTTTGTGTTAATTAATAGTACTAATAATAGTTCTGTGATTAGTATGACTACTAATAATTAATATATATTCTATTATTTTCCTGTATTAGATAATACAGATACTTCTAGTAGATAGATCACATACTGCTAATTTCTATAATGAATCACATACAAACTATAAAAGTAATCATTTGCATTTTTATTTCTGAGTTGATAAATAAATCATCACCTCTACTTAATCAACCGGCTGTACTAGAGTACTGCCTATACAAGGCATGGAAAAATACAGTATGGTAATCTATTTCTATTTACTTTTCACTTAGCAATTATACTACTATTTTAAACATAGTCTACAAATCACTTAGTTTATTAATACACAAAACTCTTTTTTGCATAAACCCTAACAAAATAATAACATGCATATCTTTGAAAAACTAGTAAACATTTACTGAAATAGTAAATAAATTATAATTAACTTGAACAAATAAAAAACTGTCAAATGATGAGGTGACAACAGCTTAAGGAGGTTGTTCTTCCCAACCAACTCCTGGAGAAAGCTTAGTCTGCACTTCCTCAGGACTCTCGATCCTGTTTCCTGGTCCTCCTGGTAGAGTACTGGGTGAAGGATGTATCCTTAAGATCTTATGTCACCTGACTGGTCAAATTACAGCAGTAATTCCAACCTACTTACAGCAGTAATAAATTTAGCCTAAATAGCTGCCCAAGTTCAGTTCTCAGTAGTTAACCCCTCAAACTCACTTCAATAAGTCCCCTCCATCGAATTTCTCATGTGCACTTCATTCACACTGAATGATCACCATTCCAAAAAAATGAGCAACATTAGCTGCCTTCAATGGGAAGTTTTATAGTAATGCCTAGGTCTTCTGGGTCAATTTTTACTTAATGAGCCACCTTCTCAATTCCACTTTCTTGGGGAATCATGACCACAAATATAGGGAAGTTGCCACCTGCAACAGTTAGAAGTAGTTTGAGGATGCTGCCACTTGTCAGTATACTCTCCACCTAGTCACCTCCACCAAGTGACCAGTTAACACTCTTTTAACAACTTCCCTAAGCTGTTGTCTCATCATTGATTTATTTATTAATAAAATATTCTGAAATACATTAATTATTCTTGACCCCACTTGGTCATCAATTACAAACTTAGCATAAAATATAACATAATGTTCCTTAATAACATTAAATTGTTTTGCAAATTGGGGCATGTGACATATATATATATAATTTTTAAGGGCCTATTCATTTAAAGAAAACAAATAGTTTATACTTTTAGCTGAGAAGCTTAGAAATAGTTCTAAGAAATGAGCTAGGGTTTCGTTTTATTAATCCTTTAACTAAACCCTTGCAAAATCCATTATGGACAAATCAATTTAAACAAGTGCTATTATCGTATAGTTACATAGGTCACCGGTTCAAAGCTTGCAAGAAGCTAATCGATCAAATAAGAGCTTAAATCTACTTGGCTTAGTTAAAATACAAAGAGATTTAGGACGTAGCCATAATATCTAACTTTCCATCTATTTCCTTAAAGAGTAGTAAGATTGTGTATTAAACCTTCCAAACCACTATTTATAAAATCAAGAGTTCGAATCCCATAAGGGAAAGTATGTGAGCAAGTATTCAACCATTTACCAAGTAAGCCGTAGCTTAATCATGAGTCGTAATTCTCTTATGAACTCATCCAAACTCCATTCATAAACAATATATAAAATTACAAGAAGTTTTCCAAAACTTTGATGAATGAAAAATTCTAGAAGGACTCAACATAACCTACATATGCCTAGTTATCCAAATATCTTGTTTTACAGAGTAAATGCTACATAACAACAAATATGAAGGTATAGTGGCCTCATGGCCCTAAACTAATTCTAAAAATAGAACTTACGGTAATAAAACCACAATGCGAGAAATATAATCAAACAATAACGCAATATATCGAGAATAGAATTATCACATTACAACCAAAATGAAGTTTGGGTGTATAGTAAGCCTCTGAAAGGCCAAGATCCTCAGCTCTTCCATAGTACATAAGAAAAATAATACAACACAAAGGCAAGTGCATTACTGAGACTAGATAAACCATTAGGGTTTTTGAAAATACCTAAGTTCTTTCCACATGAAGGCCGTAAAGCCTTCACGTGGCTCTTATCAATTCCACTTAATTTTCTTTTGTTCAAACCAAAAATTTCATAGTTTAGAACCATCGGATTATGCCCCTTATTGCCAACATATAAATTATGTTTTTATTACTTTAATATATGGTAGGAGAAAGTATTGTCTACACAAATGCCTATTTCAAGGATTAGGGATAGTTAATTTTTCCTCTTACCTTAGTTAGGATTTTGTTAAACTTTACCTAGGCCGTTTTGGGTGTGACCAAAACAATGCAAGCTCTCCATCCTTAAAACCTACAAATGAATAAGTAGTTTTTTTGTTATCCAAAAGATACGGTAAGACCTGTAGAAACCCATTTCCCTTGCATCTAAATAGGGTAACATGTATTCAAAAACATAACCAAAAAATACACCAACTATAAGTGAGGTTAAATAAAGAAGTGATGGCAATCTTTAGGGGGAGTTCATAAAAATAAGATCCCTTACCTATGAAGGGGAGGTAAACACGGGGGAGAAAGCTGAAGAATGGTTGTTGGGTATGAGAAAATATTTTTGAGTTCATAACTACTCAAGCAAGATGAAGGCTCGGCTTGCCATCTATAAACAAAGCAACGAGATGGTGGAGAGATCTGAAACATACCAAGAAAGATGAGTTAAGGGAAATACGCTGGAGTACCTTCCACAAAATATTTCAAGAAAAATATATGTCGAAAATGTTCTTCGATAGAAAAGTGAAAGAGTTTCACGAGATACATATGGGATCCATCACTATGGATGTTTTTACTAACAGATTTCTAGATCTGTTACATTATGTAACATACATCAAGGATGAAAAGGTAAAAATCAAGCAATTTCTAGGATGTCTTCCTCCCAACTTCCAGGAAAGGATTGAGTTTGACATACCTAAACCTTGGAAACCACATTGCACAAAGCCAGGCTCTGCTATGAACATGGACAACTAAGGCAAGAGAACATGAACTGAAACCGAGACAAGTCTAAGAATTTTTCTGATAACCGCAAACTGAATTTCAACCTGCCACCATACCGAAAACAAAATAACAGTTTTCCAACGAACAAGAACTTCAACAAATCAGGTACAAAACCATACGTACCAGCTCCAAATGATAACAAGCCAATAACAGCTGGGGGAGCCAATGCTACCCCAATACAGATCAAATCCTACAAGTGCAGTGGGCCTCATCATGCCCAAGATTGTAAGAACAAGACCAATGGGGTCTTACATGACTTACAAGAAGAACCAATGAGAGAGGACATAGCTGGAACATCACGGATTTATGCAGCTTTGGATGGCTGACAGGAAGACCATCAAGCTACCATGGCTGATATAGAAGGTAAGATCTTGAACACTTCTATTTCAATATTTATTGACCCTGGTTCTTGCCGGAGCTATGTATTGCCTAAAATTTTTGATGTATGCAAACTAGGAAAAATAAAACATGATAAATGTTGGCTGGTTCAGTTAGCAACAGGTACGAAATGAAAGGTTTCATAAATAGTTAAAATTGCAAGGTAAACCTGAATGGTTTTCCAATGAAAGTAAACTTGAACATCCTACCCTTAGGATCGTATGATATACGTATCAGCATGGACTAGTTGGAACAACACCATGTCATGCTCGATTTCTTACACAAGTCAATCTTGTGTACATATTGACAAGGGAATCAAGTGAAGATTCAAGGCTTTCCAAAGAAAGTTTCTGTAAGAAAAATGTTGTCCTTACAAGAAAATAAATGTGTTAGGAAAGGATGCAAGTTATTTGCAGTAAATATCCAAGACATAGAGACTGAAAGAGAACAATGCATAGAAGACTTTCCAGTTCTTGTAGAATTCAAGGACGTGTTTCCCGAGGAAATACCAAATACCAAGACCAAATACTGAAAAGATATTTGATTCCATAAATGACATTACATGTTCATCTTGTGCATTTTTTAGTTGGGCCACTTCATACCACTTGTTGAGGTAGTTTGTTGCTATCAAAATGAAGAAACTTACAACAGAATGATAATTGGACCAATAAAATATAACCCCTACTTAGAGAAAAGAAAATGAGGGACAACATGTTCCAAAGGAATTGTAGAAAAGTGTTATTTGCTTGCACACTTTTGACATTTTCACAAGCATTTTTATATGAATCAATAAAAATAAAAGGTTAGTAAAAACTAGTTCTCAAAATTTTTAAGGAACCGACCTTTGCAAAATAATGTCCAACAATATGTACACTTGAATTAGTTGATTTGTGAATTTTTTTGTTTTGATATCATGCATAGAAGGACCATTCCATCAACATTTCTTCTAAAAAGAAAAGTCCCTAAAATAATATACTTATAATCCTCATGCATCAAGGTGACTTTCAATATTAATGGAATATTTTTGAAATTGTAAATACCACATTATGTCCTTGTACCAAGAATGCCCTAATAATCTCAGGTTTTCATTTTCTATAAAAAAAATTAATAAGAATTATCATCATTTTCAAAAGGAACCGATGGTTCAAGATGTTCAGCCAAGTGTTAAGGTACATCTCATCCCTTTATTGTGTTTGAAGTAGTTGTGGCTAAATCATATTCTTATATTTTATCAATCTAGTGTGCAATATTTGATAAAATACAAATATGTGAAAGTAAAAACTTTGTGCAATCTTTCCTAAAAGATAAGTATGTGAAAGTAAAAACTTGACAAGAGGAAAAATGACTTTTACCTATGTTTGTTTTCCTAAGATAAAAGACAAAATATCATAATTTATTCATAGATTTAACAAGAGAAAAAACAAAATTTTCATTTAAGATATACTTGAATTCATCATGGAATCAACTTTGAATCATATAACCTATTGATTTTGAGTGTTTTGATCACCCATTTGAAGAAGAATTGAACAAATTGCGTCTTCACTAGCATCACTATAAACGATAAAATCCTTTTCAACATTTGGTATGTGGGTGATGAATCCTCTATGGGTTTCAGTTGAGCGTGATTCTTTCCACTTCCTTTTAGTGGCATTTTTAATAAGTATATATCACACACTAGGTTTTACCACAACTAGATCCCTTCTACTCAAATCTATTCAAATGCAAAATGGCATACCTTTTTCAAACCATGATTAGAAGATTGTATTATGGCCGATTTGTAACTCACGTAAAATTTCAATTTCAACTCCTTTGGGTATGAAACTTCCATGTGTGGTACCGTGATGTGTCTTTTTTCCAATTCAATAGATCTCACCTAATTTCTATGTGCCAAAAAAACATATTGCGAATCTCTAAAGGCTTCTTATTTTTGGCCTATCGAGAAGAATCAAACTTATATGGTATGCCATGTGTCCAATATTTTGTGTTTGTAGCTGAAAATTATGCCATGGATTCCTTGGTCCATATTGTTTCAGATGTAACTTGTCTTATTCAATTTGGATCTCAAATGCCTCACATATGACCTTTTTCCCTAAAACACATGTTTTAAACCCTAATTGGAAGATTGTTTTAGGGTAGACATGTAACTGAGATACAATTTGACTTTCCACTTCTCTTTGTATGAAAATTTGGCATGTGGTACCTTGATTTGTACTCTTTCCAATTTCTCAAGTCTCACCTAATTTGGATGTTCCAAAAAGGGTTAATGCAAATCTCCCAAAACATCTTATTTTTTTTCTATCGAGAAGAGAAAAATTGTACCCTATACCGTGTGCCTAATATTTTGTTTCTGCAACTGAAATTTCTATCACAAATACCCTAGTCCATCCTTTTTTTATGCAACTCGTCTCACTTTATTTGGATATCGCATGCCTCAAATATGACAGTTTTCCTTAGGACACATGTTTTAGACTAGGTTTTGGACTAGTCAAAAACACTATATTCCTCTGCAATTATTTCGGACAATGTAATGGTTCACGATCCAAATTGTGGAATTGATATAGTTAGGCCTATTTTGGAAGTGGGTTTGTAACCCCAATCTCTAAATCCTTGTAGAAAATAAGTTGTAGCGAAAATTCCAAAATGACTTGTTTTGCTCAAGTGAGTCGAGAGGAAAGAGCTATGATACCAAATGTTATGCAACAAAGTCCAATAAATAACATAAAAGTAGTAGAAATAGACCATAAGAGAGTAATCCACACCTAATAATTAAGAATAGAGATAAATAAAAATCCTCTTAGATGGAGGAACCTCCTTACACAATGTAATGTGTACCCAAGATAGGATAATATAAAATGCTTGCTCAAATGAAAATATCTCCTTCCTATATATAAGAGACAAAGGTGTACAATAAAAACTAATAGACACAATAATAGACCGAGGCCTACATCTATACTATTTAATACACCACCATATAGGGGGTAAAGTTATACATTATAGGGGGAAGTGTCTGCAACATTTAGGGCTTAACATTTAGGTTTTAAAAATCATTTGCATGAATAGCACAATACTTTAGGATTGATAAAATATTCTTTGTAACCCACCTAGAACTGAAAGATAAATATTTTTTTTTATTTAGAAAAAACATTATGTTAAAAGTTATTGTAAAGTTTTTATAACCAATGATGGTCAAGGATGACTGTAATTGAATATTTTATGTATTTAAATTATTAAAAGAGGAGACACCTATCTAAAGAAGATTGTTGAAATGTGCAGCTGTAGAAGGCCAAATGTGCAGATGTAGATGGAGAAATGTGCAGTTGTAGAAGGTCAAATGAAAACTGACACCACTAGCATTTCACTTTCTAGTTCTTGGAGGAGGAAAAATACCTAAAATTATGGTTATGTTCCATGAGAAGAGGGACTAATTAGGTGGCTCATTTAATTACAAAATTGACCCAAATACCTAGGAAATCTTATAAATACCATCGAATTGAGCAAGATGCTCATGACATCCTATTCCAAGTGATTAGAGCCTTCTGAATTTTCTGTAAACTGAAAGTCAAGAACCCAAGAGGAATTCGATGAGGGGATAGCTAAAGAGAAATTGTTGAGAGTTAAGTCTACTAATGAGTTGTTAAGTTGCAGAGATTTATGTGTGGGATGTTACACAACATCTTTGTCCTTGTGGTTGAGCGAACAAGCTCACAGTCCTAAAGAAAGTAATCTTGGCTGCTTTCAGGAGACTGTTGGGAGGGAGGAACAATATTCTTTGGGTGTTTGTCCCCCTTCTGTAGTTACCAAGGTTCTAAGATGTTTTATTTATTTATCTGTGAATTTCATTTCCTAATTGTATTTGAAGTTTTTATGAATGCTCATGATATCTCTAAAACTGTTAAATATTTCTGAATTAGAATAATTTAGAAAGATCTTATTTCTACATAATATTTTGTAAAATATGCTACAGTTACTTTCTTACGAGGTTAAATGGAAAACTGTAAATTCTCCTAATTGTAATGTAAAGGAAATGTGTACATGCATACATATAATATTATAAATAGTTTTCTTAGTTTATTTGAAAGGATACTCACTTATTTAAGTTTCGTCTTATGTAATATACCCATACCTAGGCAAATTCGTTGATACAAGGCATAGATTTTTTTGCAATTTTTTTTATAATTGTAACCATATAAATGAGTTAGACTCGTTGATTTTTGACCTTAACCAATCCCAAGAATTATTAGATTGCAAATACAACCATTCTAGTAATTCTTCAATAAATACAACATCAACATAAGTCATCATAAATCTTCTCTATCGACACTAATATAATAAAGTCTCATCATCCTGTAGGTAAGGCAGTCAAGGTTGTTATTTCAATTACATTCAAATACCACTTTCTTCACTGACAAAACACAATAGAAATGTGTGTTCAAAGTATATAAATGTTCTGTTATACATATTTCCCTTAAGTTCACAACCACGCTCTTACCTTTCCCTTGCATGAGTAATTTGGGTAAGTCCTTGAGGATACTATCCAAAACTTGAAGTTACTCAACACACATATATTAGGAGATTCTTAGCATTTTACGAAAATCCCACACAAGACATATACAATATATTGGTCAGATGACTGTTCTTAGAATGAGACAACACTAAAGAATAATATTCTTTAGTTATGGTTAATACATTCCGTAACTAGGATCTTATAAGGTTCCTTTTCTTCTTGGACAAAACCACAGGAGAAGAGACATGAACTCCTGAGTTGGTTGTTAAGTAAAATACATGGTTAGATAATTATATTTCAATGAATAAATGCAATCTATCTCTGTAACAAATCATATTACATATTTAGATATGCATAACACATATGATTGATATCTACCATACTATCGTCATAGGAAGACTAATTTTCCATTTTCCCTTGCGACTCATTCTCTTCACTCATTCTCTTCAATCACAACTCGTAGTTAAAAATTTGAGCTCATAAAATATTTGGAGCAGTATTATCATCAGTACTATTATTTAAGGAAAATATGTCAATTAAGAATCGGACTACAATGATTACTTGACCAAACTTATCGTTCATGGCACATAACATAACACCAAGTTTTTCTTTTGCGAACAAATGAAGCATGAAGAATTGAACATTTACTTAAGCAACTAATTAAGCATACAACATTTACTTAAGAAAAACAGTCAAAACTACATAAGTGACTGAAAATTGTTGAACCAACTACTTCAAGCTAATGGAAGTTTGATTGTGACTTTCCTCCCATCCATTGGCTCCATCTAGAACCCCTCCCAAACATGATCTATAAGTTCACCCATTCCATTTTCCATGTAATAGGGATTCAAGCATGGAATGAGTGAAGTACCAAAAGGAGGCCTAACCCTCTCTTGACTTCACCGCAAACACTGACCTTTAGTGGAATATTGACACAAATGCACCATACACTTAAGGTGAAAATAAATAAACTAGGAAAAGGGCGTGTCCTTCATTACCCAAACTGTAACTAGAGGACAATAATTCCCAGTAAAGGGCAGAGTTGCAGAGCTCTCGAATATGCATACTCGATGTAGGGTAATTATTGTACAGTTCAATATCAAACCACTAAAATAAAAGTATACCCACCAAACACATATAGCAGGTGTGGGAGGTTATCCGATCCACACACCACAAAATGGTTTATAATTCAAGAGGAGGAAATGGATCACGATCTACCTACTAATAATCATATGAGTTCATGCAGGGCCACACATACAGACTTCAAGATTTGAATGGTACGCAAATGACATAAAGA
>LPNX010898146.1:86411-112910 GCA_001517045.1 Pseudotsuga menziesii
ACAGAACAATGAATCTGAAAGTGTAGTGGCCTCACAACCCTAAACTAATTCTAAAAACTTAACTTACAATAATAAAACCGCAATGCGAGAAATATAATCAAAGAACAACATAATATATCGAGAATAGAATTACCACATTACAACCAAAATGAAGTTCGGGTGTATCATAAGCCTATGAAAGGCCAAGAGCCTCAAGGCCAAGGCCTATAGGGTGAAGGTAAAGAGCCTCAAGGCCAAGGCCTAGAGGCTAAAGGCCAAGATCCTCGGATCTTCCATAATAAAGAAGAAAACTAATATAGCACAAAGGCAAGTAGTGCATTACTGAGACTAGATAAACCCTTAGGGTTTCTGACAAGACCTAAGTGATTTCTAGGTGGAGGACGTAAAACCTTCACTTGGCTCTTATCAATGCCACTTAATTTTCTTTCGTTCAAACCAAAAATTTCATAGTTTAGAACCATTGGATTATACCCCTTGTTCCCAACATATAAATTATGTCTTTCTTACTTTAATATATGGTAGGAGAAAGTATCCTCTAGACAAATTCCTATTTAAAGGCTTAGGGATAGTTGATTTTTCCCTTAGCTTAGTTACGCTTTTGTTGAAATTTACCTAGGCCTTTTTGGGTGTGACCAAAACAAGGCAAGATCTCCATCCTTAAAACCTGCAAATGAATTATTTTTTTTCGTTAGCCCAAATCTAAGTAATACCTGTAGCAACCCATTTCCCTCGCATTTGAATAGGTTTAACATGTATTAAAAAACATAACCAACAGATACAGCAACTATAAGTGAGGTTAAATAAACATGATTCACCTGTTACGACTTGAGAACATTTATAACGCTAAGTTGCATTTTAAAAGTTGGTGTAACTAAGTAATCATGAGTTAAAGGGCTAACTCAATTTAAATTATAAATGAAGGGGTTAGTGTGATTTGATTACATTATGTATTTTAGAGTAAAATATTCAAAGCAATTTTTTATTTTATTTTATGAAATTTGGACATGTTACATCATTTTACTCTTTATCGAAACAATGAGTAGAGAAAGTACAAGGCATTGACTTAAAAAATGAAATTCTCTTTAAGCAACATTATGATGTTGGAAAAGTACCCCTCTTCAATAGGGATATGATTCTCCATAATTTTGAAATGCAAATAGCGTAGGATAATGATCATGCATACCAATGGCTTGAGTTATCCATGCAGCAGTAGCTAGACAACTCACACTAATTCATGTCACAGTAACAATTTAAAGGTAAAATGAATTAGTAGTCACACTCCATGCAGCCTTAATCAATATGCTTCTGTGAGTGAGAGTAAAAATGAAGGGTCCTAATTCAAATATCGAAACCCTAAAATACTCATCAAGTTCAACATAAAATCTTGTGGACACGTAGATGAAGTGATTTGTCTTGAAAATATTATTATTTTGAGCCATTTGGTATGGTATCCATGGATTGAAGATGCATTTTGTCACATTTAATTTCCCTCAATTGAAAATGAATCATCCTACTCCATCATGCTTGGAATAGATAATTGTGGAGTTGCTACCAAAATGAATTTCATATACAAATACAAGATTCCAATATTCAGGACTATGTTGAGCACAATCTCAAGTATCCTCCATCTACGCCCTTTGATAGATTGATCACTCATATACATCCATATTGAAACCCCACAATGAAGTGGGAATATCGATTAACTAAGAAGGACCATTTATCTTTTGCACATTTGGTGGAAACGTAGCAATTCATGTGTTCTAGTGTTCCCAAAGAGAGAACTTCAGTATTCATGCAAAGTGATATCATGAATGTGGGTCTCAAATAGAGAGATAGTTCATCCATGGAGCAGTTGAAAGAAACAATTTTTTCCTTTAGATTCACACCTTCCTTGTTGGGATGTATTCCTTATTGCCTCACACAGAGGAGAGAGCACCTAGAGTAAAGGTCACACAGAGGAGAGATCTCACATATAAATGGATGCCTATTAATAGGTATTGACATATCTAGAATTGCTTGATTTTCATCTTATCTCATGTGAGTGCCACAAATGGCTCATTCGGATAGTTACCTAAATGTTTTAGGAAGAAACAACAATACAAATATGAGAAGCATATAAGACAACTTCATTGGAGTGCCACAAATAACTCTTTTTCGCGTACATGCGAATATTGATGGCCTTTATAGAAAATTATTTACCAATGAGTGACAACTCATATATAGTTCAAATTATTTATATCAATATCATTCAATGACTCCCAAGTCTCCACCTTAACTCTAAGAACCTCCATGGTTTCACAGCAATAGTTACCGATTTCGGTTACTAAACCATGTCTCAAGGTTTTTTGTTTCCATTGTAGAAATAATAGATCAATTCTATGAGCAATGATGCTAATAAGAAGCACAGGAAATAGATATTGCTACTAAGAATTCTCACAAGCATACACAGGAGAAATAGAGAGAAGAAAAGAGACTGAATCACATGAATGAATAGATGAATATTGGTGTGTATCCTTTCATTGAATAATTATGAATAATAGTGTACATAAATAGTACATCCCTCATAGGAAAATTGAATTGTATGGAAACAACTCATAAAGCTCAAAAATGTTGACTTACCAAAATATAGCAAACCCCCATAGGTGGCTAAAGCACTTACCAAATCTATCAAGGACCTCACGAGTTGGCAAAAGCATGAGTGAGTTGTCAAGGAGATGGAAATAACATGCTAATCCTAGAAAATGGAGAAAACCCAATGGATGACGGGTTGGAAACAAAAGCTTCCAGTTTCCTAGTGGACTAGCATTTATCTTATCCATAGAAAAGCAGGAAAAGCAGAAAAAGCAGAATAAAGCAGAATCTGCTGTAAAGTCCTGTATACTAATTCTGGATGGTCAAAAGGTGGTCAAGATCCACCCAGAATTGGAAATAAATCATTCCGAGGATATAGATGGCATGTATTGACTTTAAGGTGCAAGTGGATGCCAACTAATTAAGCTAGTGGGTGAATAATTAATCAAATAATGATTAATTATTTTATCCTAAGTTGTGAGTGGGTTTAATATATTCCTACACCCCCCTATAAGTCTGACTTTATGATGGTATGACAAAAAATATAGATGCGTATGGATGCATATAGGGCCCAGCAACAAGGCTATGGTCATCCTTTAACAATTATTATGTCCAAAAAAGTGAGGAAAGAGGCAAAACCACATGGGGAAAATCCTCCCTCAAGATAGGACAAGGCACAAAATTTGAAATATGTCTTCAAAATATCTTCATCTTCACTTTAAAGAACTGACTGAACTGCTTCTGGATGAAGGACTTGTTGAAGAAATCATGAACTCCATGATCATGCGCTGGAGTGTAGAACCTGCAAGAAGAAAGAGGAGAGACTCCTTGTATCTCATCAACTAATGAAGTACGAGCATTATCTGAATGATTTTTGCTGCTATCAAACTCTGATATGCAAACATAATATGAAATGGAAAAGAGATCTGTGCATACTCCTTCCCAAAGAGTACAAAAAATAAGGCAATTTATTCACACCCAATTCCCTGAATAGCTACAAAATTGTGATGTGAATCACATGTCAATATTCCAATCTGATATAGTACCTGTATAGATCTGATATGAGGATGATAAAAATATGATATATCATAAATATTAACATATGGAACAGCAAGGACAAAGTCTTTAATGGCTCCATGAGGATATAGGGCTAGACTAGGAAAATTATGAGCAACTGGGGAAAACTGATAGGTGTAAAAATCTGAATGATGGATGGGCATAAGATCTAAATCATAAGTATTTAGAACAGATCCAAACATGTTTAATATCAGTCCATATATGACTAAGGACATGGATAACTAGCCACTGAAAGTTAGGAAAGACTTCAAACCTTGTAAGATAAATATCACTGCATAAGAGACCAATGAGGAATCAACTAGTGAGCTTGGGATTTGTATAGTATTTGGATTATTCAGAGCTATGGTAGATGGTATGGATGGTGGTATTATATATTTATCAACCTGAAAATATGCTTCTAAATTAGAATCCAAAGGATCACATATAAGCATATCAATAGACTCATGGGAATACACTGGTAATGAATCCTTTGTATGAAAGGAGGAAATAAGGAGATGTTCAAAATATTCAAGAAGGATCTGAGTATTGATGCCAAGAACAAAGGAGGATATGCTGAAGCACATGATATCAAGTAAGGTAAAAGGTATGACACAAATAAGGCTTGATGTGGCTAAGAAAACATCCTGCAAGTCACTGGGTTGCGCACCATCAATGAGAGAGGTATACAAGAGGTGTAAAGAATCTGGCACACAGATCTCAGAATCTAAGATAGGAGATTGAGAGAATAATGAATGGGTTATAGGATCATAATCAATATCAGCAGCAGCTCCATATGTTACTTCTTTTTCATCAATAGTATCACAAGAAGAAAAATCACCTTCAAGAGACACAGCAAAAGATGGCTCTTCAATATTTTCTTCTATGATTGAAGAAGGAAGCATTCGAATCAATGAGGGTAGCAGCAACATGAACTATATGAGAAACTTCTTCATCATGATCAACTTCATCAGAGAATGTAGAGGCCAAGAAATCTTGAGAAAGAGAACAAGAGGAGATGCTAGGTTTGCTCCATGCTTCATCTTCAATTTCCTACAAACCAAAAGCTTTGTCCAAAATTGTCCAAAGCTCAAATGGAAATTCAGCAGAATCTATGAGATGATATATATTTGGAGACATTCCCAAACACATAATTCCATAAGCTCTATCACAATTATTTAGCCAATCAATCTTCTCTTCATAAGACTCAAGTTCACTCAATGCACCAATGGAGACATCAAAGAGACATTGCCTCTTCAAGTATGCACTCATCTTTGGCTTCCAATCAACATAGTTGAAAGGAGATAGTAGAGGAAATTTTGAATCCATATTGAATTTATTGATATGCTCTAAGAGATACTCTCTGCAACCTACAAAACAAACTAGGAGAAAATCTTGTAAGCTAGACAAGCTCTTCTTCAGAGAGGGATAGGAGACTGGAAGCACTCCTCAAATCTATAGAACTTGATCAACCTTGTAGCTCTGATACCATGTGGAAATAATAGATCAATGCTATGAGAAATTATGCTAATAAGAAGCATAGGAAATAGATCTTGCTACTAAGAATTCTCACAAGCATACACAAGAGATATTTAGAGAGAAGAAAAGAGACTGAATCACATGAATGAAGAGATGAATATTGGTGTGTATCCTTCCATTGAATAATTATGAATAATAGTGTACATAAATAGTACATCCCTCATAGGAAAATCAAATTGTATGGAAACAACTCATAAAGCTCAAAAAGGCTGACTTACCAAAATATAGCAAACCCCCATAGGTGGCTAAAGCACTTACCAAATCTATCAAGGACCCCACGATTTGGAAAAAGCATGAGTGAGTTGTCAAGGATATGGAAATAACATGCTAATCCTAGAAAATGGAGAAAAACTAATGGAGGATGAGTTGGAAACAAAAGCTCCTAGTTTCCTAGTTGACTAGCTTTTATCTTATCCATAGAAAAGCAGGAAAAGAAGAATAAAGAAAAATTTGCTGTAAAGTCCTGTATACTAATTCTGGATGGTCAAAAGGTGGTTAGGATCAACCCAAAATTGGAAATAAATCATTCCTAAGATATAGATGGCATGTATTGACTTTAAGGTGCAAGTGGATGCCAACTAATTAAGCTAGTGGGTGAATAATTAATCAAATAATGATTAATTATTTTATCCTAAGTTGTGAGTGGGTTTAATATATTCCTACATCCATAGTCAAACCAACATTAATCATGGAAGCTCTACTGTGGTAGTATTCCATGAATGTAAGATATCTAGCATAATTGCAAAGAACATGATTCCAAAAATGAAAAGAGACATAGGTAAGCACCGAGCGTGGACAAATGATGGAAGTTGGTGGGCGTTCTCTCAAAAACTAATGAGCTACAATTTTATTAGAGATTGGAGTAAAGACAATAATGTTAAATGGATCGACCTTCACTTAGATTAGGTTAAATGTATTAGATGAAAATGAAGGGAAAGTGAAATGCTCCATCCAATAGTAATGGACTTGGCTTTGCAAAAAATAAAAAATGTACTAAATGTTGGGTATATTTCTCCCTATAGTGTGATGCATGGGCCCCTATATTTTGGTGTATTACATAATATTGATGTTGTATTGGGTCTATTAGTTGGTCTAATAGTTGTTATTGCACACCTTTGTCTCATATATATAGGAAGGAGATATTTTCATTTTAGTCATCATTGTATCATGTCTTGTCTTATATACTTAGTACATTGTGTAAGGAGGTTCCTCGAATGAATAGGATTGATATCCATCACTATTATTCATGCACATATTACTTTTATCTCTTATATTTATGCTATTTTTTTGTTATTTATGGGACTTGATTGCATAACATTTGGTATCATAGCTCTTTCTTCGGGATTTGCTTCTACAAAATGGATCATCTTGTAACTTCACTTTAATATTTCATCTAAAATGATTTAGATAGAGAGATTGAAAATCCACCTCTATAATAGGGAAGCTATATTTGGTTCGAAATTTAGGTCCTAATCAATCTCATGTTGGGAGATATTATCCATGGAAGCTACAGTTTCTTACTAGTCCAAACATGTGTTATAGGTAAAAAGATCATATATAGGGAATACAATATCCAAATTGAGTAAGACATGTTGCATAAGAAAGAAAACAAACCATAGTATTTGTATGTATGGTTTTCAGCATGAGACCCAAAATATTGGATACACGGCATATGATACAAGTTCGCTTTTCTCGATAGAACAAAAATAAGAAGTGTTGAAATATTTGTAATAAATTTTTACTAGATAATATGAATTAGGTAAGACATGTTTCATTAGAAAGAAAAAAAAAGCATAATATTAGTGGTATAGTTTTCAGCCTCATATATGAAATATTGTACCTCTGAAAACTATACAAACCCTCTCTTCTCGATAGAAACAAATATAGAAGTGTTGGGATTTAAAATTAACTTTTTAATGGAGCATCTGAATTAGGTTAAACATGTGGCATAAAAAAGAGGACACATTAAGATACCAAAGGACAAATTTTCACACCCAAAGGAGCTAAAATTTAAATTTTACCTTAGTTCCATATCATCCATAAAAGAGTCTTTCAATAGAGGATTGAAAAAGGTACGCCATTTTGAATTTGAATAAATTTGAGTAGGAAGGATCTATATATGGTGAAAACTCAGGTGTGATATATATTTATATTGTTCAAAATTCTAGCAAAAGGAAGTGTAAAAAGTCACACTCCACTTAAACCACATGAGAATTCATCACTAACATGTGATGAATTGAAGACATGTATTTTAGGGTGTCCAAGTTGGAAGAGATGATTAAAGAGAATGTGAAAATGGATGACTTAGGTAAATTGGAAAATAAGATGGATAATAAAGAATATCTTCAAGAATTGAAGGACATCATGAAAGATAGAATAAATATTTTTATCCCTCATTCACCTACTCAATAAGAGGATAAGGAAGGAAAAGGGGAAATATTCTCATCATGTATTATGGAAATTGAAAAGAAATTAGAGAACAAGAAGTTTGAGACCCATAAACTTGATGATTCTCTACATCATCATGGTTTAAACTCAGGTCCACAGAACTAATCTACTCCCAAAATTGACATAAGGAAGTTTCACGGCAATGATCCAATAACTTGGATACTCTAGATGAAGCAATCCTTTGATCTACACTAGGTGTCAACTTTGCAAAAGGTAACTATTGCATCCTTATATTTAGAGCGTGATAACTTTGTATGGTATCAATGGATTCATGACCGTAAAAAAGAATCTATGATATCTTGGTCTATATTCACATAAACATTGATTGCACATTATGGGTATACAAATAGGAACACATTCTTTATCTAGTTGGTAAATATCAAGCAAAAAGGTCAAGTTACACATCATATCAACTAGTTTCAAAAGCTAAGATTTAGAGTTAAGAATATTTCAAAGGATGATTTTTTGGATCTCTTCATTGGAACCTTGAAAGATAACATTCAACATGAGGTGTGTCTCTTTGAACCATCATCCTTGCAGAAGGATATCATGATGGAAAGGAAGGTTGAAACTAAAAATATGGTGGTTGAACATAGAATTACCACTTCCAACACATACAAAGAAAATGATGTTCCTTGTTCTAACCCACCTCAGAGGTGGACACCTAAACAAATCGAAGAAAGAGGAGATAAAGGTTTATTTTTTAATTGTGACAACAAGTACAATCAGGTATATAAGTGTAAATAAAATAAAAGGAACAACAAGGGAACGAACAAAAAGAACATGAACCACCACAAGGGGACAAACTAGAAGTGATTACTCCCACCATCTCTTGTCATTATTTGGATAGAATTAGCACTCTTCAAACTTTAAATATCGAAGGATATATCAAAAATAAAAAGGTAACAATGTTGATTGATTTTGGTAGTACTCATAAATCCATTCATTGCAAAGTATCCAAAGATCTTAATTGCTTTGTATATTGAGCACTAGAATTTCAACTAATGATTGTAGATGGAGGAACCATCAATTGTTTAGGTAAATTCCATAATATCAATCTTACTATGGGAGAATATGTATTGAATAGTCCCATTATTTCTATCCCAATGTGTGGAGTTGATGTTGTATTAGGGGTTCACTAGTTACAATTATTGGGAATGGTGACTTTTAATTTTCAGAAGCTTTTCATGAAATTTTCCTAGGAAGAAATATAATTTCTGTTAAATGGTATTACAAGGAAAGTAAGCAATGTGATTAGGTATAATGGTATGACAAAATTGTTAAAGAAAGGACAACAAGTTAGAAATTTATCCTCACTAGATGTTCAAACATTTAAGGATCCTTTTCCCCCATATTTCCAAAGGGTCCTTAATAAGAATGCTAAGGTATTTGAATATATTCAAATAAGTATTCCACATGTTCGAGATATGAACCATTGTATTCACTTAATTCCAGGAAGCATTCATTCTAGCATTAGACCTTACAGATACCCTATGGCCAAAATAATGAAATGGAGCACATGGTTGAAACAATGGTAGGAAAATATACAGTTCAAGTAGTGGAAGATCACATAGAGCACCAACAAGCAGTTCTTCAAATCTTGAAAATGTAAAAAAAACAATGAAATGATACGAATATCAAAATTGTCACTAAACGATTTTTGAAGGAAAATCATAGGGGAACCTGAACAAATAATTGAAACAACTACAAAATGAGGTTATTAATAAGTACCTCATCAAGTGGAAGAACTTACCTTCGACATGGGAAGACGAATCCTTCATAACGATGCATCCACAACTACCCAAGAATTGAGGACTACAGTTGTTTGAAGGGGAGGGGCATGTTAAGCCCTAAATGTTGGGAACATTTCCCCCTATAGTGTGGTGCATTGCCCCCTATATTGTGGTGTATTACATATTATTGATGTTGGCTTGGGTCTATTAGTGGGTCTTTTCCTTTTTATTGTACACCTTTGTCTCATGAGAATGACAAAATAAGATGGGGCATGTCACAGACTTGTAATTTCAGAATGGAGGAAGTAATTTCCATTCTTGCCAACACACATAGTGACGACAATGATTCAAAGTGGAAAAATATTTGGAAGGCCAACCTCTGGCCCAAAGTATCTACTTTCCTTTGTTTTTTTCTACATAGACACATTCTAACTTGGGAGAATATGCAATGGAGAGGAAGCATAGGACCTTCTTGGTGCTACCTATGTAAAGGCAGCGAAGAACCATTGACCACTTCTTGGACGAGTCCTAGTTCATTGAAAAAAAATTAAAAGAGGGGGAAATAATTTTCACAGAATATGCCATATTTAAGGGCCACCCAAACATAACCATAACAAATTTTCCTTGCCAACCCTACAATAGCATGCTCCTAAACATAATCTAGGAATTATTCCCATGTTTTGTAGTCTGGGAACTATGGGTAGAACGAAACAATAGAAATTTCAACAATCAGATCACAAGTGGAGAGAAGGTCTGCAATATCCTAAAGAGACGCAACATGGATACATTAAAGCTATAATCTTGGAAAGATAAAGATGTTAACACCAACAGTAATGAAATGCAAATTCTATAGGACTGAAGAATCACCACCATTCCTGACTACGTTGGCTTGACCAGAATAGATATGATCCAAGTTAACTCCCCCATCCAATGGCTTCCTCCCCCCACAACACTTACAAGCTCAACTTTGATGGAGCCTCCAAAGGGAATCCATGTCCTGTGGGCTTTAGAGGTACCATACGAAACAACGAAGGGAAAATTCTCTGAGTCTTATGGGGCTCTCTTGGCATCATTGCAAACAACATCGTTGATTTGGAAGGAATATTGGTTGGCCTCACCTCAGATTTGGACATGAATTGGATACCCCTCATACTTGAAGGGGAATCCCCCCTTATCATCAATATGGTCATTATCCTTCAGGCAGGTTCCTTAAAAAACAAAGTGGCCAATAATTGGAGACTGGAAAGGAATCTTGGAGCTCTTAACCTCATCCTCGCAGCCAACCATGCACTTGTTTTTCAAAATGTAAAAAGGAAATCAAATAGGTTTTCGGACACCATTTCAAATAAAGGATTTACCAAGAGTCCCACTATATAATGCTCCCATTGGGATGACATTATTGAACCTGAAGACAAGGTCAAATGAGATTAGATTGTGACACAAGACTTTCCCACCCTGGATGCAGGTGTGCCCATGCTAGCTAATGGATGTCAAGTGTATATGACAGCTGACAGATGTCAAGTATAGGAAGGGAGTGCTCGGGAGGAGAGAGCAATTAGCAAGATGGAAGGTACCACCTGACCCTCCCCCCAAGAAGAACTTATGTCTCATATCAACAATACAGTGAAGGTAGATGACTTCAAAGCTACGATTCACCCTAGCAAATCAGTCTAACATATCAGTGGGAAAAGGATGCAGATCTTGACCCTGAACACGATGATCCGTTTGGCAATCTCCCATGGGATTCTGTCCTCTGCGGTGGTGAGGGATGAGTTTCCTTCTCATATCATGAAGATTTATGTGCATTCGGTCAAGTACAAGGTGTGACATGCCCTTCTTCACTCGATCCAGGCTACTAGGAGGAGGGCCATGCCCAAAGACATATTTTCCCTAAAACTGTGAGATAGGAGGTGCGATAGCACACCTCCAACCTAGAGATTATCTGGAATTTGGGACAATAGGCTTAGTGGGCATAAATATTCCCACTACCTCCCAAACACGAGCTATAAGAGGATGGTGATGAAGCTTCAACATGCCACCAAAGCGAAGTTATGCCCAGGAAACATTTCACGTAGGTATTGTCTCAAAATTGGGTTATCTATTCTTGAAGCATCAAACTTGGAGGTGTCAACCTGGCATGTGGAGTCCCTCCTCAGTGTGCCTTAGCATGAGTGCACCTTAGATGACCTTAAGCATAGACCTCACCACTAATGAGCCTTGAGGGTGGCTTCAGGAGGAACTGGCGGTTAGGAGGTTGACTAGGAATCCTTCTTCCAAAAGGAGGCTCCTGCTCACATTTTCAATTCAATTGCAGCCATGAAAGATGAAATTTTTGGTGAATTTAGGCTCATATTGGGGCATGATATCCCCATGTCCAACTATTAGAGACTGAAGTTTAGCTTGGCCAAATCCATGAGTGAAAGAGAAAGTTTCAGAGAGTGTGTGAACCTCATGGTTAGCACCTTCAAATAAGATACTAAGAAGGGGCTGACTCACATGAAAAGTATCATGCAACTCTCTGAGCCCCCTTTCAGTAGTGAAAATAAGGATGATAAGGATGGCAGCACCAACAAATCCCTCGAGGATGAGTCTTGATCCTCGAGGAGGTTCTAATTTCTCTCCCTTTTTTCTTTCTTTCATGCTCCCCATAGGTCTGTCCACCTCTTATGTCAATTTCTTAAGTTGTGTTGTGTTGTCAACCTTCAATGGTTGGGCACTTGTATTTATGTTTATATGCTCGATATGAACATTTTTCACACCTTCCTCAGGTGGTTCCGTAGCCATGGCTTAGCTCTCTGTTTATGAAGAAATCCCGATTATGTAACTCTCTTTTTAATAGGAAATAGAAGGATAGTCTATTTTACTTACAAAAAAAATTACCCCATTAAGAAAAAGAACCTACCAATAAAGGAGGAGACATGAGAAGATGACTTCTTCATGTATAAATACTAATAATTAATCCAATCTTGACCACTAAACTTGTTTGAAGAGGAGGGGCATCTTAAGCCTAATATCGTGTAACATTGCATTTATATTGTATTATGAGTAATATATTTATCTATGAGCTAGGACGTTAATTGTAATTGTACCCATTGTCTCATGTATATACCAAGGAAATCTAGTTTTAAGGATAATCTCATTTTGTGCATTTTATATATAGTCAAAAGGGGTTTTCCTAATTCAATTCATCACCAATTTCTGTAAGTAATTAGAAGAAATAATATAATAGTAAGTGGTAGTTAGCATATGGATATTCATGAGAATGTATTCATCAAGGAGTATCATTGTATGATGTTGAGTGTGACTATTCTCTTTTTACAAGTAGGGATTTTGGAGTGATTCCTCCCATAAAGAGTAATTGATAGTGTTACCTTACCCTAAGGGTATTCTTTAAACTATTGTCTCTCTTATTTTTTATTATTTGATGTGAGGATCTATTATGTTATTAATAAGTTAATTGTTATATTCCATATTATGATTCAATAAGTTATATAACACTCTCATCATGAACCTATATTTAGATATATGACATAATTGGGCATGGGCATGGCTAATAGGAGCAATTATAGTGTCAATAGAGGTGGCAGCTAAATATGGCTTTGTTATGTTCCTAAACTATGCAATTAAGTTTCCAAACTCATTTAGACATGTATGGACACTTATCCACACCTTAGAAATGTATTAAGCATCTCTAACTCCCCTTAATGGGGATAATGGGTGAGGGTAAGTAAATGAAAGTTAATAAAATATTTAAAATGATTAGTTAACAAAAAAAATGGTTAGAAATATTTTTTAAACAAGTTTTTAAAGTAATATTCTTAAATAAATGGATAGTTTTTCAATAGAACATATAAAACTAAAAACAAATAAAAAATTATTATACAAAATAAAAGGGTTTTTAAAAGTGTTTTTTGAGGTAACATATAAAACTAGAAACAAATTAAAAATTATTATATAAAATAAAAGGGTTTTTAAAATGGTTTTGAGGGAACATATACAACTAGAAACAAATTAAAAATTATTATATAAAATGATAGAGTTTTAAGAAAAACTAGTGAAATTCATTTTAATATTATTATAGTAATATTTATCTATGTAAAAGTCAATTAAATTACCAAAAGAAGAAGAAAATATTATATAATTATTCATTATATGGAGCCTCCTACCCATAAAATAAGATTAATAAAACAATTAAATACAACAATAATACAATAATAAATTTTTATATTCTCAAGGGTGGAATTACATACTTAAGGGGGGAATACACTTAATAGTATTACCCTAATATTTTATTTTTTTTCTTAACCAGCGTAGATCCAAATCCTAGGCTCTATCAAGCCCTCGGAGGGATCAAATCTCTTATTAGGTATCCATTGATTTGATTCAAACCAAAAGACACATCTTTTTTATTTAAGCTTCACATATAATATTTTTATTATTAATATTTAATATTATTTATGGAACTCACATTACAACATTTCCCCATACATGGTTTTAAAACCACATGCAAGGCCCTCCTACAACCATGGGTTGTTTAGGAGGCCTTGCACATGGTCTTAAAACCATTTGCAAGGCACTCCTAAACCATGTAGAATAAAACCATGAGTTGTTTAGGAGACCTTGCACATGGTTTTAACCATGTGCAAGGCCCTCCTAAACCATGTACAATAAAAGCATGGGTTGTTTAGAAGGTCTTGCACATGGTTTTAAAACGTCTTGCACATGGTTTTAAAACCATGCACATAACATGTTCACATGGTTTTAAAACCATGCACATACCATGTGCACATGGTTTTAAAACCATGTGCATGGCCAACATTTTTTTGAAGATAATTCAAATTTTTATTTTTTATTATTTTGTTAGGTAGGAACATTAGAACATATCCCCATATGGTGTTTTTTTCATGACCCACATTTTTTTTACAGACAATTAAATTTTTACTTTTTGTTTTGTTTTGTTAGGTAATAAGATTACAACATCTCTCCCATATTAGGTTGTTTTTTGCAGTAAGTTACAAGATCTCCCCCATACTGGAATGTAGAGCGCCAAGAGGTGCAACTAGGTATTATTTAAATACCTAGAAATATGCAGCTATGTGTATCTCACACCTCTAAGTAGGGTTGTATTTTTTTTAGTTAGATTATATAAGTTAGACAAGGCTATCCTCTACTTGTGAACTGTAAAGTGTCTCAAAGTAGCTCAAAGCCGCTCTGAATATCGCTTAGGAAAATCTAGCATTCTGAGCTCTGAACATCTCTTAGGAAAATCTAGCAATAGGAGGGTTGTCCAATGGATCCTCATAGCCAAAAACGTTCCTTTCTTGGCATAAACCAACAGTCTATGGAAGCTGCAGTTCCTTGGGTAGGTATGACACAAAAACTTGGGTAGATATGACAAAAGAACTCAGCTATGAGGAGGGCTGACAAACGATTGATTGGTTATTAGAAGGGGGCAGCAAGAATGTATTAAGTCTCACCAGCGAAGTGGGCTTGGAGAATACAGAAGAAACCCTTGGGTGCCAAAAGACACTAATCCTATGGAGGAGCTTACTAAAGAACTAAAGTTTAACAATGGAGTGCAGACCCTTGATTTGGTTTTATCAGCTACAAGATCACTGATAAAAGCAAATCCAGGGGCCATTTTCAAACCCTAATTCTTTAGTAAGATCCACCAAACCATTAATGTCCGTTGGCATGTACCATTATAGGTTTCTGTGATAATGTTGTAGCTATGATGAGAATTAATAGATCGTTGCTGAGACTTAAGAGATCGTTTCTGCAATAGGGTCTGATGACACTTAATAGATCGTTGCTCCTCCATTCTAATAACTAATCAAGAGTTTGTCCACCTTTTTCATAGCCCAGCTCTTTTGTGAGATCTACCCAAGCTTTTGTGTCACTAGTAATATCGAGCTAACTGCAGCTCCCATAGATATGAACCCTAACTCTTGTGTAAGGGACTTTAGCTTTGGTGGTAAGTTCAAAGTTATTGCTTTTGTGAAAATCTCTTAATGGTTGTTTAAAGTTTGAATTGTATTTGTCCAAACTCAATTTGTTAGGTCATTATGTTTCCTTTGTATTTTGAAGACTTGTTGTCACACTTCATCTCCTTCTATGTTAGTTGCTGAGAGGAAATTCTTGGGGCTACTTTGAACATAGCTATAACAGTGAAAAATGTTGAATGAATAATATATGCTGAGGTTGAATTTTCTTAAAAGAGACCTCCCTATATTTCTATATTCACTTAAAGAAACATAATCTCTTCATAGGATAAAACTAGGCCGTAAGGGTAATTCTAGCTAAATCTATAAAAGGGTTTTTATTCAAAGAATATTAAGATTTATGGCATGAAGATTACCTGAGAATGTTAAATGTTGTTTTTCATTATTTTTATGGAGTAGGGTTGTCTTATGCTCTTGATGTTCTTCAAAGAAAAATAAAATGAAGTTGCCATGTTTCCAGACTTTTCTAAACAGACTCTAACGGGATCTCTGGTTTGTTTAGAGGTCTCTTTTTTTTCAGACTCAATCTTACAGGGATATTTTGTCATGCCAAATTCCTTCATCTTCTCCTTCAACAAATTCGACCCTTGCTCTGTTTAGCCATGCTCAACCTGTTCTAATCTTCGTCACCAACAAAACCTTGTATCAGTTTTCAGTTAAATGTTGTGACTCCGCACATATTTGGAGGAAAGGATTTGATTATAAGGGATTATGTTTGAAGGTTTTTGGGACTGCAACTCCTCTCAAGGTATTATACGTTGAATGGGTGAGTCAAGAAAACTTGGTTCTGGGTAAAGTAAGGGAGCCCGACATCTTGACGTCATGGCCATCATGTTTTATTAGCCTTTCATGAGTGAGAGCCAGACGTTTTAAAATACGATGATATGCGTTTAACTTTTCCATTTCCATTTGTAATCTACGGCCGATCAGTCAGAGAGCCAGACGTTTTAAAATACGATGATATGCGTTTAACTTTTCCATTTTCATTTGTAATCTACGGCAGATCCCTACGTTTCGCTTTTTCATACTAGGTCAAAGAATATCTTGATGAAGAGCTAACGCTCCTTGGGCGTTGTTAATTTTTTTTGATTGAGATATAATGAAAGTTGTTGAGCGTTTTGTGTGTGGGATAATAACGTATCTAATGCAATCATTGCTAAATGCAGTGGGTGAATATTGATATAATTTGAACAATGAACTGATATAGTTGAGCTCACTACATTCCCACATAGAGTTATTGATTGCCACATAGAATACCCTACGATCATAGAAAGACAGGACGTAATTTGCCCAGGCATATTTAGCCCACCGCAACCCCAGTTGATCACTGCATTAATTCCTTATAGTTTAATTCCTCTTCATAATCAGGATAGGGAACGAAACTATACTGGTCAAAGCATGCCTATGGCGAATTAAGGTTCGCCACATCACTCTTAATTCATCCAATTTATATATAAGGGGAAAAGTAGATATTTCAATAGAAAGACCTAAAGTTACATATCGACTATTCGACTTTGGTTGAATTATGGTATTTGCTAAAACTTTCAATTTTATATATTGTAGGGTATTTGCAAAAGGTGACTCAAAACTTTGTTATTTTAGTTAATTTAATTTAATATTATGTCTCAACACTTTATTTTTATTTTGATTTCTTTGTATTAAAAAGATATTTTATTTTGATAGGTTTTTTTTTAATTATGAAAAATATTGTTATTTATTGGCTTTTAAATTTTTTTTTTATCATAATAAAGATAAAGTAGAAGATAACTTAGAATTTATGAATTATATAATTATGAAAATTTACAATTATAGTTTTGATGTCTTTTATTTCCAGTATACTGAACTTACTATATACTCTAGTTTTTAGTGTTATAAAACATTTTTCAAATCTAATATACTAAATACTTTTTCATATTTCATTCTTAACATAATAAAAACAAAATAGAATATCACTCAATAAGTTTAGAGACCACTTTATCTCATTTATAGGCTCTATAATTATGAAAACTTACAATTATATTTTTTATGTCTTTTATTTCCCGTATTTTCTTATGTTCTAAAACATTTTCTTTTAGCCTATATACATGAATCATATAAACAAAGAATAAATTTGGTTCGTTGTAATGCTTCAAATGTGAGTCGTTCATAGTAAACTAAAACAACATTTCTTACATATCTTTCAATATGTAGGAATTATTTCCAACAACAAAAACAATCATGTAAAGACCTAACCACAACTTCTCAAACTTTTAGTGTTTTCCTTCCTTAGCATGAGTAGAATCCCAAAGTCATACTTTTTCATAAACTTTAAAAGAAACTAACTTTGACTTGTTATAAAAATACTTATTAATAGCTTGTTGTCTCTTTTTAAAATTTATATGAGCATGAGCCCTTTGTTCTTTTGAGTTTTCAAGGAATCCTCTTACAATTTAATACTTCTTCTTGTAATGCTAATCTAAGATAGGTTATTTTTTATGGGTATTAAGCTTCTTTGTTGTATAAGAGTTGAACAAAAGCATGTCGTTTGCTTGTCCTATAATGTGTAAATGAGAAGAGTATGCCATTGTTGGGGCTTATCGTCTATGATCTTCATTAATAATTTGATTAATCACTCAAACTTCTCATTCCCTTGTGGGTGGTATGTTAATGAAGTGAAGTGTTTCACTCCAAATTTATTTAAAGAAAATGAGTCAATTTAAGAGAAATGAAGGACGGTCTATCATCAAAACTAAATTTTAATGAAAGACCAAAGACTGAAAAGATATTTGATTCCATAAATGACATTACATGTTCATCTTGTGCATTTTTTAGTTGGCCCTCTTCAAACCACTTGTTAAGGTAGTTTGTTGCTGTAAAAATGAAGAAACTTACAACATAATGATAATTGGACCAATAAAATATAATCCCTACTTAGAGAAAAGAAAATGAGGGATAACATGTTCCAAAGGAATTGTAGAAAAGTGTTATTTGCTTGCACGCACTTTCGACATTTTCACAAGCATTTTTATATTAATCAATAAAAATAAAAGGCTAGTAAAAACTAGTTCTCAAAATTTTTTAAGGAAGTGACCTTTGCAAAAAAATGTCCAACAATATGTACAGTTGAATTAGTTGATGTGTGAATTTGTTTAGGGATTTTTCTTGTTTTCATATCATGCATAGAAGGAGCATCCCATCTAACATTTCTTCTAAAAATAAAAGTCCCAAAAATTATATACTTAGAATCCCCATGCATCAAGGTGACTTTCAATATTAATGGAACATTTTTGAAATTGTAAATAATACATTATGTCCTTGTACCAAGCATGCCTTAATAATGTGAGGTTTTCATTTTCTATAAAAAAAAATTAATAAGAATTATCATCATTTTCAGAAGGAACCCGTGGTTCAAGTGTTGATGTATTTGTAACTTCGGAATGTATTCACTTGTATATCTTATGGATTGTACCCTGATGTTTATTTCAGGAAGTGTCTATAATGTATTTGAGTCATGTCATGCCCCGATGTTCCTATTAGGAGATTCAATAATGTGAACAAGTCATGTCAAGTCATTGTGGGTAACCCTTCTATTGACCAAGGGTTAAAGTCCCTGCAGTTGTGGGGCCCTAGGGTTATTAGACTATCCTAGAGAAGTCGACCCTATGTGAGTTATTGTAAGTCAGGGCAATAGTCCCCACCATTGTGTTAAGGATAACCCTCCTTGTTGGTCGGAGGAGGCAAAGTCCCCACAAGTTGTGGGGCACTAGGGTTATTAGACTCTCCTAGAGATGTCAGCTCTAGTAAGTAATTGTTAAGTGGGGCCAACATGTTAAAGTGGACATCAAGTGAACAAAATAATATAAATAGAGAGTGAGCCTCTCTATTTATCACACACACACTCACTCATTGGGGCGCATGAGTGAGAGAGAAGTTGCTAGGACAAGAGAGAGACTACTGTTGTCGGGAGATCATCTTTATGTTTTTGGGTTTTAATTTTTGTGTTGACTCTATATGTGAGGAAGTTGTGGGGTTTTCTCCTTTATGGTTTCCCCAAGGAAAATTATTTGTGTCTCTTGTCTCTTGTGTTTTATTGTTGTGCATGTTATGATCTTAGTTAAAGATCCTAAGATTATAATGCTAGCTTGAATGATACAAATCTAACATGGTATTAGAGCTAACCTAAGAAGAAGACATTATGCAACTACAGAAGCTAGGGCTTCTTACTTTTTGGGTCTCTCTCCACACTCCATCTGCAAACGTGTGCTAGGATGACTCTCCATTGAAGGGCACATCTTTTTATCGAAGCAGAATTCAATTCCGAGCATTTTCAGTTTTTGGTGCGGGAAATTAGGGCTTCTTATAGAAGAGGAATTTTTGAGTGAGCCTAGAATAGGATTTCTCTCCTCATCAAAATGGAAGTTTAGAGACATGGGTCAAGATTTTTGGTTGGGTGAATCTCCAAGAAATTCAAACCCTAGTTTGAACCCGAGTGGGAAAAAAACCCTAAATACTAAAACTGATAAGTTTTGGTACATTTGCTATATCTCGGGATGGAGAAGTCTCAGGAGCTGAAAATTGCAGAGGGAAAAGATGAAATTTTGATGTACACTGTATCCAAAATTTAGCCTCGGATTCGCTTTATTCCAGGAGATATGATTCCTCAAAGGCAGGGTTCCAGCCTCTTCCATGATTCGTCCCTAAACATGACACCCGAGGAGAATTTCTATATCTCGGGCTACAAAGGTCCAAATGAAATTTTTGAAGATGTTCCAGAAAGGGCATAGACTTTACATTATTTGTTCCTAGTTTTAGACCCATAAGATGAAACAGTGACATCTGGAAGTCCGTACAACTTCGCTATGCTGAACAGTCCTGAGACAGGTCACCTTGGGAAAACGATCATAAGTCCTAATTGGTGAAACCAATTCTAATGAAACATATGGTTTTAGAATAGGAACATGTGAGGACACCTTAGTGCGAAGTTTCAGACATAGAGGAGCAGTAATTTCGGAGATACCGCAGAAACAGTATCATGAATTTCTGTAGAAGAAATTGGAAATCTAGGGCTTCCTGTTCTAGGAGCTTCCCTCCACTATTTTCAGAAAAGGAGTATGTTGGAAAACTCACCTTGAAGAGATCTATATTTCTATCCAATCAGATTTGAAATATTCCAAGTTTTGAAAATTAGGGTTTCTCTAAAAAACCCTAGATGAGCGAGCTCCGTAACCACGACGGACACCCCAAATCGGTAAGATCTAATCTTTTGCTATTTTCATTTGAGGTTCTCATTTCAAAGTGATCTATCACATCAGATTGATAATAAGTTTGGTGAAGTTGACAAATTCCAAGCATGGAATTATATGATCTCTCTAAAGAAAATGAATTGGACACCTACATAAGTAGAGAGGTTCCAGTTCTAGAGGGAGATGAGGCTAAAAGCCTTACACAAGAAGAACTTAGTAAAGGCCAAGAAGATCATTGTTGATTCAGTCACGGATAAACTTGTACCATAAGTGTCTTCCCTTAAGACACTGAAAGAGATGTTTGATTCCTTGAACAAGCTATTTGAAGGGAAGAACATAAATCAGAATATGACCTTAAGAAACGAGTTGAAGAATGTGAAGATATAGAATGCAGAGACCATATAGTCATACTTTACAAGGGTCTCTCAAATTAAAGAACAACTTGAAGTGGTAGAAGAAGAAGTGGAGAATGCAAAAGTTGTGATAACCACCTTGAATGGCCTCCCAAGATCATGGGATTCATTCATTTGAGGAATGTGTGCTAGAAGGAAGTGATTATTTTCAGCAGACTCTAGATGTAGTCTTACATGATCAGATGTGAGTGCATGGCCATTTTGATGTGATTGAGGGATGTGTTCCCACTTGATTAGATATAAGGGTTGTTGTCATTCTTTGAATGGAGGCACCTAGTCATTTACTAGGGATCCTCTGTCTAGGACTGAGATCCATTCTGACGAGTCAAGGTCAAATGTAAGGGCTGTGCCATTCTGACGAGTCAAGGTCAGATGTAAGGGCTGTGCCATTCTAACATGGTGAGAGGATGAAGTTCCTTCCATGGTCAGATGTAAGGGCTGGGCCATTCTGACATGGTGAGGGGATTAAGTTCCTCTCATGGTCAGATGTGAGTGTTGGGTGTGCCTTTCTGACAATTCAAGGTCAGATGTAAGTGCTGGACGGACCATTCTGACTTAGGGTCAGATATAAGTGCTGAAGAATACCTACATGGAGGCTAGGCCTACATCCAACATGAAAAAGGGTTGGCTTTGTAGAACTTCTTGTGACGAGAAGAATCATCAGATAGCACTAGTGATGTTGACCCAGTGATGATCCAGATCGATTAATGATCCAAATAAAGTGTGATCCAGATCATGTAATGATGATCCAAATATAGTGATGATCAAGATCCAGTGATGCTGATCCAGCAGTGATGATCCAAATCCAGTGATGATCCAGATCTAGTGATGTTGATCCAACAGAGATGATCCAGATCCAGTGATGATCCAGATCTATTGATGATGATCCAGATTGAGTGACGATCCAGATCTAGTGATGTTGATCCAGTAGAGATGATCCAGATCGAGTGATGATGATCCAGATCCAGTGATGATCCAGATCCAGATGAAGATGACCTGAAGATGAATATGACTTGAAGATGAATATGACGAGAACTCAATGATGATATAGATGATATAGAGAAGAATACTTGTGCTAATAAATTGTGTCGAGAGAATACCTTCCTATTTAAGAGGGAGTGTTGATGTATTTGTAACTTTAGAATGTATTCACTTGTATATCTTATGTATTGTACCCCGATGTTTATTCTGAGAAGTTTCTGTAATTTATTTGAGTCATGTCATGCCCCGATGTTCCTATCGAGAGATTCAATAATGTGAAAAATTCATGTCAAGCCATTGTGGGTAACCCTTCTATCCATCAAGGGTTAAAGTCCCCGCAGTTGTGGGGCCCTAGGGTTATTATACTATCCTAGAGAAGTCGAACCTAGGTGAGTTATTATAAGTCAAGGAAATAGTCCCCACCATTGTGTTAAGGATAACCCTCCTTGTTGGTCGGAGGACACAAAGTCCCCACAAGTTGTGGGGCACTAGGGTTATTAGACTCTCCTAGAGATGTCGGCTCTAGTAAGTAATTGTTAAGTGGGGCCAACATGTTAAAGTGGACATCAAGTGAACAAAAGAATATAAATAGAGAGTGAGCCTCTCTATTTATCACACACACATTCACTCATTGGGGCGCATGAGTGAGAGAGAAGTTGCTAGGAAAAGAGAGAGACTACTGCTGTCGGGAGATCATCTTTATGTTTTTGGATTTTACTTTTGGAGCTGATTCTATCTCTGAGGAAGTTGCGGAGTTTTCTCCTTTATGGTTTCCCCAAGGAAAATTCTTTATGTCTCTTGTATCTTGTGTTTTATTGTTGTGCATGCTATTCTCTCAGTTAAAGATCCTAATATCATAATGCTAGCTTGAATGATAAAAATCTAACATCAATATGTTGAGCCAAGTGTTAGGATACATCTCATCCCATGATTGTGTTTGAAGTAGTTGTCGTTAAATCATATTCTTATATTTTAGCAAGCAGGTGTGCAATATTTCCTAAAAGATAAGTATGTGAAAGTAAAACTTTGTGCAATATTTACTAAAATATAAGTATGTGAAATTAAAAACTTGACAAGAGGAAAAATGAATTTTACCTATGTTTGTTTTCCTACAATAAAAGACAAAATATCATAGTTTCTTCATAGATTTAACAAGAGAAAAAACATTTTTTTCATTTAAGCTATACTTGAATTCATCATGGAATTAACTTTGACTCATATAACCTATTGATTTTGAATGTTTTGATCACCCATTTGAAGAAGAATTGAACAAATTGCTTCTTCACTAGCATCACTATAAACAATAAAATCCTTTTTAACATTTGGTATGTGGGTGATGAATCCTCTCTGGGTTTCAATGGAGCGTGATTATTTCCACTTCCTTTTGGTGGAATTTTTAATAATAAGTATATCACATGCTAGGGTTTACCACAACTAGATCCCTTCTACTCAAATATATTCAAATGCAAAATGGCATACCTTTTTCAAACCATGATTAGAAGATTGTATTATGGTCGACTTGTAACTCACGTAAAATTTCAATTTCAAATCCTTTAGGTATGAAACTTCCATGGGTTGTACTGTGATGTGTATTTTTTCCAATTCAATAGGTCTCACCTAATTTATATGTGCTGAAAAAATTTATTGTGAATCTCTAAAAGCTTCTTAGCTTTGGCCTATCGAGAAGAATCGAACTTGTACAGTATGCCATGTGTCCAATATTTTGCTTTGTAGCTGAAAATTATACCTTGGACACCTTGGTCCGTATTGTTTGATATGCAACTCGTATTATTCAATTTGGATCTCGGATGCCTCACATATGACCCTTTTCCCTAAAACACGTGTTTTAAACCCTAATTGGAAGACTATTTTAGGGTTGACCTGTAACTGAGATGCAGTTTTACTTTTGGCTCCTATTTGTATGAAAATTCGGCATGTGATACCTTGATTTGTCATATTTCCAATTTATCAAGCCTCACCTAATTTGGATGTTCCAAAAAAAGGTTAATGCAAATTTCCCAAAACATCTTATTTTGGTCCTATCGAGAAGAGCAAAACTGTAGTGTATACCGTGTGCCCAATATTTTGTTTCTGGAACTGAAATTTCTATCACAGATACCCTAGTTCGTCTTTTTTTATGATGCAACTCATCTCACTTTATTTGGATTTCATATGCCTCAAATATGACATTTCTCCGTAGGACACATGTTTTATACTAGGTTTTGGACTAGTAAAAAACCCTATATTCCTCTGCAATTATTTCCAAAAATGTAATGGTTCATGATTTAAATTGTGGAATCAATATAGTTAGGCCTATTTTGGAAGTGGGTTTGTAACCCCAGTCTCTAAATCCTTGTAGAAAATAAGTTGTAGCGAAAATTTCAAAATGACTTGTTTTGTTCAAGTGAGTCGAGATGAAAGAGCTATGATCCCAAATGCTATGCAACAAAGTCCAAGAAATAACATAAAAATAGTAGAAATAGACCATAAGAGAGAAATCCACGCCTTAATAATGAAGAATAGAGATAAACAAAAATCCTCTTCGAGGGAGGAACCTCGTTACATAATGTAATGTGTACCCAAGATAGGACAATAAAAAATGCTTGCTCAAATGAAAATATCCCCTTCGTATTTATAAGAGACAAAGGTGTACAATAAAAACTAATAGACACAATAATAGACCGAGGCCTACATTGATAATATTTAATACACCACCATATAGGGGGTAAAGTTCAACATTATAGGGGGGAGTGTCCCCAACATTTAGGGCTTAGCATTTAGGTTTTAAAAATCATTTGCATGAATAGCACAATCCTTTAGGATTGATAAAATATCCTTTGTAACCCACCTAGAACTGAAAGATAAATATTTTTATTTATTTAGAAAAAACCATATGTTAAAAGTTATTGTAAAGTTTGTATGACCAAGGAAGGTCAAGGATGACTGTAATTGAATATTTTATTTATTTAAATTATTAAAGGAAGAGACACCTATCCAAAGAAGAATGTTGAAATGTGTACCTATAGAAGGCCAAATGTGCAGATGCAGAAGGAGAAATGTGCAGTTGTAGAAGGAAAAATGACAAGTCGCCAAAATTTCACTTTATAGTTTTTGGAGGAGGAAAAATCCCTAAAATTGTGGCTATGTTCCATGAGAAGAGGGACTAATTAGGTGTCTCATTTAATTACAAAAATATCCCAAAGGCCTAAGAAATCTTATAAATACCATCAAATTCAGGAGGAGGCTCATGACATTCTATTCCAAGTGATCAGAGCCTTGTGAATTTGCTTAAAACTCAAAAGTCACGCACATAAGAGGAATTTGACGAGGGGATAGCTAAAGTGAAATTGTTGAGAGTTAAGTGTGCTAGTGAGTTGTTAAGTTGTAGAGATTTCTGTGTGTGCTGTTACACAACATTTTTGTCTTCGTGGTTCAGCAAATAGGCTTGAGGTCCTAAAGAAAGTAATCTTAGCTGCTTTCAGGAGATGTTTATGCTTACTATTACCCTAGTTCTTGCATCTGGGTGCCAGATTATTTTGCTTTTAGAAGAAGAGGAAGTGAAAGAAGTTGCCCAGGGAGAATCAGGGGAAGAAGATGAGAACTCATTGGAATCAGGGGTTATAAATGAGGACTCAGATGAATGGGACGAGTTCAGGTATATGGAGGATAGTTCAGTGGATGAGCTTGATCCCAAATCATGGAGAAATATTTTGGACGAAACTCTGAGCCGGGAGAATATTTCATCAAATGAGGAGGGGTTGTATGTATCTGGTGTTTATAAAATGATGTTTGCGGTCAGGGAAGGTGAATTGGAACTCATGAAGGAAGCCATATCAGATATTCATCTTGCTACAGATGGTGGTTATGTGCATGCCCAATCCACACTGGGGTTTTTGTTTGAGATCGGAAGTGGGGTTGAGCATAGCGATGCAAAGGATTTTTTGTATCATCATTTTGTTGCAGAAGGTGGAAAATTTCAGTCTAAGATGGCACTAGCCTATACCTATTATCGCCAACAAGTAAACTGTAAAACTCATTTTCTTCGTCCAATTTCAATATTAGTCCCTTAGGCTTTGTTGAATGGAACATTGATATGGCTGTAAAAATCTTAAAGAATTGTTTCCCCGTGGAAAACGGGTGAAGATCCCCGGATGTTTCAAACAACAACCTCTTGTAATGTACTTATTTAATTTGTCAAGCATGGGCAGAATGAAAAAAAATTTCACTCACATTTGATGGGAACATCCCAAACAGGATTCTCATATGGCCTTTCTTTTTTCCACAGATGTATGAGAAATCCGTTAAGCTTTATGCAGAACTTGCATCTGTTGCGGTGGCTAGATTTTTTAGTTTCAAAGAACCACCTTTGGTTGAGCCAGTTCGGATCAATGATGGAGCTGAAGAGAACAAAGAAGCATTGAGGAAGTCACGTGGCGAGGAAGATGATGATTTCCAAATTATTGAATATCAGGCCCAGAAAGGGAGTGCAATGTCAATGTATAGACTTGGTATATTTTATTACTTTGGTTTGAGAGGG
>LPNX010898146.1:114795-129691 GCA_001517045.1 Pseudotsuga menziesii
TTTGTTCTTTTATATTCATAGGGTTTATAGCAATTTATATCAATGCTTTGTGACATATTTGGCATTGTTTCATTTGGCCGTAATTATCTTTATAGTTGTTTTATTGGTCTCAAAACAACAATAGTGAGGTACATAATTTATATTTAATATGAGCTTTGGACGATAATTGGCGTTGTAATTTTGTTCTTATAAATTTGAAAGCTCTCCAAGGAATCTTAGGATTATAGATATTTCATCTTTTCAAAAGTAGGTTCTGGGATTTTAGTTTTGCAAGAGCATTTCAGTGTCTGCTTATTGAATCATATGCCCTTTTCCTGGAATCAACCATCAGAGACTGAAATGATAAAAGTTGAGGTTGGCATAATTTCGGAGGCCTTCCATAGACTTTGTTTTGATGGGGTCTCAAAAAGAAAACCATGGAACACAGGAGCAGGTGGCAAGATTTGCATGCAGATGGAATGTTCTCTTTTTGTTATGGAAGAGATGGGTCAATAGTATAACAACAAATCTGAGATTATGGTGCTTCTTTGGGGCCTGAAGTTGGTAACACATAGAGTTTAGAAGCTTACTGTATAAAGAGATTTAAATCTAGTTATCAATCCATTGAAATAAATCTTTGTTATATCTCATATAGGTAGTAGGAATTTAAACCTTGTTGCTATTTTTTTAAACAACGGGTAAGATTTCATTTATAAAAGGCTAATAGAAATCAACATCTAAGGTTACATCAGTAAAAAAAATGGCTTTAATAGTCCTCTTATAGTAATCTGTCCAAATTTTTTTTACCAAAAGCCAGAAACTATTAACATAGGACTATTAACTACTATTCTACTGTAGAGTTTGACATATTGGCTGAGTAATAACTGACAAAAAAAATACATAAAAAACTAAGTAAAGAAAGAGCTAAGTGGTACTGTGACCACTAACCATGGCATGATCTTCCTTGTTTTCATCTGCTTGTTCCTCTGAGCTGGATATGTTGACAGGAACAAGAGATTGCTGTTAAACAAAAATATCTTCGTTGTCCCTACTTCCAACAAGATCAGATAGCTTAGAGAATTGACCCACCAATAGAAACTTGTGATGATCCAGATTTTCCTTGAAGGCTTCCAACTGTGCTTCATAGGACTTGATATTGCCTTCCACTTCATCTTGGTAGTGGTCTAGACCCGACAACTAAGTTTCACTTACAAATACTTCCACTTTGTCCAGTTGTAGATCTGAGTCATTAGCTGTTTTGTGTAACAGCTTCCAAAACCCCTTTCTATTAAGAGTTCATCCAGCCGAGATTATTGATATCTTTGATGTCGGTTCTGTTATCTTAGATTTTGACAGACAACCCTTGTAGTTTGTCTGCTAAATCCATCCCAGTCTTCATTGCGGAGAGCAAAGAAGTGAACCTCGGAAATAAACTAGGACCCCTCAGAAATATTCGACATCATTTTTGTTGTCCGATGATGATTTTCCTTAATTGGATACTCTGACCCCAAGTGCACCCTCTCCTGCAACAATTTGGGTAAATTGCATTATTGCATATGGTTGAGTTTTTCCCTAGTTCTTGAACCAATGTTGCATTATTATCAAATGTAGGTGACACATGAACTGATGGTGATTTGATGGTGATGCAATTCATGGACTGTTTTATTAATTTTCTGGTTTATGTCATAACTGAAATTGTGTGCCTGGAGTTTTGAAAGCAGTTAAATGTGGCAAATATGACTGTGTAGAAACAAAAGCTTCCTCATGGGGTTCACCAGGATGCAGCAGTAGCACAGATACACACATTCAGGAGAATGAGGTAATGATTTGGTTGGTGAATAAGATTTCAACCTTATCTAATATTTGACAGGCTTTTAACATAAGGCCCTTTTGAATTTTTGTTTACAAGAAGTCATTATATCATAAATTTCGCTTATTGCAAATAATATTTCCAGATAAATCTGCATCTATGGTCAAAAATTTGCCCCAATACGAGCAATTGGTTGTATGTAGCATCATGTAAAAAAAGGATACCCCCAAGGAGCAGTTATAAGTTTGATGAAATAGTTGTGGGCCCTTAGCTAGGATTTCTTTTGTTATGCTTTGCCCAGAAACATAAATAAATAATCTTACCTGGTGGTCTCATTGCAATTGATAGCTGTCATTATGGAACTTAGATGTTCATGCACATGGTCTGTAGTTTTTTGGAGCTAATGATTTGAGCACGGATATCCTTCCTATAAGGTCATCATCCATCATATGTCCTAGCATACCATGCCTTGAGAGTTGCAGTGCTCGATGATAGTTTTATTAGCATGGGACAAAATTAACTTAACTGGGTTTTGTGTGGAGAACACCTTAAGCATTTACAACCTTTTTCTGAGAATTACCAAAATTTAGAGTATTGTATTTCAGTGGAAATTTAGGTTGTTTTTCTATGTCTAATTGTGATTTGATAGGTACGACTTGGGCAATATGAAAGTATAGACTTGAGAAATTGGTGCATATTATTTTTTGATTAGAACATGTAGAAGCATTTATGGATTATATCTAATTAAGAGTTAATAATAGCAGCAGTTAAAATATACAATTGTTTGCTGGACTGTGCCATGCGAGCAGACTACACATTTTGATACCATATTGTTATGAAATTTGAGTATGTATCTCTCTCCGAGATCTCTGTAGGCATTCATACAAAGACTAGTTCAGAGGATGGTTAATAATCTTTCGATGATTCATTTTCATTCAACCTGACTGTTTTTATGCTGCCCCCCTGTAAGAGTTCTTTTTTGTCGTAGTAAGCTTCAGTTCACCCGATATTTAAAGCTGGAAACATATGCTTAAGTTTGTATTTTTCATGCTGATATATTTTTTGTCTGAAATTCTCTCTTTTAGTAGGGACTGTTTCGATGCAATGTATGGATGCAAGATGGTCAGTTATGTATGCAAAAAAGCTATTTTGTATAAATATTTCTTCGATTATAGCAAAATCCAAAGATATATCAAACCATTGAGGTTTATCTTGTTTCAGGACATTTGACATCAAGGAGTGATGTCTACAGCTTTGGTGTTGTTCTACTTGAAATGTCAACTGGTCGATGGTCCATGGACAAAAACAGGCCTAGTGGGGAGCACAATCTGGTGGAGTGGGCTCGCCCTTATCTTGGTGAGAAAAGAAGGTTATATCGTCTTATAGACCCCCATTTGGAGGGTAACTTTTCCATTAAAGGAGCACAAAAAGCTACCCAATTGGCTTGTCATTGTCTCAGCCAAGATCCAAAAGTTAGGCCTTTAATGAGTGAGGTTGTCGAGGCACTCGGACCTTTAATGAATTTGAAAAACATGGCAAGCTCATCTTTCATTATCAAGCTTTGCAAGCAGAACGTGCAAGTTGTCAACATCAATTGGCAAATGGAAATGGACAGTTGAAGAATGTGGCATATCTAAATGGGCAATTATCTTCAAAAAAATGGACGCCCACGAGTTATTACTAATATTTCTCACGCCTCACCATATCGTCAATCTCCAAGGAAAAATGGTAAAGGATCGTAGGTCACTGGACTTATTTTCCATCATTTCTTTCTTCTTGAATTTGTACACTTGTCACTAAAGCTGCTCAGCTTCAGTCCTTTACCATCTTACCTAGGGGAAGCAATGTGAACTTGTGAGGCGTGGGTGTGTTGTCTGTACATGGCTTGAACATTTTAAGAGGCCATTTCTGGAATCCTGTAGAGTAAGTTCAACTATCGTGGAAAGTTTATGCTAAATTCTCTGATCTTGTATAAAATTATAAGCCTATCTGACCAATCATAGCAGGGGTAATACTTGACATGTTGCTCTTACTTTGTCTTAAATTAAAGTAGCAATGATGGTACTATGAAAGACTCTGCACATGTCTTGTTATAGACATGAACAGGTAGTGTGGGGCAATCTAAAAGATGCATGGGATGTGCTTGAGGTTAATTCGATGAGTCTTGATGGTGGATGCATGGAGTATATACTTCGTTTGGTGGCCATGTAACATTTGTATTTAAAACAAAAAAACACTTATAGCCGTCAGTTAAGCGACGGCTTGCAGGCAATTTTTTTAAAAAAAAATTTCAATACCGTCGGTTAACCAATTGTTTTCTTTGGTGCACCGTCGGTTAAGCGACGTTTCAGTTTTATAATTCATCGGTTAATAGACGGGTTTCTTTGGTGAACCTTCGCTTAACCGTCGCTTGACCATCACTTAACCGACGCTTTACTGACGCTTACGTTTAAATTTTAATATGAATTAGATGTCGGATAACCGACGATTTACATTTAACCGACAGTAAACTGAGCCGTCGCTTAACCGACGGATTGGAAAGATGTTGGATAACCGACGATAATTCACCGACGCTTAAAAAAAATCATAGTGTCATACATGCGACAGGGAAGTGTCGAAAATCCGACAATACTGTCGTCGAATTTTTGGTCGAAATGTAGTAGTGTCTGATGGATTAGGCCAGACATTCAATTAAACAACATAACTTTAGCATTCAGTTCTCCTCCTCAACCATGGAGTATGAGCTTGTATTTATAGGGCTCAAATGGATAGCATGGTTGAGAGATTGGTGGGTGAGGTGGACACAAGATCCTACAAAGAGGGATCTCAACCTTAACCAACCCAGGTGAGTAGGAATAAGGCTATCCATGAAGCTTCTTTTTTTCACCTTTTACCAAGGGTACTGCTTATATACCCTTATGACAGAGCGGTGTAGGTAAGAACTGCTTCAATAACAAATCCCATATGTGGTGGAACTGCTTATCTATAACAAGACTCAGGTGGTGCTGCATAAGGTACCGCTCATAAGTTAAAGGGAAAAAGTGGTGCTAGGGTTTTTAATGTAAAATTGACATCCAGAGCACTGTTTCCACTCCAATTTTGGGATTGAGGGAAAATAGAAGTGTTAAGGATATTATCACATGTAGGTGACAAGATTTTGGTGTAACAACAATAGGATGGACAACTTCCTTATGGGCCTAGGATTTTCTAATAGTAAAGTGGATTCCAACCTTTACTTCAAGGTTGAAGGTGAAAGACTAGTGATGTTCCTACAATATGTCAATGCCATGTTCTTGACAAGAGAGGACGAACTCATTGAAGATGCAAGGAGGAGAATTTCCACTGAGTTTGAAATAAAATACCTAGGGATGGTGCACTACTTAATAGGCATGGAAGTGTGGCATAATTTGGATGGGATTTTCCTTGGTGAAGGAAAGTATGTAGTGGAGATTATGAAGAAATTCAGAATGTTGGACCACAAGGTGATAGGCACACCTATGGAATCAAACTTGAATCTACTGTGTGATGCTTCATCAGTTTGTTGATTCCATGATGTATCGTCAGATGATTGGCTCATTAGTGTATATGAATAATACAAGACCATACATATTCTTTTCCATGAAAACACTAAGTCGGTTCCTGATGGATCCGAGACATTTTCACCTTGTTGCTGCAAAGCATGTAGTGAGGTACTTGAAGGGTACAATTGAGTATGGGATCAAGTATGATATGAATCAGAAGACTAACTTACACGATTATGTTGATTTGGATTGGGAAGGAAACAACACTGAGAGGAAGATCACCTTGGGTTTCCTCTTTAGTTTTAGATTTAGTATGAGCTACTAGTTTTCCAGGATGCATTCATGCATGGCACTGAGTATAGTCGAGGAAGAATATGTTGCCACTTGCTTGGCTAGTCGTGAGGCAGTATGTTTTTTGAAAGATACTATCTGATTTGATTGATCTAAATCTGAATTTAAATTTTTTATATGATGTAGAGAAGAGCAGTGAATCTCCAAAATGTGATCCAAATTGATGCCCCTCGAAAGAGGGAGTGATAAATTCTAGCATAGCTGGAGACATAGGTTATCTGAATGTAAAATTCATGACAAAGCTCGTAGTTTGATCAGATGTAATCATTTTCATAGGTTGTCCTTGGATGTTATCAGTCCTAGCGAATATCGCAGGTTATCCTTGGATGTAATTAGTACTGATATTATTCTATTCTAGAAATATCCAAATTGAAGTTTGAGTACTTCAGAGAAATACTTGGTGTGATCCAGAATGAGACCTTTCGAAAGAGGGAGAGATGAGTTATAGCATATATGGAGAGACAGGTTGTCTGAGCGTAAAATACTGACAAAGATCATAGATTTCTCAGGAATAATCTATCCTATAGGTTGTCCTTGGATGTAATCAGTCCTCGCGAAGCTAACAAGTTATCCTTGGATGTAATTAGTCTTGATATGTTTATATGCTAGAAACAACGAGAGACCAGAAGATGAAGATGCATGATATATCACATGGGAAATGAGATAGGTTTCCATAGTGGGAAAAATCCTGGTGAAGTAGGATTCTCAGATGCAATCAGTCCTGTAGGTTTCACGGGGACTTCACTTAGTGAACCTCTTACATAGCACGTGCGATCGTGGGATATTAAAGAATACCCTTAATTTCGAGAGATATTGACCCAAAATATTTTTGTTGAAACCCCCTCCCAATACTTAAAACGTCCTCCCCACCCATTTTTATACCTCAATCCTTATAAACCACCCTACCCACCCCCACCTTAAACCCCTCATCCCCCCAATAATTGCAATATATTGGTTCGATTTTTTATAATTTTAAAACCCACAATATGAACTAACGTGATAGGATATTGGTCAATAAGTGAAGCCCCCGTGGTAGGTTTTCTGAGTGTAAATATGAGTCCTAGAGTGATACATAAGTTACTCAGATGTAATCCATCCCGATACAGGTTATCTGAATGTAAATATGAGTCCCAGTGTGGTACGCAGGTTATTCAGATGTAGTAAGTCTTGTGGGTTGTCTAAGTGTAAAAGGAGCCCTGGAGGGGTACGCAAGTTACTCATATGTAATACACCCCGAAGGTTGTCTAAACGGAAAAGATCCTGGATGCAAGTTGTTCAGATGTAATAAGTCCTTGAGGTTGATCTAGAATGTAAAAGTCCTTATGGACCAGGTTGTTTGGTTGTAATAAGTCCTTATATATGTGTGTGTGTGTGTGTTTGTTCTCATGTTGGAGATGATAAGGTCACAAAGAATGTGAGGTGCACCTAGGAGGTTCTCCTTTACTAGTAGAACACAGGTTGACTATGGAGAGACGTAATGCACCGAGTGTGCTCCTAGAAGTTTCTCACATAGTGGTAGATGCAGGATTGTCCTGGTGACATCCTAACATGTTCCTATGTTTATAGAACGAAGGTGATATGCATATGAGTTGTGATCTATGTGCTTTGTTTTGTTTTGTTTTGTTTTGTGCATAACAAGAGAGATGATCCAGATACGAAAAGATAAATGTAGGAAATGTAGGTTATTGTCGTGGAAATGTAAATAAGGTCCTGAACCATACCTATGCGATGATTATGAGATGATGGTAGGAAATGCAAGTTATTGAATTGGAAATGTAAAGAAGGTCTTCAACTGTACCTACACGATGATCTGATACAATGAGAATATGGTAGGGGACATAGTTTATTGTAGTGTAAATGTAAAAAATGGTCTTGGTATAGACCTAGGCGATGGCTTGCTCATGGATATTATGAATACATCGATGAGGTCTAGGCATACATCTAGCATGAAAAAGGGATGGATTTGTAGAAAATTCCTATTGTATAAATAATATATCAATGCTATGAGAAATTATTCTAATAAGAAGTACATAAAATAGATCTTGCTACTAAGAATTATCACAAGCATACATAGGAAAAATAAAGAGAAGAAAATAGACTAAATCACATGAATGAAGAGATGAATATTGGTGTGTATCCTTCCATTGAATAATGATGAATAATAGTGTACATAAATAGTACATCCCTCATAGGAAAATCGATTTGTATGGAGACAAATCATAAAGCTCAAAAAGGTTGACTTACCAAAATATAGCAAACCCCCATAGGTGACTAAAGCACTTCCCAAATCTATCAAGGACCTCACGAATTGGAAAAATCATGAGTGATTTGTTAAGGATATGGAAAAAACATGCTAATCCTAGAATATGGAGGAAAATTCATGAAGGATGGGTTGGCAACAAAAGCACCCAGTTTCCTAGTTTGACTAGCTTTAACTTATCCATAGAAAAGCAGTAAAAGCAGAATAAAGTAGAATATGCTGTAAAGTGTTGTATACTAATTCTGTATAGTTAAAAGGTGTCAATATCATCCCATAATTAGAAATAAATCATTCCTAGGGTATAGATGGCATGTATTGACTTTAAGGTGCAAGTGATGCCAACTAATTAAGCCAGTGAGTGAATAATTAATCATTATTTGATTAATTATTTTATCCTAAGTTATGAGTGGGTTTAATATATTCCAACACCCCCCTATAAGTCTGAATTTATGATGGTATTACAACAAATATGGATTCATATAGGGCCCAACAACAAGGCTATGGTCACCCTTTAACAATTATTATGTCTAGAAAAGTGAGGAAAGAGGCAAAACCACATGGGGAAAATCCTCCCTCAAGATAGGAAAAGGAACAAAATTTGAAATATGTCTTCAAGATATCTTCATCTTCACTTTAATGAGCTGAATGAATTGTTTCTGGATGAAGGACTTGCTAAAGAAATCATGGACTCCATGATCATGCGCTAGAGTGTAGAACCTGCAAGAAGGAAAATGAGAGACTCCTTGTATCTCATCAACTGATGAAGTGGGAGCATTATCTGAATGCTTCTTGCTTCTGTCAAACTCTGATCTGTAAACATAATCTGAAATGGAAAAGAGATCTGTGCATACCCCTTCCCAAAGAGTACAAAAATTAAGACAATTTGTTTCACACCCAATTCCTTGAATAGCTACAAAATTGTGATGTGAATCACATGTCAATATTCAACAATGTCAGTACATAAAAAAAAAAATCCATAGTTAATCCTTGGTTCATAAAAACCTCTAAATCCAACATTAAAAGTAAAACATTACTCATTCTCAGCCTCGTTATTTAAGCCAGTGAATATTTTTACTAACACTCAATTTTGACTGATAGTGTTCTTGACATAATCCTGCAATGTTAGTGCATAACATTATTCATTTATAATTTTCAAATACTAAGAGAAACTAAGCCTCTTTATTCATATGTTCTTTGGATAGGGAAATTCCAGTTCTACACAACAATACTGAGTGGTAAGCTAGAGACCTAGGAATTTCAAGTGATCTTTAGTTCTATTTGCCTATTAGTATCTTTGGGGGGAAACATTATACTCTTTGTTGGGACCGTTGTACTTTGAGTAACCCTATTTTAACAAGGCCACGCAAGACATGAATACAAACATGTCAAAACATCAATAATGCATAATGTTCATTATGGGTAGTTGTAGGTATAGTATACTATTTCTCTGAAATCAACCCACTCGTTTACAAGAATTTCAACGTTGGTGCAACACACTTTATCCAATATGTCTTCAATTGAGTAAGATGTCTTAACATGGTGGGATGTATTATGATTCACTATATTAGATATGAATAGTTCCTAAGGTGGTAATCACATGATCATAATTCAACCTTTAACACAAGAACAAAATCATAAAGGAACACATCCTGATACCCTACGTAATTTTCCCAATTACTTAATTCTTAGTAGTAGATACTACACTTGTGTCAATATACATTTAATCGAATACACCAATACCCTATGGGGTATTATTTTGATAGGTTGCCCACTCTACTTCTACTTGTAGCAATTTAGGTTTGGCCTATAGTGAGCTTTTTAATTTATGCTTCCATTCAAATTATAGTCGGTGTGTGCGAGTTTTATTTAAAACATACAAGGAACGATTAGTCCTGAACCAAATCTTATGATAAGCCCAACTTTATCATGCCTATAAACCTCTTTCATGTGACGAGTGTCTTGAAAAATCTTCCTCAACCACTGGTGATTTCTACTCTACCAATTATTTAGAGGTGTTGGGAATTTTGCAAATTTTTTACAGCATCAATACTCTTCATAGGCACCTTAGACACATGGTTGTCTATTATTATTATTATTTATTCCCTCATACATCTTTTAACCAGAAATTCTAAGAAAGTGTCTATACTTCTTCCTTAATGTATCAATAGTAAAATTTATAGTCCAACCTTCCATTGAGTGTGTAAACATAAACATAATCCTTACGATAAGATGAAAATTACTCATACACTTGTCGATAACGTAACAACATACCTTCGCAAAGTTACCTCTTTCTATTTTCCTTTTTAGGGCCCACTCAGAGCAGTTACTTCCTCTTGTCCATCCTTGTCATGCATCCACAAACAAAATCATTGATTAGTTAGTTTTTAATCATCTTCATGCTTTCTAACTTTAGGTTGAGCCCAAATAGGCCCAGGTGTTTTCAACCTCGCTCTGATACCATTTGTAGCAAACCCATTATAGTAAGAACACATTTTTTTTGAAAGACTATTTATACCCTTGTACAACCATCCTTAAAAATAACATGGTAATACACAAACTAAACACATTGTGAACCCATCACTGAAACGTCATGAATCAATTGTATTAAGGTTGATCATTACAAATTTTTCCTATGATTAATATTGGTATATGCTTAATACATTAGGCAGGGACCTTATTCAATAATTCCAGCCTTTACTCCACATAATTCAATCGTCTACCATATCGAATCATTAAAGTAAACAATCATCACATGATTATACCGTCTAATATATCGAATAAACACTCTTCACATTATTATATCATCTAACATATCATACACATCAAATAAACAAGCCTCTTTTATATTTAGAACACTCATGTGGAACCCCTCCAATATTTTCATCATCATTACTAGGAGAAGGACGTATATAAGGAGAAAATCCAGAGAACATAAAATTAACAAACACATCTAGAGAGCATATGTAACAACCCTGAGTCAATAGAGAATATCCCTATCAAAAGACAAGTTTACCTTTGATACCACTTCACCACTACTGCTACTCTCAAGCATTCCTCTAGAGTTCAGATTTGCTTATCAAAATAAACTTGCAGATTTGTTAGTTATTCATGACACACATACTTATATAAATCCATAATCTATGGCAGGGCCTTTTATGAATTATCATCTTCTAACAGTACTTTAGATTATAATTTTTCCAATGCAGGCGTTACCTTGCAACTATGACATAATACACCACCATTTGCGCTACAAATGCTAATCATAATAAAATCATAAACTTTAGGATCTACAACGTATTCTAAAGTAAACATCATATGTTTGATCTCAATAGAGAGATTCCAACTATCATTTTGAATACATACTCATGTTCCACTAACCACATTTCCACATACATTGACTTGTGATGGACATATAGGTCTCTTAAGTACCCGCAAGGTCTTGAACTCGCCTTCCACTTACAACCTTTATAGCAATAAGTTACTCTTCACAAAACAACTTAAGTATAACTCTTTGAGCTTATGGAATGAACATCACATAATAATTTTATCTAACAACACTTATTTAACCATGTTATCGTAACACCATTACTTCAACTTTCTTAGAACAAATGTATTCATCACGTATTTAAATGCTAGATTAGACATTACGACCAATTGTGCATTCAACTTGTACCCACAAGAACGTATGCATTCTTTGAAAACATTTCAGAATTACAGAGTACTTACTTGAACAACTTGAAATAAATGGCACACATAAATCACAAAAGTAAGAGGGAGACACAACTATATACGTGGCTCACCCCCAACTAGGGTCTACATTCACCAAGGGAGTTGCTAATATTTTAATTATTTCAACCAATTTGGAAGGTTACAAATATGCAGCACTTCAACTCCAATTTTCTTTTCTTTCTCAAGGAAAATAGAAGAGAGGTCCCATGCTCTCTCTCAATATACAATTCACTGTCAACAGAAAAAAAATACAAGATAAAATATTACATTCAGGCCACGTATCCACTGGGAAAGGGTTACAAAAATGATGCAATTTAAGGTTTAAAACACTTTTTTGATTAGGATCCAATTCTCCTACCACTTCAATTTACCATGCATATTTTAGACCTAGATTTTGTAAAAATGCATATAGGAAAAGTGTGTGATCAACGACAAAGGACTTGGATCCCCGAATTCACATCCTACTAGTTTGGGCTATATGCTATTTCACTAATTACCATGCCTATGTCATACCTAGGTTTCGTAAATCACAAATGTGTCTGTATACTCACAATGCAGATCTTGGATTTCTTGATTCATATCCTACTATTTTTAGGCTACAAATCACACGCAGAGGTATCATTTTACCTAGGTGAATATCTATACAACATCTCAAAAACCTATAGATAGTATTAACACCAAAAAGATATAGTGACTTAGATCTACATCTCTCACTCAAAGGGTATCATACATATCTAATTTAAACTTAAAACATGAAGAAGATTCTGAACCAACAGGAGGGATATATTGCAAAATTTAGTTGAAATCAAAACTTACAGGCGATTTTGCAACCCACAAGCAGATCTAGTTTGAAATCAAAGTTAGAGGCATTCTGAGCCAATGCGTAGAGGTGTATTGTCGATATAGATTGTATCAAACCTAAAGGGTGATATCTGAAACTCATACCCGAAGGTATAACGCAGATGGAGTTTGAAGTAAAACTTGAAATCATTCTGAACCAACACGTGGGGTATATTGTAGAATTAATTGGAATCAAAACTTAAAGGAAATTTTGAAACCCACAAGTAGATCAATTTTGAAATCAAAGTTAGAGGCATTCTGAGGTGTATTGCCAATTTTGAAACCCACTTACTTGAACTTAAAATGGTGATTTCTAAAACTCATACCCAGAGGTATAACACAAATGGAGTTTGAAGTAAAACTTGAAAGCAATCTAAACCAACACGCGGGGGGTATATTGCAGAATTAATTGAAATTAAAAAGTAAAGGAGATTTTCTCCAGATCTAAACCAGAATCAAAGGAAAATCATAAGCAGTGATTTACCCAATCTAATGAAAATATATGAACATCAATTCTCCAGTACTAATGTCCCTCCTTAGCAATGCTTCAGCGCACTCCTTCCTGAGATGAACTACTAATAACGCATCTATGGTTTTCTTCTAGATCTGCAAGGAGATATTGAATGAAAAATACAGTTAGGTATAGACTCCTAGATAATAACGCATATGTTTTCACATACACTTATTTCTATAAAAACACTGAGAATAGAAATAAATAAAAATATTCTTCGAGGGAGGAACCTCCTTACACAATGTAATGTGTACCCAAGATAGGACAATAAAAATGTTGCTCAAATGAAAATTTCCCCTTCCTATATATAAGAGACAAAGGTGTACAATAAAAACTAATAGACACAATAATAGACCGAGGCCTACATCTATAATATTAATACACCACCATATAAAGGGTAAAGTACCACATTGTAGGGGGGAGTGTCCCCAACATTGAGGGCTTAAGATTTAGGTTTTAAAAATCATTTGCATGAATAGCACAATCCTTTAGGATTGATAAAATATCCTTTGTAACCCACCTAGAACTGAAAAATAAATATTTTTATTTATTTAGAAAAAACATTATGTTAAAAGTTTGTAAAGTTTTTATGAGAAATGATGGTCAAGGATGAGTATAATTGAATATTTTATTTATTTAAATTATTAAAAGAGGAGACAACTGTCCAAAGAAGAATGTTGAAATGTGAACCTGTAGAAGGCCAAATGTGTAGCTTTAGAAGGAGAAATGTGTAGTTGTAGAAGGCCAAATGACAACTCGCGGAACTAGCATTTCACTTTCTAGTTGTTGGAGGAGGCAAAATACCTAAAACTGTGGTTATGTTCCATGAGAAGAGGGACTAATTAGGTGGCTCATTTAATTACAAAACTGACCCAAAGAAACAGGAAATATGATATATACCATTGAATTGGGGAGGAGGCTCATTACATTCTATTCCAAGTGATTAGAGCCTTGTGAATTTGCTGAAAACTGAAAAAGTTAGGCACACAAGAGGAATTCGATGAGGGGATAGCTAAAGTGAAACTGTTGAGAGTTAAGTCTGCTAGTGAGTTGTTAATTTGCATATATTTTTGTGAGGGTTGTTACACAACATCTTTTTCGTCGTGGTTCAGCAAACATGCTCCGGGTCCTAAAGAAAGTAATCTTATATGCTTTCAGGAGACAGTTGGGAGGGAGGAACGATATTCTTTGGGTGTTTGGCCCCCTTTTGCAGTTACCCACATTCTAATATGTTTTTCTTATTTATCTATGAATTTCATTTCCCGATTGCATTTTGTTGGGTAAAATAACTCCCGATTCATCTTATTCCTTGGGAAATGCCTTTATTTATACAATTCATATATCGGTTGTGATTCAACTTCCAACCAACCTATTCATATTCCTACATGACTATTCACATTCAGAAAATATTTACATATTGTATAATCCCGACGGATTATATTCCAACAATCCCCCCCTTAATCCGAAGGGGTGTTAGTAAGTCCGAGCATGTTTCTGAATCTTTCAAACTTTTCTCATCCAAGCACTTTGGTGAAGATGTCTGCAACTTGATCATTTGTGGAACAATGTTGAAGATGGATTGTCTTGGCCTTTACATGATGTCGAATCAAATGATACTTTGTGTTGATGTGTTTGGTTTGATCATGGAATCTGGGATTCTTAGCCAGCTTGATTGCAGAAGTATTGTCGATCAATAATGGAGTGGAGTTCTCTTGTTTTTCTTGAAAATCTTCAAGTATCTTCTTGAGCCATACTATTTCTTTCATTGCTTCAGCTACAACCACATATTCTACTTCTGTTGTTGAATCTGTCGGAACTGACTGTTTGCGTGATCTCCATGAGACAGCTACTGATCCAAGACTCATAGTGTATCCAGAAGTTGATACTCCTGTCTC
>LPNX010898146.1:130063-152696 GCA_001517045.1 Pseudotsuga menziesii
AGGATCTTTTTCAAATCTTTCTTTATGGAAGCTATATAGCTCTCATTGTTCCCTGTCATCAAAAGATCATCTACGTACACCACAAGATACACAACAGATCTTCTAACTTTATTTATAAACAGTGTTGCATCATCAAGATCAAAATGTTTGAAATTTAACTTCAAAAGATGCTCGGTTATTTTTTCATACCATGCGCGAGGCGCTTGTTTTAGTCCATACAAGGATTTGACAAGCTTTCATACCTTTTGTTCTTTTCCTTTCACAACAAATCCTTCTGGCTGAGACATGAAGACATTCTCTTTCAAGTCTCCATTGAAGAAAGCAGTCTTCACATCCATCTGATGAACTTTCTGCCCTTTCTGAGTAGCTAAAGAGAGTAAGGTATGGATGGTATCCCATTTTTCTATAGAGAAAAAATTTCTTCATATTCAATTCCTTCCTTCTGTGCATAGCATTTTGCTACAAGCCTCGCTTTGTGCTTGTCAAGTGATCCATCTGATCTGTATTTGTTCTTGTACACCCACTTGCATCCAATTGGTTTGGTTCCAACTAGAGCATCAACCAGATTCCAAGTTCCATTCTTCATGAGTGCATCATACTCATTCTGCATAGCTTATTTCCACTCAACTTGAGTACAAGCTTATTCAAAGGAAGTTGGTTCAAAGTTAGCAGATAAATTAAATTCACAATCAAATGATACATCCATGTCATCACCTGAATTATCTACTTCTCCTCCATCTTCATGTCTTTTCGAACTTCTCGTTCCCGTCTTTCCAACTTCATCCAGATGGACACTTTCAAGTGTCTTTGTGGCCCATTTAGGAATCTTCCGTGATGGTCCTTGTTGATCAGCTAGTGGTGCTTCATCATTGATTGAGATTCTTCCAATTCTCTCAATCACATCATCCAGTTGAATCTCTTGTTGAGGTGAAGTAGCAGGAACTTCTTCATGCAGGGGAGTTAGTGCTTCATATGGAAATTCCAAAGGTTGATCAAGAATAGGAATCCCCCCTTCAAGGTTTGGAATTTCATATTCATTTTCAGAATATTTCTTTGGATGAGGATATTTTTCCAAATGATCAAGCTGTCTCTCAATGGACTGGTCATTTTTATTAGTCTCAAGAAAAATGACATCTCTAGAAATAGAAAACTTCTTGTTTACCTCATCATACAGACGGTATGCCTTGGAGTTTTCTTCATACCCTAGGAAAATGCATTTTTTGCTTCGAGCACCAAGCTTGTTTCTTTGCTCCTTTGGAATCAAGGCATAACAGGTGGAACCAAAAACTCTGAGATGCCTGACTGAAGGGAGATGGCCAAACCACATTTCATGTGGAGTCTTGTTATCAAGAGCATTTGAGGGACTTCTGTTTCTCAAATAGGCTACACATTTCACTGGATCACCCCAAAACATTAGTTTTACATTCTTAAAAAACATCATTGAGCATACCATATTCATTATGGTTCTATTCATTCTTTCTGCTACACCATTTTGTTGAGGATTGTAGGGAACTGTAGTTTGATGTGCAATTCCATGTTGGCAAAGATAATATTCAAAAGCATTTGAAGTGTATTCTTTCCCATTGTTAGTAAGAAGTGTGCCAATTTTTTATTGTGCTTGTTTTTCTATCAATGCATGAAAGTCCTTGAATGTTTGAAATACTTCTGATTTTGTCTTTAATGTGTAAATCCAGCACATTATTGAGTAGTCATCAACAAAGGTCATAAAATACTTATTCCCATTTGTAGAAGGAGTTGGCATTGGGCCACATAAATCAGAATGCACTAATTCTAATTTCCTACTTGCTCTGAAATTAGATTCATGGAATGGCAGCTTACTGTGTTTCTCTAATATACATGCATCACATTTGTTCTTCTCTTTGGGAATGGTGGGAAAACCAAATAAACCATTATTTCTCAACAAAAGAAGACTGTTATAATTCAAATGACCAAATCTTGCATGCCACAATAAACTTGATGACACATTACCTTCTCCATGCTGAGAGAAGTAGGCATAGTTCTGAACTCTTGCAGATGAACCCTTTAGCTTCGGCAGCTTCCCATCTTCGTATCCATTCATGATGACTTGGTTGTCAGAGGAATTTCTTATTTATATGATTCCATCAAACATGTGGATGGAATGGCCTCGCTGTCGAATCTCCACCAATGACAACAGGCTTCTCTGCAACTCTGGAAGATAAAGAACATTCTTCAACAAGAAATCAGGGAATCCAGGCATCTTCAACTGAATGATGCCTATTCCCTTTGGTTTAAGAGTTGATTTATCTGCAAAGTAACCTATGCCATTTATTTTTTCATTGAGTTCTTCAAAATAGTCTTTTCTAAAAGTCATGTGTGATGTTGCACCAGTATCAAGTAGCCGACAATCTCTGTAAGATGAAAGTGAAGTCATTTCATTAATACCAAGATTACAATGTGCAACAATACAATGAGAAGAATCTGAAGATTTACTAGCATCTTGGTTCTTATTGTCATCTTTCTTCTGGTTATGTCTGTCTTTGATGGAGTTCCACGAAGCCCAACACTGATCTGCTGTGTGTCCAATCTTTCCACAACGCTTGCACTTCAAATTTGATCTTTTGCTAGAGTTGTATCTGCCTCCTCTACCTCTGAAGTTTCTTCTTCCTCTGCCTCTCATGCTGCTTTCTCCTTTGGGATGATCTTTGGATTGGTCTTTGGTGTGGTTCTTTGCTTTTTGAGCAAAGCAAAGTGATTATCCAGAATGCTCGGTTGTCTTCTTACCAAAAGCTTTCTCTCTGTTAGCTATCTTCTCTACCAGGGTGTCAAATGTCAATGATTTGAACTTGTCACTTGCTTGCAAGGACTCAAGATAGTTGGAGTGAAAAGGATACAAAGATTTTACAAATGCTGCAAGGGGAAGATTTGGTTTCATACCAGAGGCTTGAATCTTGTGCATGATAGCTTTGATTTCAGAGGCAACTAACATGGGATCATTGTCTTTTACTTCTAAACTGAATAGTTTTAGCATTAGTTGAATAATTTCCATTTCAAAGTGTGAATCATACAGATATTTTAACGTTTTTAGTGCTTCAAAACATGATTTTGCAGGCAATATGTGCTGGCTCACCTCTTCACTGATTGTGGTAATGATTACCGCTAAATCTTTCTTGTCTTTTGTTTTCCAAATGGCCTTCTCTTTCTCAGATTTTGGAGGTCATGGGTCTCTGGTTATGGTATTTCCAGCTTCTGTCTCTATTGTGGTGCCTTCGCAAATACCGTCCCAAAGGTCATTGTAGATGAAGGCAGATTTGATCTTCCTCCACCATTCTGGATAAGTGTCTTTTCCAGTGAGAGTGGCACCAACTACAGATGCTATAGATTGCATCTTCTATGATTGAATCTTGCAACTAAAACAATAGGAGAAAAAGAAGAAAGAGTAAAGTTGCAGGTCTAAGTCTCTGCCACTTTCCTCAAGCTTTACAACAAAAATAATTCTACAACCCTGTGTTAATAATTCTAGAGTGTTGTTTACAAGTGCAATTCAAATTATTTTATGAAAAATCACAATAATACATCTATACAAAATATTGCATCAGACTTGTAGAATACTCAAACAATTGAGTTCGTTGCACTTCTAGTAGTTCACACTCTTCAAACAATCTTCAATTTGGTTTTCAGTCACAGCAATGGTCTTCACATTCAGAAGAAACAGCTTGTAGCTCCACACGAAATATAGGGTTTTGAACAGCACCAGTCAACAGTTTCGAGCTTACACTATTCAAGTTCACGATTCCAATACACTCCATGCATTTGAAAGAGGGCACAAACACCAACGATATTCACATGTAATGGTCACGGTTTCAAGCTCAACACACAGCAAACACCAACAATATTCTCATGTAATGGTCACGGTTTCAAGCTCAACACACAGCAACACTCAACCAGGAAGGAATTCACAGCAAACAATATTCTCATGTAATGGTCACGGCATCGACACACAGCTTCAAATTGAAAGGAGGAAACCCAATACTCCCATACGTATACATCCAAACTAAAATCTTTAATACAGCAGTCACAGGCCTCTTCAATATGCAGCATCCATATGGTACATATGAAAATATTTGCAGAATTTACCATAAAACTCCACACACAGGAATTAGGGCATAAATTAGGTTTTATGCACTTCCAATGGTTATAAGTAAATACAACACCAAAACTTTACCTCCACTCTCTTGAAAAAGGCTCTATCATAATCTTTACCACTGTCAGTCTTTACCACTGTCACTCTCTAGCTTCATGATACTCCACAGGAGTAGGTCGTAGGCAGGATACTCCACAAGCTTACACGATCTTCACAGAATGGTCTCAGTTTATCAGTATGAACAGTTCACACAGAAAAGATAAAACACCATCCACGATGTAGTCTTTACCAACAATGATCTTCAATCACCGAAGCATGGTGGGCAGTCTCAGCAATCTCCTTTCACTTAGAATGTGGTCACAACTTCAAAGAACTCGTAGCAGAAATAATATGAAATCACAGCTCACACAACAGATTAGGGTTAGGCAGGTCTCGTTTGAATATTTCCAGTAGAGGGCAGTCGAGAGTGTCTAGCTAATTGAGGGAGTAATTAACCAATGGACTATTTCATACATCATTCCTCAATGTAGGTATAGAAGAGAATAACGCATACAATGAATGCGCATAGGCTGGCAAAGAGAATGCATGCGACTGGTAGACTGACGAAGCAGGCTGCCTGAAACGAATTTGGCAGAACAAATGTCTGGCAGACAGAATGCCAGGACTGAAATGCAGCCAAGAGTTATGGCAGGTGGTGCTCTGATACCACTGTTGGGTAAAATAACTCCCGATTCATCTTATTCCTTGGGAAATGCCTTTATTTATACAATTCATATGTTGGTTGTGATTCAACTTCCAACCAACCTATTCATATTCCTACATGACTATTCACATTCATAAAATATTTACATATTGTATAATCCCGACGGATTATATTCCAACACATTTGAAGTTTTTATGAATGCCGAGGAAATCTCTAAAACTGTTAATTATTTCTGAATTAGAATAAGTTAGAAAGATCTTATTTCTACATAATATTTATAAAATATGCTACACTTTCTTTCTTACAAGGTTAAATGGAAAACTGTAGATTCTCCTAATTGTCCTGTAAAGGAAACGTGTATATGCATACATATAATATTATAAATAGTTTCTTAGTTTATTTGAAAGAATACTCACTTCTTTAAGTTTCATCTTATTTACATTCAAGTTGATCATTGTTTTAATAAACAATGAACTAGATTTTATATAGTTTTTACCTTAGGAACATAGTTATAATTATAGTTCTACAAATATATGATCTAGTATGGCCTAAGTCCTAGTATACTTAAATTAAATCATCATTGCAGCCGAAAGTATTAAACAACCACATAGTTTTATCATTGGTTTAAACTCCACACGATCTTACTATCAATCATGGTTAAAGAATCCATAGATTCTCAACTTCACTATTATTAACAGTAAATATTTATAACATGGAAATATACGTTCTCTCTTGAATGACAAACCTAAAGGAAAATTGATAAAGATGACACGTGATAATATATATATATATATATTGTAATAACTCAAAAATTCGTAAAAATTTAAAAATTTTCATGTGACATAAAATGTCTAATGTCACCGCTAAAGTACCACTAACGGTTAGCAGATAATAAAAACAGTTTGTAAGAGAAAAAAAGAATTGATTCTTTATAAGATTTTGTATAATCTATTGGCGTATCCTTAAAATTTGTGTTAGTGTTGTCTTTAACTTAGCAGTTGTAATTCTTCCAGAAGTAGAAAAGAAACTTGGATTCTAGGTATACTATTGATTTATTTTGTCAAGTAGGGGAATTTTTTTAGGGATGATCGGGGATTACTAAGCTTAAAGCTAACACAGCGGGACTGATGTTTCTTTACAGGTTTTAACAGGTGCGTATGTTCCAGTAAAAATAATATGTATATATTTAGATCAAGAAGATACTTTTCTAGCATAAATATGATGCTAGTCTTAGAATGTTTAATTGCAGCTTGTCTCCATCAGAGGTAACGCTGATCTTTTTCAGTCGTCACAACTCCATAAATGTTTTACAACAAAATACTGCATATACATGGGTTGAAGAAGCATGATCAAATACTATCAAAATGCCATCAAATCATTTGGATGATTAAGAATAAAATTCTAATGAACATTGGTATTCATGCTTACATTAATTATAATCTAGAGTTTAAATAGAAAGAATAAAGTTCACATCTTGATGCTTAGATCATTCAACAACATTTGGTGTCTATCACATTACCTTTGTTCTAGGGTTTTATAAACACTGTTTTCTCAATAAATAACCCAAAACCACTTTTACTGCTATCTATTTACTCAAAGTTTTGGATGCTAGATTTACATTGAGATTCCTGTATGGGTCTATGAACTAGTTTTACTAGCATCCCAAATTACACATTGCATTAAAAGAAGTGGGTAAAGATTCTAATCCTAGATGGAAGAATGCCTTTTTAAACTCTTGCAGTTTTTACTTTGATTCCTTCTTATTGTATCTTACACCTCAAATTCTGGTGTACCTTTTAGCTATAAACTTATACATTTACACAAATTTGTTTAGTAAAAAAAAACTTGAGATAAGAATGCTGGTTTACAAAAATATAGGAGATCTTGTTATAGCTTAGGTTCTAATTAACACCTTACCTTCCAACTCTTAACGAATAAAAAGGTTACCTCAAGAAGTCATTAGATCTCCTTCTTAAAATAGTTTATGGTTAAAACTTGTCCTTTATCCTATGTTTGATAAATAAGGTTAGCAAAAGACATTACCCTATCGTGACTTACAATAAAACCCTAAAAGAAAAAACTTTTCTTATTACTAAGGTTGATAGATTGGCATCGAAATGATCAAAGAACAAAACATTATTTGAAATCGAAATATGATATGATTTTAATGATTAACGTTTGATTGGTAATCATCTTAATGCAGATTATAAACTGCATACAGGACTATAGAGAAATTACCCACGTCGATGAAAAATCTAGAAGGACGCGTGGAGGATCAAACCAATCGTTAAGTTGACTTTGGTTTTTCCCTAATATTCATTTGCAAGAGAGTGAGGGTTTCTTGTCTAGTGTGACCAAGCTATGAGATCGTGACCTCCATTACTCCATGTTGACTTCTAGGTTTCCCATATCCTCTATGAGTTGGGCCTCATAAGAAGTAAAGACTGGTTTTTAAGTGTTTTACGACTAAAATACAATGGACAGAGCTTGTATAAGAGTGCTATTCATTCTGGTTGGAGTGTTGTTTGATTTCCTTTGGATTTTTTATTCAGGGTTTTCAGTTGTAACCAGTGCATTAGACTTGTATGGGGCATTATTCTTCCATAGGTCTTCGAGTTTCTCCAGCTGCTTACGACCACGATTTCTCCAAACGATATACCACGTAACTACCGGTAAATATTTTTACTTTGCAGTAATATTAAGTCATAAATTACATTTTTAAATCTTTACTAATTACTGGTTTCTCTGCGTAGGTTCCTCTCTCTAAAAATGGGGTTTAGTTGAAAGCACACCTCTCCTTTCACGGCCATGCAACCCTGGTAAGCCCCAGTTGAACTAAGGGTCTTCTCCTGCATTGGTATTATGGTGGTTGAAAAGATGAAAATACTTGCTGCAAAATATGGACTCGGCCTGGGTTTTACTTGTTAGGTTGTTCTACGTGTTGTTTTGTTTTTGTAATGAAAACCCTAAATGGTATTATGTGCAAGTACTTGAAGGCTATTGCAGCTGTGACTTAGGGTTTACTTGATAGCGCCTTTACGGCTTGGAAGATGTAAATTTTTTTTGCTTAACTTATAAAACTCGGTTCTAAGTCGTGAAAATGTTGTTCAATCTATGCCTGGTTAATTAAGTTTTTAAGTGGGTTTTAATGGTGAAGAACAAACTGTTTACTCAGTCGAGACTTGTAAATAGATGAAGGGTTATTAATTGTTAAAATTTTTGGGTTTACCATTTTCTATTTAAAAAAATAATAATTTGTAGAGTTTGTTTTTGTGCAGGTTTTAAGCCTCGACCGATATTTATAAAAGGCCTATGAGCCATTATGCTACTTTCTATTTTGTCTCTTGTTTAAATAATTAACAATGTTATTTAATTTTTATGTTATCCTGTGATTAAAATGATTTAGAGTAAAATATTTTATTGGAAGTTTTTACTATGTTAATGAGTAAAATTAGTACTCTATTTTTTCTCAGAAGGGTTAATATTTTAAATACCCTACAGTTCTGTAATAGATTAGAAATTACAGGAATAATTTTGGTTTTTGTTTTTCTATTTTTACTTTTTATAAATAATTAATTACAGCTGTTAAATTTTATAAAAATAATTAAGAGTATGAAGGTCTATTTATATGGATAAACGTATCTTTCAGTAACCTTATGTAAATCTTTGAAGTTTACAATACAGACATTTGTTTTTAGTGCATAATGCAAACATGAATTTAGAATAAGTTATTATAAGAACTTATGGAGTACTATCTAGGTTCAAACCCTAAGTACTATTTTGTTTATTGTTCCTATACTTATTTATTTAACTTTATCTATTATGTTTGTGTTAATTAATAGTACTAATAATAGTTCTGTGATTAGTATGACTACTAATAATTAATATATATTCTATTCTTTTCCTGTATTAGATAATACAGATACTTCCAGTAGATAGATCACATACTGCTAATTTCTATAATGAATCACATACAAACTATAAAAGTAATCATTTGCATTTTTATTTTCGATTTGATAAATAAATCATCACATCTACTTAATCAACCGGCTGTACTAGAGTACTGCCTATACAAGGCATGGAAAAATACAGTATGGTAATCTATTCTATTTACTTTTCACTTAGAAATTATACTACTATTTTAAACATAGTCTACAAATCACTCAGTTTATTAATACACAAAACTCTTTTTTGCATAAACCCTAAGAAAATAATAACATGCATATCTTTGAAAAACTAGTAAACATTTACTGAAATAGTAAATAAATTATAATTAACTTGAACAAATAAAAACCTGTCAAATGATGAGGTGACAATAGCTTAAGGAGGTTGTTCTTCCCAACCAAATCCTGGAGAAATCTTAGTCTGCACTTCCTCAGAACCCTCGATCATGTTTCTTGGTCCTCCTGGTAGAGTACTGGGTGAAGGATGTATCCTTAAGATCTTCTATCACCTGACTGGTCAAATTACAGCAGTAATTCCAACCTACTTACAGCAGTAAGAAATTCAGCCTAGATAGCTCCCCAAGTTCAGTTCTCAGCAGTTAACCCCTCAAACTCACTTCAATAAGTCCCCTCCATTGAATTTCTCATGTGCACTTCATTCACACTGAATGATCACCTTTCCAAAAAAATGAGCAGCGTCAGCTGCCTTCAATGGGAAGTTTTATAGTAATGCTTAGGTCTTCTGGGTCAATTTTTACTTAATGAGCCACCTGCTTCAATTCGACTTTCTTGGGGAATCATGACCACAAATATAGGGAAGTTGCCACCTGCAACAATTAGAAGTAGTTTGAGGATGATGCCACTTGTCAGTATACTCTCCACCTAGTCACCTCCACCAAGTGACCAGTTAACACTCTTTTAACAACTTCCCTAAGTTGTAGTCTCATCATTGATTTATTTATTAATAAAATATTCTGAAATACATTAATTATTCTTGACCCCACTTGGTCATCAATTACAAACTTAGCATAAAATATAGCATAATGTTCCTTAATAACATTAAATTGTTTTGCAAATTGGGGCATGTGACACACAAACACACACACACACACACACACACACACATATATATATATATATATAATTTTTAAGGGCCTATTCATGTAAAGAAAACAAATAGTTTATAATTTTAGCTGAGAAGCTTAGAAACAGTTCTAAGAAATTAGCTAGGGTTTCGTTTTATTAATCCTTTAACTAAACCCTTGCAAAATCCATTATGGACAAATCAATTTAAACAAGTGCTATTATCGTATAGTTACACAGGTCACTGGTTCAAAGCTTGCAAGAAGCTAATCGGTCAAATAAGAGTTTAAATCTACTTGGCTTAATTAAAATACAAAGAGATTTAGGACGTAGCCATAATATCTAACTTTCCATCTATTTCCTTAAAGAGTAGTAAGATTGCGTATTAAACCTTCCAAACCACTATTTATAAAATCAAGAGTTCGAATTCCATAAGGAAAAGTATGTGAGCAAGTATTCAACCATTTACCAAGTAAGCCGTAGCTTAATCATGAGTCGTAATTCTCTTATGAACTCATCCAAACTCCATTCATAAACAATATATAAAATTACAAGAAGTTTTCCAAAACTTTGATGAATGCAAAATTCTGGAAGTACTCAACATAACCTACATATGCCTAGTTATCCAAATATCTTGTTTTACAGAGTAAATGCTACATAACAACAAATATGAAGGTGTAGTGGCCTCACGGCCCTAAACTAATTCTAAAAATAGAACTTACAGTAATAAAACCATAATGCGAGAAATATAATCAAACAATAACGCAATATATCGAGAATAGAATTATCACATTACAACCAAAATGAAGTTTGGGTGTATCGTAAGCCTCTGAAAGGCCAAGATCCTCAGCTCTTCCATAGTAGATAAGAAAAATAATACAACACAAAGGCAAGTGCATTACTGAGACTAGATAAACCATTAGGGTTTTTGAAAATACCTAAGTGCTTTCCATATGGAGGCCGTAAATCCTTCACGTGGCTCTTATCAATTCCACTTAATTTTCTTTTGTTCAAACCAAAAATTTCATAGTTTAGAACCATCAGATTATGCCCCTTATTGCCAACATATAAATTATGTTTTTATTACTTTAATATATGGTAGGAGAAAGTATCGTCTAGACAAATTCCTATTTCAAGGATTAGGGATAGTTAATTTTTCCTCTTACCTTAGTTAGGATTTTGTTAAACTTTACCTAGGCCTTTTTGGGTGTGACCAAAACAATGCAAGATCTCCTTCCTTAAAACCTACAAATGAATAAGTAGTTTTTTTGCTATCCAAAAGATACGGTAAGACCTTTCCCTTGCATCTAAATAGGGTAACATGTATTCAAAAACATAACCAGAAAATACACCAACTATAAGTGAGGTTAAATAAAGAAGTGATGACAATCTTTAGGGGAGTTCATAAAAATAAGATCCCTTACCTATGAAGGGGAGGTAAACACGGGGGAGAAAGCTGAAGAATGGTTGTTGGGTATGAGAAAATATTTCTGAGTTCATAACTACTCAAGCAAGATGAAGGCTCAGCTTGCCATCTATAAGCAAAGCAACGAGATGGTGGAGAGATCTGAAACATACCAAGAAAGATGAGTTAAGGGAAATACGCTGGAGTACCTTCCGCAAAATATTTCAAGAAAAATATATGTCGAAAAGGTTCTTCGACAGAAAAGTGAAATATTTTCATGAGATACGTATGGGATCCATCACTATGGATGTTTTTATTAACAGATTTCTAGATCTGTTACACTATGTACCATACATCAAGGACGAAAAGGTAAAAATCAAGCAATTTCCGAGATGTCTTCCTCCCAACTTCCAGGAAAGGATTGAGTTTGACATACCTAAACCTTGGAAACCACATTGCACAAAGCCAGGCTCTGCTATGAACATGGACAACTAAGGCAAGAGAACATGAACTGAAACCGAGACAAGTCTAAGAATTTTTCTGATAACCGCAAACTGAGTTTCAACCTGCCACCATACCGAAAACAAAATAACAGTTTTCCAACGAACAAGAACTTCAACAAATCAGGTACAAAACCATACGTACCAGCTCCAAATGATAACAAGCCAATAACAACTGAGGGAGCCAATGCTAGCCCAATACAGATCAAATCCTACAAGTGCAGTGGGCCTCATCATGCCCAATATTGTAAGAACAAGACCAATGGGGTCTTACATGACTTACAAGAAGAACCAATGATAGAGGACATAGCTGGAACATCACGGATTTATGTAGCTTTGGATGGCTGATAGGAAGACCATCAAGCTACCATGGTTGATATAGAAGGTAAGATCTTGAACACTTCTATTTCAATACTTATTGACCCTGGTTCTTGCCGGAGCTATGTATTGCATAAAATTGTTGATGTATACAAACTAGGAAAAATAAAACATGATAAATGTTGGCTGGTTTAGTTAGCAACAGGTACGAAATGAAAGGTTTCATAAATAGTTAAAATTGCAAGGTAAACCTGAATGGTTTTCCAATGAAAGTAAACCTGAACATCCTACCCTTAAGATCGTATGATATACGTATCGGTATGGACCAGTTGAAACAACACCATGTCATGCTCGATTTCTTACACAAGTCAATCTTGTGTACATATAGACAAGGGAATCAAGTGAAGATTCAAGGCTTTCCAAAGAAATTTTCTGTAAGAAAAATATTGGCCTTACGAGAAAAGAAATGTGTTAGGAAAGGATGCAAGTTATTTGCAGTAAATATCCGAGACATAGAGACTGAAAGAGAACAATGCATAGAAGACTTTCCAGTTCTTGTAGAATTCAAGGACGTGTTTCCCGAGGAAATACCAAATACCAAGAGAAAATAATGAAAAGATATTTGATTCCATAAATGACATTACATGTTCATCTTGTGCATTTTTTATTTGGCCCACTTCATACCACTTGTTGAGGTAGTTTGTTGCTATCAAAATGAAGAAACTTACAACAGAATGATAATTGGACCAATAAAATATAACCCCTACTTAGAGAAAAGAAAATGACGGATAACATGTTCCAAAGGAATTGTAGAAAAGTGTTGTTTGCTTGCACACTTTTGACATTTTCACAAGCATTTTTATATGAATCAATAAAAATAAAAGGTTAGTAAAAACTAGTTCTCAAAATTTTTAAGGAAGTGACCTTTGCAAAATAATGTCCAACAATATGTACACTTGAATTAGTTGATTTGTGAATTTTTTTAAGGAATTTTTTTTTTTGATATCATGCATAGAAGGACCATGCCATCAACATTTCTTCGAAAAATAAAAGTCCCTAAAATAATATACTTATAATCCTCATGCATCAAGGTGACTTTCAATATTAATGGAACATTTTTGAAATTGTAAATACCACATTATGTCCTTGTACCAAGAATGCCCTAATAATCTCACGTTTTTATTTTCTATAAAAAAAATTAATAAGAATTATCATCATTTTCAAAAGGAACCCATGGTTCAAGATTTTGAGCCAAGTGTTAAGGTACATCTCATCCCTTTATTGTGTTTGAAGTAGTTGTGGCTAAATCATATTCTTATATTTTATCAATCTAGTGTGCAATATTTGCTAAAATACAAATATGTGAAAGTAAAAACTTTGTGCAATCTTTCCTAAAAGATAAGTATGTGAAAGTAAAAACTTGACAAGAGGAAAAATGACTTTTACCTATGTTTGTTTTCCTAAGATAAAAGGCAAAGTATCATAATTTATTCATAGATTTAACAAGAGAAAAAACAAAATTTTCATTTAAGATATACTTGAATTCATCATGGAATCAACTTTGAATCATATAACCTATTGATTTTGAGTGTTTTGATCACCCATTTGAAGAAGAATTGAACAAATTTCGTCTTCACTAGCATCACTATAAACGATAAAATCCTTTTCAACATTTGGTATGTGGGTGATGAATCCTCTATGGGTTTCAGTTGAGCGTGATTCTTTCCACTTCCTTTTGGTGGCATTTTTAATAATAAGTATATATCACACACTAGGGTTTACCACAACTAGATCCCTTCTACTCAAATCTATTCAAATACAAAATGGCGTACCTTTTTCAAACCATGATTAGAAGATTGTATTATGGCCGACTTGTAACTCACGTAAAATTTCAATTTCAACTCCTTTGGGTATGAAACTTCCATGTGTGGTACCGTGATGTGTCTTTTTTCCAATTCAATAGATCTCACCTAATTTCTATGTGCCAAAAAAACATATTGCGAATCTCTAAAAGCTTCTTATTTTTGGCATATCGAGAAGAATCGCACTTGTATGGTATGCCATGTGCCCAATATTTTGTGTTTGTAGCTGAAAATTATACCACGGATTCCTTGGTCCATATTGTTTGAGATGCAACTCGTCTTATTCAATTTGGATCTCAAATGCCTCACGTATGACCTTTTTCCCTAAAACACATGTTTTAAACCCTAATTGGAAGATTGTTTTAGGGTCGACATGTACAACTGAGATACAATTTGAATTTCCACTTCTCTTTGTATGAAAATTTGGCATGTGGTACCTTGATTTGTACTCTTTCCAATTTCTCAAGTCTCACCTAATTTGGATGTTCCAAAAAAGGTTAAATGCAAATCTCCCAAAACATCTTATTTTTTTCCTATCGAGAAGAGAAAAATTGTACCCTATACCGTGTGCCTAATATTTTGTTTCTGCAACTGAAATTTCTATCAAAAATACCCTAGTCCATCCTTTTTTTATGCAACTCGTCTCACTTTATTTGGATATCGCATGCCTCAAATATGACATTTTTCCTTAGGACACATGTTTTAGACTAGTAAAAAACACTACATTCCTCTGCAATTATTTCGGACAATGTAATGGGTCACGATCGAAATTGTGGAATCGATATAGTTAGGCCTATTTTGGAAGTGGGTTTGTAACCCCAATCTTTAAATCCTTGTATAAAATAAGTTGTAGCGAAAATTCCAAAATGACTTGTTTTGCTCAAGTGAGTCGAGAGGAAAGAGCTATGATACCAAATGTTATGCAACAAAGTCCGATAAATAACATAAAAGTAGTAGAAATAGACCATAAGAGAGTAATCCACACCTAATAATTAAGAATAGAGATAAATAAAAATACTCTTAGATGGAGGAACCTCCTTACACAATGTAATGTGTACCCAAGATAGGATAATATAAAATGCTTGCTCAAATGAAAATATCTCCTTCCTATATATAAGAGACAAAGGTGTACAATAAAAACTAATAGACACAATAATAGACCGAGGCCTACATCTATAATATTTAATACACCACCATATAGGGGGTAAAGTTCTACATTATAGGGGGAAGTGTCCGCAACATTTAGGTTTTAAAAATCCTTTGCATGAATAGCACAATACTTTAGGATTGATAAAATATCCTTTGTAACCCACCTAGAACTGAAAGATAAATATTTTTTTTATTTAGAAAAAACATTATGTTAAAATTTATTGTAAAGTTTTTATAACCAAGGATGGTCAAGGATGACTGTAATTGAATATTTTATTTATTTAAATTATTAAAAGAGGAGACACCTATCTAAAGAAGATTGTTGAAATGTGCAGCTGTAGAAGGCCAAATGTGTAGATGTAGATGGAGAAATGTGTAGTTGTAGAAGGGCAAATGAAAACTGACACCACTAGCATTTCACTTTCTATTTCTTGCAGGAGGAAAAATACCTAAAATTATGGTTATGTTCCATGAGAAGAGGGACTAATTAGGTGGCTCATTTAATTACAAAATTGACCCAAATACCTAGGCAATCTTATAAATACCATCGAATTGAGCAGGATGCTCATGACATCCTATTCCAAGTGATTAGAGCCTTCTGAATTTTCTGTAAACTGAAAGTCAAGAACCCAAGAGGAATTCGATGAGGGGATAGCTAAAGAGAAATTGTTGAGAGTTAAGTCTGCTAGTGAGTTGTTAAGTTGCAGAGATTTATGTGTGGGATGTTACACAACATCTTTGTCCTTGTGGTTGAGCGAACAAGCTCGCAATCCTAAAGAAAGTAATCTTGGCTGCTTTCAGGAGACGGTTGGGAGGGAGGAACAGTATTCTTTGGGTGTTTGTCCCCCTTGTGTAGTTACTAAGGTTCTAAGATGTTTTATTTATTTATCTGTGAATTTCATTTCCTAATTGTATTTGAAGTTTTTATGAATGCTCATGATATCTCTAAAACTGTTAAATATTTCTAAATTAGAATAATTTAGAAAGATCTTATTTCTACATAATATTTTGTAAAATATGCTACAGTTACTTTCTTACAAGGTTAAATGGCAAACTGTAGATTCTCCTAATTGTTCTGTAAAGGAAATGTGTACATGCACACATATAATATTATAAATAGTTTTCTTAGTTTATTTGAAAGGATACTCACTTATTTAAGTTTCGTCTTATGTAATATACCCATACCTAGGAAAATTCGTTGATACAAGGCATAGATTTTTTTGCAGTTTTTCTTATAATTGTAACCATATAAATGAGTTAGACTCCATGATTTTTGACCTTAACCAATCCCAGGAATTATTAGATTGCAAATACAACCATTCTAGTAATTCTTCAATAAAGATAACATCAACATAAGTCATCATAAATATTCTCTATTGACACTAATATAATAAAGTCTCCTCATCCTGTAGGTAAGGCATTCAAGGTTGTTATTTCAGTTACATTCAAATACCACTTTCTTCACTGACTAAACACAATAGAAATGCATGTTCAAAGTATATAAATGTTCTGTTATACATATTTCCCTTAAGTTCACAAGCACGTTCTTACCTTTCCCTTGCATGAGTAATTCGGGTAAGTCCTTGAGGATACTATCCAAAACTTGAAGTTACTCAACACACATGTATTAGGAGATTCTTAGCATTTTATTAAATAACAATGAATATGAAAATCCCAGACAAAACATATACAATATATTGGTCAGATGACTGTTCTTAGAATGAGACAACACTAAAGAATAATATTCTTTAGTTACTGTTAATACATTCCGTAACTAGGATCTTGTAAGGTTCCTTTTCTTCTTGGACAAAACCACAGGAGAAGAGACATGAACTCCTGAGTTGGCTGTTAAGTAAAATACATGGTTAGATAATTATATTTCAATGAATAAATGCAATCTATCTCTGTAACAAATCATATTACATATTTAGATATGCATAACACATATGATTGATATCTACCATACTATCGTCATAGGAAGACTAATTTTCCATTTTCCCTTGCGACTCATTCTCTTCAATCACAACCCGTAGTTAAAAATTTGAGCTCATAAAATATTTGGAGCAGTATTATCATCAGTACTATTATTTAAGGAAAATATGTCAATTAAGAATCGGACTACAATGATTACTTAACCAAACTTATCGTTCATGGCACATAACATAACACCACCTTTTTCTTTTGCGAACAAATGAAGCATGAGGAATTGAACATTTACTTAAGCAACTAATTAAGCATACAACATTTACTTAAGAAAAACAGTCAAAACTACATAAGTGACTGAAAATTGTTGAACCAACTACTTCAAGCGAATGGAAGTTTGATTGCGACTTTCCTCCCATCCATTGGCTCCATCTAGAACCCCTCCCAAACATGATCTATAAGTTCATCCATTCCATTTTCCATGTAATAGGGATTCAAGCATGGAAAGAGCGAAGTACCAAAAGGAGGCCTAACCCTCTCTTGACTTCACCTCAAACAGTGACCTTTAGTGGAATATTGACACAAATGCACCATACACTTAAGGTGGAAATAAATAAACTAGGAAAAGGGCGTATCCTTCATTACCCAAACTGTAACTAGAGGACAATAATTCCCAGTAAAGGGCAGAGTTGCAGAGATCTCGAATATGCATACTCGATGTAGGGTAATTATTGTATAGTTCAATATCAAACCACTAAAATAAAAGTAGACCCACCAAACCCATATCGCAGGTGTGGGAGGTTATACGATCCACACACCACAAAATGGTTTATAATTCAAAAGGAGGAAATGGATCACGATCTACCTACTAATAATCATATGAGTTCATGCAGGGACACACATACAGACTTCAAGATTTGAATAGTACGCAAATGACATAAAGATCCCGGATAGGGAATCACAGGCACAGTACATATAAAAATACCGATCCGAAATCACAGCATAAGCACACGGAACAAATTCATGCCTAGATCTGATTGAAACGCATGCAAGAACACATTCTCAGTGTTTATCAAAATGCAAGCAATAATATTCCAACTGTTGATTTTTGTACCTAGGCAGATGTTCCCTAGGTGACTTTAATTTTGCCTAAAGTCACTTTAAGAGGGAAAAATGTGACCCTCACATTAAAGTCACTTAAATGTGACTTTATGACTATATAGTCACTTTTTGATAAATTTAAGTGAGTGAGTGAATTTATTTATGAGAAATAAATAAATGTGAATTTCACTCTCATTTCATCTTGGCCATTGATTTGATTCTTTCTCCACCGTTGGATTAAGAAACTCACTTAGGGCAAACAAAAAGGGTTGAGGGAGGCAAAGAGACTTCACTTGTTCATTTTCAGGTTGAAGGAGAAGAGAGCTGAGAGAGAGGTCGAATAGCTGAGAAGGGGCACGATTTTCCAGGTGAAGGACAGCCATTAATGCACAGAAATCGAGGAGGTACAGCCTGCAATTAATGCTGAAGGTACGACACAGTTTTCAAGGAAGTACGGCTTGCATTTAATTGCTGAAGGTACGGCACAGAAATCGAGGAGTACGGTCTACATTTAATGAGAAGGTACGGTTGCATTTATTGCTGATAAAAATCGTGGTACGGCCTGTACGGCTGCATTTATTTCCCTGCACAGTTTTCGAGGAGGTACGGCCCATCATTTAAGGGCACAAAAATCGAGGAAGAACAGCAGCATTTAATGCTGTACGAGCAGCACGGTTTTCGAGGCTGATAAGACTGCTGTACGGTCACGGTACGGACTGTACGGACAGGGTACGGTTTGTTGTACATTCCAGTTAGCTTCAGCACGATTTTCGAGGAAGGGTACTGTTTTTGTACTGCTGGTTTATGCATAGAAATTGGGAAAAATGAACAGCTGAACATTTTTCCAGACTGCTGGTGGAGATAAGTTGTATTTGCATCATTCAATTTCTGCCTTGTAAATTTGCTGAAGAAATAATTAAATCTCTCCTCTCTGACTGGTTTTCCCCGTGGGGGTTTTTCCAGGGCTGATTAGCCAAAAATCTCTGAGTAATTTTTTATGGTGTGCGTGCATGTGTTTTCAGCCTGTTAGTGTTTTCTGCGTGTTTAAATTGTTCTGAATTTTTTTTTATAAGTAGCTTCAAGCCTATGCAAAATCGGCTGAAGTGAAACTCACAAAATTGTTCATTAAACCAGCAAGCAGTTAAACTCAATTTTTTCAACATGGTATCAGAGCTAAGGGGGCTGAAACAGTGAGGTTGGCATACACACAGAAAATTGCAGCATTCAGAATTTTTGTTATTTTTACTTCTGTTAAGTGAACAGCACTTGTTGAGTTGTTGCTGAGATGGCTACGGGACTTAGATTGGAGGATAGGCTAGATGGGGCAGGGAATTTTGTGCCGTGGAAGGCTAGGATTTTGCTGTTACTTGAAGAGAATGAGTTATGGCCAGACATAGTGAGGAACACTACTGCAAACCCCATAACCATTCCTGCATCTACGGATGCAGCAGCCCTTGCAGCCTTCAGCAAGTTGGACTGTAAAGCCAGAAGGATTATACTTGATGCCGTGAAAGATCACATCATTCCTCACATTTCCAGAAAGACCAAGGCTCATGAGATGTGGACAGCCTTGACCACCTTGTATGAGAGTTCTAATGAGAACCGGAAAATGGTTCTCAGAGAAAAACTCAAGAGCATCAGGATGAATGGAGGTGAGGGGGTCACAGCTTACCTTACTAGGATATCTGCAGTTCGGGATGAACTTGCAGCAGTTGGGGAGAAGGTTGCCCCTACAGAGCTTGTGCAGACAGCGGTGAATGGGGCTTCAAAGTCCTGGAGTGTTTTTGTGCAGGCCATTGTGGGCAGGGAGAACCTCCCTGACTGGGAGAGGTTATGGGATGACTTTGTACAGGAGGAGACCAGGAGGGGTCTCGCGCAGGGTAGTACTTCTCAGAGAGGAGCTGATGATGAGGATGTGGCTTTGGCAGCCAAGGGTAAGAAGAAGAAGGGCCCCAAGAAGGGTGGGGCCAAGCAGCAGCAGCAGCAGGGACAGCAGAGTGGGCAGAAGAAGGACTTGAGTAAAATCAAGTGCTATGCATGCCAGGCGTTTGGACACTATGCCTCACAGTGTCCAAGCAAGAAAAAGAAGAAGGGGCAGGGACAGCAGACTGCAGCCTCAGCTGAGGTTGATGAGTTCAGTGTTGCATTTCAGAGGGAGTTTTCCCTTTATGCTGGAGAGACTGAGAGAGAGAGAGTCACTCTAGCCACCAGCATAGATATGGATCAGGACAGGGAGCATTCGTTGTTGGCAGGACATGAGGGGAGCCCATCCACCTCTTCTACTTGGTACATTGACAGTGGAGCCATGAGCCACATGACAGGAGCTCGAGGAGTGTTCTCAGAGTTGTCAGAGTTAGGTAGGGATGTGGAGGTTGTCCTTGGGGACAACACCGTTGTGAGAGCTGTTGGTAGGGGTACCATCACATTTCAGAGGGAGTCCATGAGTCCCATGACTCTGCGAGATGTGTTGTATGTTCCGGGGCTGAAAAAGAACCTTGTATCAGTTTCCACTATTGAGGACAGGGGGCTTAGGGTGTGCTTTTCGGATGGGAGAGTACAGGTATATCCCAAGACCACAGGTATGTCCGATGCCATGGACATTGGTGTTAGGTGTGGGAAGATTTACAAGTTATTATTTCAGCCACAGTGTGCTTTGGCACATAGCAGCAGCAACGAGCTTTGTGAGCTCTGGAATCGGAGGATGGCTCACTTACATTACCCAGCTCTGAGATTGTTGAGATGTATGGTTACAGGTTTACCCGAGTTCAGCATAGAGCAGGAGGATGTGTGTAGAGGGTGTGCTTTGGGAAAGTACACCAAGACTATTTTCCCAAACAGTGACACTAGAGCAGCAGGGGTGCTTGACTTGATTCACACAGATATTTGCGGTCCCATGTCATCACGTTCTTTGACTGGTTTCGAGTACTATATCAGCTTCATAGATGACTACTCCAGGAAGACCTGGATCTACTTCTTGAGGAGTAAGAAGTCTGAGCTTGTATTGAGAGTCTTCCAAGGGTTCAAAGCCCTTATGGAGAAGCAGACAGGTAGACAGATCCGGATGTTGAGGTCGTACAATGGGGGTGAGTTCACCTCCAAGGAGTTCGATGGTTACTGCAGGAAGGAGGGGATACAGAGACAGCTGACCGTTCCTTATACTCCTGAGCAGAACGGAGTGGCGGAGAGGAAGAATAGGTCTATTGTGGCAGCAGCGAGGGCGATGCTCCATGATCAGGGATTACCGTTCTTTCTTTGGGCTGAGGCATGTAGTACTGCAGTATATCTGCAGAACAGGAGTCCTCACAAGGCAGTGGGGAGCAAGACTCCTGAGGAGATGTTATTGGGCAAGAAGCCTGAGGTGAGTCATTTTCGTATATTTGGCACTTTCACTTACTCTCACATCCCTTCTGAGAAGAGGACGAAGTTTGATCCCACTGCAGAGAGAGGCATCTTTGTGGGATACGATGAGACTTCGAAGGCTTACAGGATTTACTTACCTTGTTCGCGGAAAGTTGTTGTCCGCCGGGAAGTAAAGTTTGATGAGGAGAGAGCCTTCCGGAAGTCCAGAGAGTTAGAGCAGGGAGAGGCACCAGCTCCCACACCTCAGTTAGTGCAGGCTTCTTCGACACAGCTCACAGGTCCACAGGTTTCTGGGGGGTCTGGATCACAGGGTTCAAGTACAGTGTCTTCAGGTTCAGTGGTTCAGACAGGTGGTACTTCAGGGACAGTGTCTGGGACAGGTTCGGGCACAGGTACAGGTGCAGGTACAGGTACAGGTACAGGATTGAGTCCTCAGGTGACATCATCAGCAGGTACAGGTTCTTCAGTGACTGGTCCTCGGGGTATTGGATCTTCTGGTACCGGGACTTCATCAGATGAGGAGGAGCAGCCTTCAAGGAAGAGGAAGCCCAAGTGGCTTCAGGAGACCTTGAAGGAAGCAGAGGCATTTGGTAGGCCTCAGGAGAGGATCAGGACGGTTGTGGAGCCTGAGAGGCTTGGTGTGGTTAGAGATGATATGGCTCTTGTTGCATGCCTTCGTGACTCAGAGCCAGCTACATTTGAGGAGGCCTCCCAGCATGCAGTTTGGAGAGATGCCATGATGGAAGAGTACCATTCCATCATGAAGAATGATGCATGGGAGATTGTACCTAGACCGCAGGGGAAGTCAGTTGTGACTTCCAGATGGCTTTACAAGGTAAAGCATGCTGCAGATGGCAGCGTTGAGAAGTAAAAAGCTAGATTTGTGGCGAGGGGGTTCTCATAGGTCGAGGGATTCGATTATGATGAGACATTTGCTCCAGTGGCACGATATTCTTCCATCAGAGCAGTGATTTCCATAGCAGCAGAGATGGGTTGGAGGATCCACCAGATGGATGTGAAGACCGCATTTCTCAATGGTCTTCTACAGGAAGAGGTCTATTTTGAGCAGCCACTTGGATTTGAGATACATGGGAGGGATTCTCATGTATGCAGGTTGAAGAAAGCTTTGTACGGACTCAAACAAGCTCCTAGAGCTTGGTAC
>LPNX010898146.1:163102-218345 GCA_001517045.1 Pseudotsuga menziesii
AACACATAGGACAAATTTTCACACCCAAAGGAGCTAAAATTTAAATTTTACCTTAGTTCCATATCAGCCATAAAAGAGTCTTTCAATAGAGGATTGAAAAAGGTATGCCATTTTGAATTTGAATAACTTTGAGTAGGAAGGATCTATATATGGTGAAAACTCAGGTGTGATATATATTTATATTGTTCAAAATTCTAGCAAAAGTAAGTGTAAAAAATCACACTCCACTTAAACCACATGAGAATTCATCACTAACATGTGATGAATTGAAGACATGTATTTTAGGGTGTCCAAGTTGGAAGAGATGATTAAAGAGAATGTGAAAATGGATGACTTAGGTAAATTGGAAAATAAGATGGATAATAAAGAATATCTTCAAGCATTGAAGGACATCATGAAAGATAGAATAAATATTTTTATCCCTCATTCACCTACTCAATAAGAGGATAAGGAAGGAAAAGGGGCAATATTCTCATCACGTATTATGGAAATTGAAAAGAAATTAGAGAAAAAGAAGTTTGAGACCCATAAACTTGATGATTCTCTACATCATCATGGTTTAAACTCAGGTCCACAGAACTAATCTACTCCCAAAATTGACATGAGGAAGTTTCATAGCAATGATCCAATAACTTGGATACTCTAGATGGAGCAATCCTTTGATCTACACTAGGTGTCAACTTTGCAAAAGGTAACTATTGCATCCTTATATTTAGAGCATGATAAATTTGTATGGTATCAATGGATTCATGACCGTAAAAAATAATCTACGATATCTTGGTCTATATTCACATAAACATTGATTGCACATTATGGGTATACAAATAAGAACACATTCTTTATCTAGTTGGTAAATATCAAGCAAAAAGGTCAAGTTACACATCATATCAACTAGTTTCAAAAGATAATATTTAGAGTTAAGAATATTTCAAAAGATAATTTTTTGGATCTCTTCATTGGAACCTTGAAGGATAAAATTCAACATGAGGTGTGTCTCTTTGAACCATCATCCTTGCAGAAGGATATCATGATGGAAAGGAAGGTTGAAACTAAAAATACGGTGGTTGAACATAGAATTACCACTTCCAACACATACAAAGAAAATGATGTTCCTTCTTCTAACCCACCTCAGAGGTTGACACCTAAACAAATCGAAGAAAGAGGAGATAAAGGTTTATTCTTTAATTGTGACAACAAGTACAATCAGGTAGATAAGTGTAAATAAAATAAAAGGAACAACAAGGGGATGAACAAAAAGAACATGAACCACCACAAGGGGACAAACTAGAAATGATTACTCCCACCATCTCTTGTCATTATTTGGATAGAATTAGCACTCTTCAAACTTTAAATATCGAAGGATATATAAAAAATAAAAAGGTAACAATGTTGATTGATTCTGGTAGTACTCATAAATCCATTCATTGCAAAGTATCCAAAGATCTTAATTGCTTTGTATATTGAACACTAGAATTTCAACTAATGATTGTAGATGGAGGAACCATCAATTGTTCAGGGAAATTCCATAATATCAATCTTACTATGAGAGAATATGTATTGAATAGTCCCATTATTTCTATCCCAATGGGTGGAGTTGATGTTGTATTAGGGGTTCACTAGTTACAATCATTGGGAATGGTGACTTTTAATTTTTAGAAGCTTTTCATGAAATTTTCCTAGGAAGAAATATAATTTCTGTTAAATGGTATTACAAGGAAAGTAAGCAATGTGATTAGGTCTAATGGTATGACAAAATTGTTAAAGAAAGGACAACAAGTTAGAAATTTATCCTCACTAGATGTTCAAACATCTAAGGCTCCTTTTCCCCCATATTTCTAAAGGGTCCTTAATAAGAATGCTAAGGTATTTGAATATATTCAAATAAGTATTCCACATGTTCAAGATATGAACCATTGCATTCACTTAATTCCAGGAAGCATTCATTCTAGCATTAGACCTTATAGATACCCTATGGCCAAAATAATGAAATGGAGCACATGGTTGAAACAATGGCAGGAAAATATATAGTTCAAGTAGTGGAAGATCACATAGAGCACCAAGAAGTAGTTCTTCAAATCTTGAAAATGTAAAAAAAAAACAATGAAATGATACGAATATCAAAATCGTCGTTAAACGATTTTTGAAGAAGGAAAATCATAGGGGAACCTGAACAAATAATTAAAACAAGGATGAAACAACTACGAAATGAGGTTATTACTAAGTACCTCATCAAGTGGAAGAACTTACCTTCAACATGGGAAGACAAATCCTTCATAACGATGCATCCACAACTACCCAAGAATTGAGAACTACAATTGTCTGAAGGGGAGGGGCATGTTAAGCCCTAAATGTTGGGAACATTTCCCCCTATATTAGGTGTATTACATATTATTGATGTTGGCTTGGGTCTATTAGTGGGTCTTTTCCTTTGTATTGTACACCTTTGTCTCACGAGAACAACAAAATAAGATGGGGCATGTCACAAACTTGTAATTTTAGCATGGAGGAAGTAGTTTCCATTCTCGCCAACACACGTAGTGACGACAATGATTCAAAGTGGAAAAAGATTTGGAAGGCCAACCTCTGGCCCAAAGTGTCTACTTTCCTTTGTTTTTTTCTATGTAGACACATTCTAACTTGGGAGAATATGCAATGGATAGGAAGCATAGGACCTTCTTGGTGCTACCTATGTAAAGGCAATGAAGAACCATTGACCACTTCTTGGACGAGTCCTAGTTCATTGGAAAAAAATTGAAAGAGGGGGGAAGAATTTTCACAGAATATGCCATATTTAAGGGCCACCCAAACATGACCATAACAAATTCGCCTTGCCAACCCTACAATAGCCTTGGAAAGATAAAGACGTTAACACCAACAATAATGAAATGCAAATTCTATAGGACTCGAGAATCACCACCATTCTTGACTACATTGGCTCGACCAGAATAGATATGATCCAAGTTAACTCCCCCAGCCAATGGCTTCCACCCCCCACAACACTTACAAGCTCAACTTTGATGGATCCTCCAAAGGGAACCCATGCCCTGTGGGCTTTGGAGGTACCATACGAAACAACGAAGGGAAAATTCTCTGAGTCTTATGGGGCTCTCTTGGCATCATTGCAAATAATGTCATTGAGTTGGAAGGACTGTTGGTTGGCCTCACCTCGGATTTGGACATGAATTGGACACCCCTCATACTTGAAGGGGAATCCCTCCTTATCATCAATATGGTCACTATCCTTCAAGCATGTTCCTTAAAAAACAAAGTGGCCAATAACTGGACACTGGAAAGGAAGCTTGGAGCTCTTAACCTCATCCTCACAACCAACCATGCACTTGTTTTTCAAAATGTAAAAAGGAAATCAAATAGGTTTTTGGATGCCATTTCGAATAAAGGATTTATCAAGAGTCCCACCATATAATGCTCCCATTGGGATGACATTATTGAACCTGAAGACAAGGTCAAATGAGATTAGATTGTGACACAAGACTTTCCCACCCTGGATGCAGGTGTGCTCATGCTAGCTAATGGATGTCAAGTGTAAATGACAGCTGACGGATGTCAAGTATAGGAAGAGAGTGCTCAGGAGGAGAGAGAAACTGGTGAGATGGAAGGTACCACCCGACCCTCCCCCCAAGAAGAACTTATGTCTCATATCAACAATACAGTGAAGGTAGACGACTTCAAAGCTGCGATTCACCCTAGAAAATCAATCTAGCATATCACTGGGACAAGGATGTAGATCTTGACCCTCGACACAGTGATCTGTTTGGAAATATCCCATGGGAGTCCGTCCTCTACAGTGGTGAGGGATGAGTGTCCTTCCCATCTCATGAATATTTATGTGCATTTGGTCAAGCACAAGGCGTGACATGCCCTTCTTCACTCGAGCCAGGCTACCAGGAGGAGGGCCATGCCCAAAGACAAATTTTCCCTAAAACAGTGAGATAGGAAGTGCCATAGCACACCTCCAACCTAGAGATTGTCTGGAATTCAGGACAATAGGCCTCGCGGGCATAAATATTCCTGCTACCTCCCAAACACGAGCTATAAGAGGACGGTGATGAAGCTTCAACATGCCACCAAAGCAAAGTTATGCCCAGGAAACATTTCACTTAGGTATTGTCTCAAAATTGGGTTATCTATTCTTGAAGCATCAAACTTGGAGGTGTCAACATTGCACGTGGATTCCCTCCTCAGTGTGCCTTAGCATGATTGCGCCTTAGACAACCTTAAGCATAGACCTTGCCACTAGTGAGCCTTGAGGATGGCTTCAGGAGGAACTGGTGGTTAGGAGGTTGACTAGGAATCCCTCTTCCAAAAGGAGGCTCCTGCTCACATTTTCAATTCAATTGCAGCCATGAAAGATGAAATTTTTGGTGAATTTAGGCTCATATTGGGGCATGATATCACCATGTCCAACTATTAGAGACTGAAGTTTATCTTGGCCAAATCCATGAGTGAAAGAGAAAGTTTCAGAGAGTGTGTGAACCTCACAGTTAGCACCTTCAAATAAGATACTAAGAAGGGGCTGACTCACATGAAAAGCATCATGCAACTCTCCGAGCCCCCTTTCAGCAGTGAAAATAAGGATGATAAGGATGGCAGCACTAGCAAATCCCTCGAGGATGAGGCTTGATCCTCGAGGAGGTTCTAATTTCTCTGCCATTTTTCTTTCTTTCTTGCTCCCCACAGGTCTGTCCTCCTCTTATGTCAATTTCTTAAGTTGTGTTCTGTTGTCAACCTTCAATGGTTGGGCACTTGTATTTATGTTTATATGCTCGATATGAACCATTTTGCACACCTTCCTTAGGTGGTTCCATAGCCATGGCTTGGCTCTCTGTTTATGAAGAAAGCCCGATTATGTAACTCTCTTTTTAATAGGAAATATAAGGATCATCTATCTTACTTACAAAAAAAAGTACCCCATTAAGAAAAAGAACCTACCAATAAAGGAGGAGACATGAGAAGATGACTTTTTCATGTATAAATACTAATAATTAATCCAATGTTGACCACTAAACTTGTTTGAAGAGGAGGGGCATCTTAAGTCTAATATCATGTGACATTGCATTTATATTGTATTATGAGTAATATATTTATTTATGAGCTAGGACGTTAATTGTAATTGTACCCATTGTCTCGTGTATATACCAAGGAAATCTAGTTTTAAGGATAATCTCATTTTGTGCATTTGATATATAGTAAAAAGGGGTTTTCCTAATTCAATTCATCACCAATTTCTGTAAGTAATTAGATGAAATAATATAATAATAAGTGGTAGTTAGCATAAGGATATTCATGAGAATGTATTCATCGAGGAGTATCATTGTATGATGCTGAGTGTGACTATTCTCTTTTTACAAGTAGGGATTTTGGAGTGATTCCTCCCATAAAGAGTAATTGATAGTGTTACCTTACCCTAAGGGTATTCTTTAAACTATTGTCTCTCTTATTTTTTATTATTTGCTGTGAGGATCTATTGTGTTATTAATAAGTTAATTCTTATATTCCATATTATGATTCAATAAGGTATATAACACTCTCATCATGAACCTATATTTAGATATATGACATAATTGGGCATGGGCATGGCTAATAGGAGCAATTATAGTGTCAATAGAAGTGGCAGCTAAATATATGATGGCTTTGTTATGTTCCTAAACTATGCAATTAAGTTTCCAAACTCATTTAAACATGTATGGACACTAATCCACACCTTAGAAATGCATTAAGCATCTCTAACTCCCCTTAATGGGGATAATGGGTGAGGGTAAAGGAGCGATAAAAAGTAAATGAAAGTTAATAAAATATTTAAAATGATTAGTTAACAAAAAAAAATGGTTAGAAATATTTTTTAAACAAGTTTTTAAAGTAATATTCTTAAATAAATGGATAGTTTTTCAATAGGACATATAAAACTAAAAACAAATAAAAAATTATTATATAAAATAAAAGGGTTTTTAAAAGTGTTTTTTGAGGTAACATATAAAACTAGAAACAAATTAAAAATTATTATATAAAATAAAAGGGTTTTTAAAATGGTTTTGAGGGAACATATACAACTAGAAACAAATTAAAAATTATTATATAAAATGATAGAGTTTTAAGAAAAACTAGTGAAATTCATTTTAATATTATTATAATAATATTTATCTATGTAAAAGTCAATTAAATTACCTAAAGAAGAAGAAAATATTATATAATTATTCATTATATGGAGCCTCCTACCCATAAAATAAGATTAATTTAAAACAATTAAATACAACAATAATACAATAATAAATTTTTATATTCTCAAGGGTGGAATTACATACTTAAGGGTGGAATATAGTTAATAGTATTACCCTAATACTTAATTTTTTCTGTTATCCAAATCCTAGGCTCTATCAAGTGTCGGGAGGGATCAAATCTCTTCTTAGTTATCCATTGATTTGATTCAAACCAAAAGACACATATTTTTATTTAAGGTCCACATATAATATTTTTATTATTAATATTTAATATTATTTATGGAACGAACATTACAACATTTCCCCATACATGGTTTTAAAACCACATGCAAGGTCCTCCTACAACCATGGGTTGTTTAGGAGGCCTTGCACATGGTCTTAAAACCATTTGCAAGGCCCTCCTAAACCATGTAGAATAAAACCATGAGTTGTTTAGGAGACCTTGCACATGGTTTTAACCATGTGCAAGGCCCTCCTAAACCATGTACAATAAAAACCATGGGTTGTTTAGAAGGTCTTGCACATGGTTTTAAAACCATGCACATAACATGTGCACATGATTTTAAAACCATGCACATACCATGGGCACATGGTTTTAAAACCATGTGCAAGGCCAACATTTTTTTGAGGATAATTCAAATTTTTATTTTTTATTATTTTGTTAGGTAGGAACATTACAACATATCCTCCATATGGTGTTTTTTTCATGACCCACATTTTTTTTAAGGACAATTAAATTTTTACTTTTTTATTGTTTTGTTAGGTAGTAAGATTACAACATCTGTGGCATATTAGGTTGTTTTTTTGCGGACATTTATTTTGGTCTATAATTAAAAAAATTAGGTTTTTTTTTGCTGACATTTATTTTGGCCTATAATTAAAAAAATATTTTTTATTAATAAAAATAAAGTTACATAACTTAACGTTACAAGATCTCCCCTGGAATGTAGAGCGCCTCTGGACACAACTAGGTATTATTTAAATACCTAGAAATATGCTGCTATCTGTATCTCACACCTCTAACTAGGGTTGTATTTTTTTTATAGTTAGATTATATAAGTTAAACAAGGCCATCCTCTACTTGTGAATGGTAAAGTGTCTCAAAATAGCTCAAAGCCACTCTGAATATCGCTTAGGAAAATCTAGCAATCTGAGCTCTGAACATCTCTTAGGAAAATCTAGCAATAGGAGGCTTGTCCAATGGATCCTCATAACCAAAAACGTTCCTGTCTTGGCATAAACCAACAGTCTATGGAAGCTACAGTTCCTTGGGTAGATATGACACAAAAACTTGGGTAGATATGACAAAAGAACTCAGCTATGAGGGTTGACGAACGATTGATTGGTAATTAGAAGGGGCAGCAAGAATGTATGAAGTCTCACCAGCGAAGTGGGCTTGGAGAATACCGAAGAAACCCTTGGGTGCCAAAAGACATTAATCCTATGGAGGAGCTTACTAAAGAACTAAAGTTTAACAATGGAGTGCAGACCCTTGATTTGGTTTTATCAGCTACAAGATCACTGATAAAAGCAAATCCAGGGGTGTGCCGGCCATTTTCAAACCCTAATTCTTTAGTAAGATCCACCAAACCATTAATGTCCGTTGGCATGTACCATTATAGGTTTCTGTGATAATGTTGTAGCTATGATGAGAATTAATAGATCGTTGCTGAGACTTAAGAGATCGTTTCTGCAATAAGGTCTGATGAGACTTAATACATGGTTGCTCCTCCATTCTAATAACTAATCAATAGTTTGTCCACCTTTGTCATAGCCCAGCTCTTTTGTGAGATCTACCCAAGCTTTTGTGTCACTAGTAATATCGAGCTAACTGCAGCTCCCATAGATATGAACCCTAACTCTTGTGTAAGGGACTTTAGCTTTGGTGGTAAGTTCAAAGTTATTGCTTTTGTGAAAATCTCTTAATGGTTGTTTAAAGTTTGAATTGTATTAGTCCAAACTCAATTTGTTAGGTCATTATGTTTCCTTTGTATTTTGAAGACTTGTTGTCACACTTCGTCTCCTTCTATGTTAGTTGCTGAGAGGAAATTCTTGGGGCTACTTTGAACATAGCTATAACAGTGAAAAATGTTGAATGAATAATATATGCTGAGGTTGAATTTTCTTAAAAGAGACCTCCCTATATTTCTATATTCACTTAAAGAAACATAATCTCTTCATAGGATAAAACTAGGCCGTAAGGGTAATTCTAGCTAAATCTATAAAAGGGTTTTTATTCAAAGAATATTAAGATTTATGGCATGAAGATTAGCTGAGAATGTTAAATGTTGTTTTTCATTATTTTTATGGAGTAGGGTTGTCTTATGCTCTTGATGTTCTTCAAAGAAAAATAAAATGAAGTTGCCATGTTTCCAGACTTTTCTAAACAGACTCTAACGGGATCTCTGGTTTGTTTAGAGGTCTCTTTTTTTTCAGACTCAATCTTACAGGGATATTTTGTCATGCCAAATTCCTTCATCTTCTCCTTCAACAAATTCGACCCTTGCTCTGTTTAGCCATGCTCAACCTGTTCTAATCTTCGTCACCAACAAAACCTTGTATCAGTTTTCAGTTAAATGTTGTGACTCCGCACATATTTGGAGGAAAGGATTTGATTATAAGGGATTATGTTTGAAGGTTTTTGGGACTGCAATTCCTCTCAAGGTATTATACGTTGAATGGGTGAGTCAAGAAAACTTGGTTCTGGGTAAAGTAAGGGAGCCCGACATCTTGACGCCATGGCCATCATGTTTTATTAGCCTTTCATCAGTGAGAGCCAGACGTTTTAAAATACGATGATATGCGTTTAACTTTTCCATTTCCATTTGTAATCTACGGCCGATCAGTTAGAGAGCCAGACGTTTCAAAATACGATGATATGCGTTTAACTTTTCCATTTTCATTTGTAATCTACGGCAGATCCCTACGTTTCGCTTTTTCATACTAGGGCAAAGAATATCTTGATGAAGAGCTAACGCTCCTTAGGGCGTTGTTCATTTTTTTTGATTGAGATATAATGAAAGTTGTTGAGCTTATTGTGTGTGGGATAATAACGTATCTAATGCAATCATTGCTAAATGCAGCGGGTGAATATTGATATAATTTGAACAATGAACTGATATAGTTGAGCTCACTACATTCCCACATAGAGTTATTGATTGCCACATAGAATACCCTACGATCATAGAAAGACAGGACGTAATTTGCCCAGGGATATTTAGCCCACCGCAACCTCAGTTGATCACTCCATTAATTCCTTATAGTTTAATTCCTCTTCATAATCAGGATAGGGAACGAAACTATACTGGTCAAAGCATGCCTATGGCGAATTAAGGTTCGCCACATCACTCTTAATTCATCCAATTTATATATAAGGGGAAAAGTAGATATTTCAATAGAAAGACCGAAAGTTACATATCGACTATTCGACTTTGGTTGACTTATGGTATTTGCTAAAACTTTCAATTTTATATATTGTAGGGTATTTGCAAAAGGTGACTCAAAACTTTGTTATTTCAGTTAATTTAATTTAATATTATGTCTCAACGCTTTATTTTTATTTTGATTTCTTTGTATTAAAAAGATATTTTATTTTGATAGGTTTTTTTTTTTAATTATGAAAAATATTGTTATTTATTGGCTTTAATTTTTTTTTTATCATAATAAAGATAAAGTAGAAGATAACTTAGAATTTATGAATTATATAATTATGAAAATTTACAATTATAGTTTTGATGTCTTTTATTTCCAGTATACTGAACTTACTATATACTCTAGTTTTTAGTGTTATAAAACATTTTTCAAATCTAATATACTAAATACTTTTTCATATTTCATTCTTAACATAATAAAAAGAAAATAGAATATCACTCAATAAGTTTAGAGACCACTTTGTCTCATTTATAGGCTCTATAATTATGAAAACTTACAATTATATTTTTTATGTCTTTTATTTCCCGTATTTTCTTATGTTCTAAAACATTTTCCTTTAGCCTATATACATGAATCATATAAACAAAAAATAAATTTGATTCGTTGTCGTTCATAGTAAACTAAAACAACATTTATTACATATCTTTCAATATGTAGGAATTATTTCCAACAACAAAAGCAATCAGGTAAAGACCTAACCACAACTTCTCAAACTTTTAGTGTTTTCCTTCCTTAGCATGAGTAGAATCCCAAAGTCATACTTTTTCATTAACTTTAAAAGAAACTAACTTTGACTTGTTATAAAAATACTTATTAATAGCTTGTTGTCTCTTTTTAAAATTTATATGAGCATGAGCCCTTTGTTCTTTTGAGTTTTCAAGGAATCCTCTTACAATTTAATACTTCTTCTTGTAATGCTAATCTAAGATAGGTTATTTTTGATGGGTATTAAGCTTCTTTGTTGTATAAGAGTTGAACAAAAGTATGTCGTTTGCTTGTCCTATAATGTGTAAATGAGAAGAGTATGCCATTGTTGGGGCTTATCGTCTATGATCTTCATTAATAATTTGATTAATCACTCAAACTTCTCATTCCCTTGTGGGTGGTATGTTAATGAAGTGAAGTGTTTCACTCCAAATTTATTTAAAGAAAATGAGTCAATTTAAGAGAAATGAAGGATGGTCTATCATCAAAACTAAATTTTAATGAAAGACCAAATACTGAAAAGATATTTGATTCCATAAATGACATTACATGTTCATCTTGTGCATTTTTTAGTTGGCCCTCTTCAAACCACTTGTTAAGGTAGTTTGTTGCTGTAAAAATGAAGAAACTTACAACATAATGATAATTGGACCAATAAAATATAATCCCTACTTAGAGAAAAGAAAATGAGGGATAACATGTTCCAAAGGAATTGTATAAAAGTGTCATTTGCTTGCACGCACTTTCGACATTTTCACAAGCATTTTTATATTAATCAATAAAAATAAAAGGCTAGTAAAAACTAGTTCTCAAAATTTTTAAGGAAGTGACCTTTGCAAAAAAATGTCCAACAATATGTACAGTTGAATTAGTTGATGTGTGAATTTGTTTAAGGATCTTTCTTGTTTTCATATCATGCATAGAAGGAGCATCCCATCTAACATTTCTTCTAAAAAGAAAAGTCCCAAAAATTATATACTTAGAATCCCCATGCATCAAGGTGACTTTCAATATTAATGGAACATTTTTGAAATTTTAAATAATACATTATGTCCTTGTACCAAGCATGCCTTAATAATGTGAGGTTTTCATTTTCTATAAAAAAAATTTAATAAGAATTATCATCATTTTCAGAAGGAACCCGTGGTTCAAGTGTTGATGTATTTGTAACTTCGGAATGTATTCACTTGTATATCTTATGGATTGTACCCCAATGTTTATTTCGGGAAGTGTCTATAATGTATTTGAGTCATGTCATGCCCCGATGTTCCTATCAGGAGACTCAATAATATGAACAAGTCATGTCAAGTCATTGTGGGTAACCCTTCTATTGACCAAGGGTTAAAGTCCCCGCAGTTGTGGGGCCCTAGGGTTATTAGACTATCCTAGAGAAGTCGACCCTATGTGAGTTATTGTAAGTCAGGGCAATAGTCCCCACCATTGTGTTAAGGATAACCCTCCTTGTTGGTCGGTGAAGGAAAATTCCCCACAAGTTGTGGGGCACTAGGGTTATTAGACTCTCCTAGAGATGTCGGCTCTAGTAAGTAATTGTTAAGTGGGGCCAACATGTTAAAGTGGACATCAAGTGAACGAAATAATATAAATAGAGAGTGAGCCTCTCTATTTATCACACACACACTCACTCATTGGGGCGCATGAGTGAGAGAGAAGTTGCTAGGACAAGAGAGAGACTACTGTTGTCGGGAGATCATCTTTATGTTTTTGGGTTTTACTTTTTGTGTTGACTCTATATGTGAGGAAGTTGTGGGGTTTTCTCCTTTATGGTTTCCCCAAGGAAAATTATTTGTGTCTCTTGTCTCTTGTGTTTTATTGCTGTGCATGTTATGATCTTAGTTAAAGATCCTAAGATCATAATGCTAGCTTGAATGATACAAATATAACATGATATCAGAGCTAACCTAAGAAGAAGACATTATGCAGCTACAGAAGCTAGGGCTTCTTACTTTTTGGGTCTCTCTCCACAATCCATCTGCAAACGTGTGCTAGGATGACTCTCCATTGAAGGGAACATCTTTCTATCGAAGCGGAATTCAATTCCGAGCATTTTCAGTTTTTGGTGCGGGAAATTAGGGCTTCTTATAGAAGAGGAGTTTTTGAGTGAGCCTAGCATAGGATTTCTCTCCTCATCAAAATGGAAGTTTAGAGACATGGGTCAAGATTTTTGGTTGGGTGAATCTCCGGGAAAGTCAAACCCTAGTTTGAACCCGAGTGGGAAAAAAACCCTAAATACTAAAACTAATAAGTTTTGGTACATTTGCTATATCTCGGGATGGAGAAGTCTCAGGAGCTGAAAATTGCAGAGGGAAAAGATGAAATTTTGATGTACACTGTATCCAAAATTTAGCCTCGGATTCGCTTTATTCCAGGAGATATGATTCCTCAAAGGTAGGGTTCCAGCCTCTTCCATGATTCGTCCCTAAACATGACACCCGAGGAGAATTTCTATATCTCAGGCTACAAAGGTCCAAATGAAATTTTTGAAGATGTTCCAGAAAGGGCATAGACTTTACATTATTTGGTCCTAGTTTTAGACCCATAAGATGAAATAGTGACATCTGGAAGTCCGTACAACTTCGCTATAGGAACATGCGAGGACACCTCAGTGCGAAGTTTCAGACATAGAGGAGCAGTAATTTCGGAGATACCGCAGAAACAGTATCATGAATTTCTGTAGAAGAAATTGGAAATCTAGGGCTTCCTGTTCTAGGAGCTTCCCTCCACTATTTTCAGAAAAGGAGAATGTTGGACAACTCACCTTGAAGAGATCTATCTTTCTATCCAATCAGATCTGAAATATTCCAAGTTTTGAAAATTAGGGTTTCTCTGAAAAACCCTAGATGAGCGAGCTCCGTAACCACGACAGACACCCCAAATCGGTAAGATATAATCTTTTTCTATTTTCATTTGAGGTTCTCATTTCAAAGTGATCTATCACATCAGATTGATAATAAGTTTGGTGAAGTTGACAAATTCCAAGCATGGAATTATATGATCTCTCTAAAGAAAATGAATTGGACACCTACATAAGTAGAGAGGTTCCAGTTCTAGAGGGAGATGAGGCTAAAATCCTTACACAAGAAGAACTTAGTCAAGGCCAAGAAGATCATTGTTGATTCAGTCACGGATAAACTTGTACCATAAGTGTCTTCCCTAAAGACACTGAAAGAGATGTTTGATTCCTTGACCAAGCTATTTGAAGGGAAGAACATAAATCGGAATATGACCTTAAGAAACCAGTTGAAAAATGTGAAGATCCAGAATGCAGAGACCATATAGTCATACTTTACAAGGGTCTCTCAAATTAAAGAACAACTTGAAGTGGTAGAAGAAGAAGTGGAGAATGCAAAAGTTGTGATAACCACCTTGAATGGCCTCCCAAGATCATGGGATTCATTCATTTGAGGAATGTGTGATAGAAGGAAGTGATTATTTTCAACAGACTCTAGATGTAGTCTTACATGATCAGATGTGAGTGCATGACCATTTTGATGTGATTGAGGGATGTGTTCCCACTTGATTAGATATAAGGGTTGTTGCCATTCTTTGAATGGAGGCACCTAGTCATTTACTAGGGATCCTCTGTCTAGGACTGAGATCCATTCTGACGAGTCAAGGTCAAATGTAAGGGTTGTTCCATTCTGACGAGTCAAGGTCAGATGTAAGGGCTGTGACATTCTGACATGGTGAGAGGATGAAGTTCCTTCCATGGTCAGATGTAAGGGCTGAGCCATTCTGACACGGTGATGGGATTAAGTTCCTCTCATGGTGAGATGTGAGTGTTGGGTGTGCCTTTCTGACAATTCAAGGTCAGATGTAAGTGCTGGACAGACCATTCTGACTTAGGGTCAGATATAAGTGATGAAGAATACCTACATGGAGGCTAGGCCTACATCCAACATGAAAAAGGGTTGGCTTTGTAGAACTTCTTGTGACGAGAAGAATCATGAGATAGCACTAGTGATGTTGACCCAGTGATGATCCAGATCGATTAATGATCCAAATCAAGTGTGATCCAGATCAAGTAATGATGATCCAAATATAGTGATGATCAAGATCCAGTGATGATGATCCAGCAGTGATGATCCAAATCCAGTGATGATCCAGATCTAGTGATGTTGATCCAACAGAGATGATCCAGATCCAGTGATGATCCAGATCTAGTGATGATGATCCAGATCAATTGACGATCCAGATCTAGTGATGTTGATCCAGCAGAGATGATCCAGATTGAGTGATGATCCAGATCCAGTGATGATGATCCAGATCCAGTGATGATCTAGATCCAGATGAAGATGACCTGAAGATGAATATGACTTGAAGATGAATATGACGAGAACTCAATGATGATATAGATGATATAGAGAAGAATACTTGTGCTAATAAATTGTGTCGAGAGAATACCTTCCTAGTTAAGAGGGAGTGTTGATGTATTTGTAACTTTAGAATGTATTCATTTGTATATCTTATGTATTGTACCCCGATGTTTATTCTGAGAAGTGTCTGTAATTTATTTGAGTCATGTCATGCCCCGATGTTCCTATCGAGAGATTCAATAATGTGAAAAAGTCATGTCAAGCCATTGTGGGTAACCCTTCTATCCATCAAGGGTTAAAGTCCCCGCAGTTGTGGGGACCTAGGGTTATTATACTATCTTAGAGAAGTCGAACCTAGGTGAGTTATTATAAGTCAAGGAAATCGTCCCCACCATTGTGTTAAGGATAACCCTCCTTGTTGGTCGGAGGACACAAAGTCCCCACAAGTTGTGGGGCACTAGGGTTATTAGACTCTCCTAGATCTATTTATCACACACACATTCATTCATTGGGGCGCATGAGTGAGAGAGAAGTTGCTAGGAAAAGAGAGAGACTACTGCTGTCGGGAGATCATCTTTATGTTTTTGGATTTTAATTTTAGAGCTGATTCTATCTCTGAGGAAGTTGCGGAGTTTTCTCCTTTATGGTTTCCCCAAGGAAAATTCTTTATGTCTCTTGTATCTTGTGTTTTATTACTGTGCATGTTATTCTCTCAGTTAAAGATCCTAATATCATAATGCTAGCTTGAATGATAAAAATCTAACATCAAGATGTTGAGCCAAGTGTTAGGATACATATCATCCCATGATTGTGTTTGAAGTAGTTGTCGTTAAATCATATTCTTATATTTTAGCAAGCGGGTGTGCAATATTTCCTAAAAGATAAGTATGTGAAAGTAAAACTTTGTGCAATATTTCCTAAAATATAAGTGTGTGAAATTAAAAACTTGACAAGAGGAAAAATGAATTTTACCTATGTTTGTTTTCCTACAATAAAAGACAAAATATCATAGTTTCTTCATAGATTTAACAAGAGAAAAAACATTTTTTTCATTTAAGCTATACTTGAATTCATCATGGAATTAACTTTGACTCATATAACCTATTGATTTTGAATGTTTTGATCACCCATTTGAAGCAGAATTGAACAAATTGCTTCTTCACTAGCATCACTATACACGATAAAATCCTTTTCAACATTTGGTATGTGGGTGATGAATCCTCTTTGGGTTTCAGTGGAGCGTGATTATTTCCACTTCCTTTTGGTGGAATTTTTAATAATAAGTATATCACATGCTAGGGTTTACCACAACTAGATCCCTTCTACTCAAATATATTCAAATGCAAAATGGCATACCTTTTTCAAACCGTGATTAGAAGATTGTATTATAGTCGACTTGTAACTCACGTAAAATTTCAATTTCAACTCCTTTAGGTATGAAACTTCCATGTGTTGTACTGTAATGTGTCTTTTTTCCAATTCAGTAGGTCTCACCTAATTTATATTTGCCGAAAAATTTGATTGTAAATCTCTAAAAGCTTCTTAGCTTTGGCCTATCGAGAAGAATCGAACTTGTACGGTATGCCATGTGTCCAATATTTTGTTTTGTAGCTGAAAATTATACCATGGACACCTTGGTCCGTATTCTTTGAGATGCAACTCGTCTTATTCAATTTGGATCTCGGATGCCTCACATATGACCCTTTTCCCTAAAACACGTGTTTTAAACCCTAATTGGAAGACTATTTTAGGGCTGACATGTAACTGAGATGCAGTTTTACTTTTGACTCCTATTTGTATGAAAATTCGGCATGTGATACCTTGATTTGTCATATTTACAATTTATCAAGCCTCACCTAATTTGGATGTTCCAAAAAAAGGTTAATGCAAATCTCCCAAAACATCTTATTTTGGTCCTATCGAGAAGAGCAAAATTGTAGTGTATACCGTGTGCCCAATATTTTGTTTCTGGAACTGAAATTTCTATCACAGATACCCTAGTTCATATTTTTTATGATGCAACTCATCTCACTTTATTTGGATATCATATGCCTCAAATATGACATTTCTCCATAGGACACATGTTTTAGACTAGGTTTTGGACTAGTAAAAAACCCTGTATTCCTCTGCAATTATTTCTAAAAATGTAATGGTTCATGATTTAAATTGTGGAATCAATATAGTTAGGCCTATTTTGGAAGTGGGTTTGTAACCCCAGTCTCTAAATCCTTGTAGAAAATAAGTTGTAGCGAAAATTTCAAAATGACTTGTTTTGCTCAAGTGAGTCGAGAGGAAAGAGCTATGATCCCAAATGCTATGCAACAAAGTCCAAGAAATAACATAAAAATAGTAGAAATAGACCATAAGAGAGTAATCCATGCCTTAATAATGAAGAATAGAGATAAACAAAAATCCTCTTCGAGGGAGGAACCTCGTTACATAATGTAATGTGTACCCAAGATAGGACAATAAAAAATGCTTGCTCAAATGAAAATATCCCCTTCGTATATATAAGAGACAAAGGTGTACAATAAAAACTAATAGACACAATAATAGACCGAGGCCTACATTGATAATATTTAATACACCACCATATAGGGGGTAAAGTTCCACATTATAGGGGGGAGTGTCCCCAACATTTAGGGCTTAGCATTTAGGTTTTAAAAATCATTTGCATGAATAGCACAATCCTTTAGGATTGATAAAATATCCTTTGTAACCCACCTAGAACTGAAAGATAAATATTTTTATTTATTTAGAAAAAACCATATGTTAAAAGTTATTGTAAAGTTTGTATGACCAAGGAAGGTCAAGGATGACTGTAATTGAATATTTTATTTATTTAAATTATTAAAGGAAGAGACACCTATCCAAAGAAGAATGTTGAAATGTGTACCTATAGAAGGCCAAATGTGCAGATGCAGAAGGAGAAATGTGCAGTTGTAGAAGGAAAAATGACAAGTTGCCAAAATTTCACTTTATAGTTTTTGGAGGAGGAAAAATCCCTAAAATTGTGGTTATGTTCCATGAGAAGAGGGACTAATTAGGTGGCTCATTTAATTACAAAAATCTCCCAAAGACCTAAGAAATCTTATAAATACCATCAAATTGAGGAGGAGGCTCATGACATTCTATTCCAAGTGATCAGAGCCTTGTGAATTTGCTTAAAACTCAAAAGTCACGCACATAAGAGGAATTCGATGAGGGGATAGCTAAAGTGAAATTGTTGAGAGTTAAGTGTGCTAGTGAGTAGTTAAGTTGTAGAGATTTCTGTGTGTGCTGTTACACAACATTTTTGTCTTCGTGGTTCAGCAAACAGGCTCGAGGTCCTAAAGAAAGTAATCTTAGCTGCTTTCAGGAGATGTTTATGCTTACTATTACCCTAGTTCTTGCATCTGGGCACCAGATTATTTTGCTTTTAGAAGAAGAGGAAGTGAAAGAAGTTGCCCAGGGAGAATCAGGGGAAGAAGATGAGAACTCATTGGAATCAGGGGTTCTAAATGAGGACTCAGATGAATGGGACGAGTTCGGGCATATGGAGGACAGTTCAGTGGATGAGCTTGATCCCAGATCATGGAGAAATATTTTGGACGAAACTCTGAGCCAGGAGAATATTTCATCAAATGAGGAGGGGTTGTATGTATCTGGTGTTAATAAATGATGTTTGTGGTCAGCGAAGGTGAACCGGAACTCATGAAGGAAGCCATATCAGATATTCATCTTGCTGCAGATGGTGGTTATGTGCATGCCCAATCCACACTGGGGTTTTTGTTTGAGATCGGAAGTGGGGTTGAGCATAGCGATGCAAAGGATTTTTTGTATCATCATTTTGTTGCAGAAGGTGGAAACTTTCAGTCTAAGATGGCACTAGCCTATACCTATTATCGCCAACAGGTAAACTGTAAAACTCATTTTCTTCGTCCAATTTCAATATTAGTCCCTTAGGCTTTGTTGAATGGAACATTGATATGGCTGTAAAAATCTTAAAGAATTGTTTCCCCGTGGAAAACGGGTGAAGATCCCCGGATGTTTCAAACAACAACCTCTCGTAATGTACTTATTTAATTTGTTAAGCATGGGCAGAATGAAAAATGTTTTCACTCACATTTGATGGGAACATCCCAAACAGGATTCTCATATGGCCTTTATTTTTTCCACAGATGTATGAGAAATCCGTTAAGCTTTATGAAAAACTTGCATCTGTTGCGGTGGCTAGATTTTTTAGTTTCCAAGAACCACCTTTGGTTGAGCCAGTTCGGATCAATGATGGAGCTGAAGAGAGTAAAGAAGCATTGAGGAAGTCATGTGGTGAGGAAGATGATGATTTCCAAATTATTGAATATCAGGCCCAGAAAGGGAGTGCAATGTCAATGTATAGACTTGGTATATTTTATTACTTTGGTTTGAGAGGGGTTCACCGTGACCATAGGAAAGCATTGTCATGGTTTCTTAAAGCGGTTGAAAAGGGAGACACAAATTCGATGGAATTTCTCGGAGAAATTTATGCACGAGGTTCTGGAGTTGAAAGAAATTTTACGAAGGCACTAGAGTGGACCTTGTTGCAGAGAGAGGACCTTGGGGATCCTTGTTAAGATGGGCATTAGAGTCTTACTTGAAAGGCCAAACTGCCAGAGCTCTGCTATTATACTCAAGAGTTGTTGAACTTGGATATGAGCTTGCACAGAGTAATGTTGCATGGATACTTGACAAGTTTGGGGAATATGATATATGCATAGGAAAGTCAGGTTTCTGCAGTGATGTTGAATGACATCAACGCGCACACACCCTTTGGAGGCATGCATCAGAGCAGGGTAATGAGCATGCAACACTTTTAATTGGGGACGCCTATTATTATGGTAGGGTGAGTTTCTCTTTTCTCAAGGTACCTCAATATGAATTCCAAAGCAGTTTGTATAGGTCTTGAGAGTTGCTCTTGACTTTCTGTTCTTTCCTTGCAGGGCACTGACAGAGATTTTGAGCGTGCTGCGGAGGCTTACATGCATGATCATTCCCAGTCAAATGCTCAGGCTATGTTGAATCTTGGATACATGCATGAACATGGAAAGGGCCTTCCTTTTGATTTGCACTTGGAAAAACGATATTATGATCAAGCTCTAGAGACCGACCGGGCTGCGAAGTTTCCTGTGATGCTTGCACTCCTGAGTGTATGGATTAGAAAGAACTATGGTGGTAGTTGTCTGGTAAGATTTATTATTGCTTTTTGTTGGTCTACTTCATACTCATCAATTAGCTCACATAAATGTGATGATACGTTTGAGTGCTGGATATTGCTCATAGGTTATTTGTTTGGGAAACAATGTTGCCCAGCTAATGATGTGAAACAATTTTTATATGGATGGTATTTTTATGTGAACGTTGAATCTGAATAGGTTGTGTGAACTATGTAGGTGACACTAATTGATTCTCTCCCTGACATGCTTCCCAAATTAGGAAAATGGTTAAAGAAGACCCTTATTGATGATGGCAATGTGACTTTAGTTACACTGTTTTCCTGCCTTTTGACAGTCTTGTATCTTCGTGATAGACAAAGGCGAATGGCTGCTCAAGTAGTCATCTGCCTCAAGTAGATAATAATTGATAATCATGACTCTCAGGTCAGTCTGGTCTAATTCAGTGTTTTGTTATATTTGAACACTTTGCTTTGAATCATTGGTGGGCATATTGTTTTTTCTTGTACATGGGGTGGAATGGCTTTGCTGTAGCTAATGAGGTATATGTTGTAGAGTCATTGGGGTCATATGACTGTCACATAGTTTGAGATCATATAGGAGGGCCATGTGAAGTAATTGCTAAGCAAACGCTTAGTTTTTTGGATGCAATATGTTTCCCCTTTTTTTGTTGGATAAAATGCTTCCTTATATAAATGTTGACATTTTTTAAAATTTAACATTTGCGAGCTGCTTTTGGACTTGGATAAAATAAGAAAATTGACTTTGGGGTTCCTCTTCAAACGAAGGCGAGAAATCGTCATTAAAAGTAGCACAACTTGAGTGCAGGGATCTAATCACATAATAGAATGAAATAAATTTTTAGGCTATTCAGCTTCTTAGCATGTTTCTTGAATCATTTGGCTAATATTTGTGTTTTTCAACAATTTAAATTTGAAGAAAATATTGGTTTGGGATGATTATGATATTACTAGTTCAAAATGCTTTGAAGTTGTGTCAGCTTCAGGTTTGGCTGGACCAATGCCTCATAAGAGTTATTATGTTAAAGCACATGTACAAAAGGCACATGCAATACATAGAGACACAGATGCCCAAAGAGAGAATGTTTTATCATTGATAGATATGGATAGTACTAGGTATAGCCAAAACAACGGTCATAATTAGTGGCAAAATGAAGATGATTGGTAATTTAATCATTAGTGTCATCTCAGCTTTGATAATTCTATGTTGGCTTCACTAAAATATGAGTTTCTTTGCTTTTAATAGAAGTTGAGGCAAGGGTAACTATACAGGTTGCTTTAATATATTTATTAAATTAAAAGAGATTTCAGTAAAGGTTTGATGATTATTTATGGGTACTATTAGAAATATACCATTCAAAATAGAATTAATCACCTGAAGTTACTTGAAAAGTGCATATTTTCGAGATTTGTCAAAATTAAACCATGGTAATTCAAAGCTTTATTCTCATAAGAATGTGAGAATGAAGCACCAAACCAGTGCTTTGTCTTTCCATCCACTAAATCTCATGTTGTTGGAGCTCCGATATAGGGTTTTGTTCTTTCATATTCATAGGGTTTATAGCAATTTATATCAATTCTTTGTGACATATTTGGCATTGTTTCATTTGGCCATAATTAGCTTTATAGTTGTTTTATTGGTCTCAAAACAGCAATAGTGAGGTACAAAATTTATATTTAATATGAGCTTTGGACGATAATTGGCGTTGTAATTTTGTTCTTATAAATTTGAAAGCCCTCCAAGGAATCTTAGGATTATAGATATTTCATCTTTTCAAAAGTAGGTTCTGGGATTTTAGTTTTGCAAGAGCATTTCAGTGTATGTTTATTGAATCGTATGCCCTTTTCCTGGAATCAACCATCAGAGACTGAAATGATAAAAATTGAGGTTGGCTTAATTTCGGAGGCCTTCCATAGACTTTGTTTTGATGGGGTCTCAAAAAGAAAACCATGGAACACAGGAGCACGTGGCAAGATTTGCATGCAGATGGAATGTTCTCTTTTTGTTATGGAAGAGATGGGTCAATAGTATAACAACAAATCTGAGATTATGGTGCTTCTTTGGGGCCTGAAGTTGGTAACACATAGAGTTTAGAAGCTAACTGTATAAAGAGATTTAAATCTAGTTATCAATCCATTGAAATAAATCTTTGTTATATCTCATATAGGTAGTAGGCATTTAAACCTTGTTGCTATTTTTTTAAACAACGGGTAAGATTTCATTTATAAAAGGCTAATAGAAATCAACATCTAAGGTTACATCAGTAAAAAAAATGGCTTTAACAGTCCTCTTATAGTAATCTGTCCAAAAATTTTTGAACAAAATCCAGAAACTATTAACATAGGACTATTAACTACTATTCTACTGTAGAGTTTGAAATATTGGCTGAGTAATAACTGACAAAAAAAATACATAAAAAACTAAGTAAAGAAAGAGCTAAGTGGTACTGTGACCACTAACCATGGCATGATCTTCCTTGTTTTCATCTGCTTGTTCCTCTGAGCTAGATATGTTGACAGGAACAAGAGATTGCTGCTGAACAAAAATATCTTCGTTGTCCCTGCTTCCAACAAGATCAGATAGCTTAGAGAATTGACCTACCAACAGAAACTTGTGATGATCAAGATTTTCCTTGAAGGCTTCCAGCTGTGCTTCATAGGACTTCATATTGCCTTCCACTTCATCTTGGTAGTGGTCTAGACCCGACAACTAAGTTTCACTTACAAATCCTTCCACTTTGTCCAGTTGTAGATTCGAGTCATTAGCTGTTTTGTGTAACAGCTTCCAAAAGCCCTTTCCATTAAGAGTTCATCCAGCCGAGATTATTGATATCTTTGATGTCGGCTCTGGTATCTCAGATTTTGACAGACAACCCTTGTAGTTTGTCTGCTAAATCCATCCCAGTCTTCATTGCGGAGAGAAAAGAAGTGAACCTTGGAAATAAACTAGGACCCCTCAGAAATATTCGACATCATTTTTGTTGTCCGATGATGATTTGCCTTAATTGGATGCTCTGACCCCAAGTGCACCCTCTCCTACAACAATTTGGGTAAATTGCATTATTGCATATGGTTGATTTTTTCCCTAGTTCTCGAACCAATGTTGCATTATTATCAAATGTAGGTGACACATGAACTAATGGTGATTTGATGGTGATGCAATTCATGGACTGTTTTATTAATTTTCTGGTTTATGTCATAACTGAAATTGTGTGCCCGGAGTTTTGAAAGCAATTAAATGTGGCAAATATGACTGTGTAGAAACAAAAGCTTCCTCATGGGGTTCACCAGGATGCAGCAGTAGCACAGATACACACATTCAGGAAACTGAGGTAATGATTTGGTTGGTGAATAAGATTTCAACCTTATCTAATATTTGACAGGCTTTTAACATAAGGCCCTTTTGAATTTTTGTTTACAAGAAGTCATTATATCATAAATTTCGCTTATTGCAAATAATATTTCCAGATAAATCTGCATCTATGGTCAAAAAGTTGCCCCAATACGAGCAATTGGTTGTATGTAGCATCATGTAAAAAAAGGATACCCCCAAGGAGCAGTTATAAGTTTGATGAAACAGTTGTGGGCCCTTAGCTAGGATTGCTTTTGTTATGCTTTTCCCAGAAACATAAATAAATAATCTTACCTGGTGGTCTCATTACAATTGATAGCTGTCATTATGGAACTTAGATGTTCATGCACATGGTTTGTAGTTTTTTGGAGCTAATGATTTGAGCACGGATATCCTTCCTATAAGGTCATCATCCATCATATGTCCTAGCATACCATGCCTTGAGAGTTGCAGTGCTTGATGATAGTTTTATTAGCATGGGACAAAATTAACTTAGCTGGGTTTTGTGTGGAGAACACCTTAAGAATTTACAACCTTTTTCTGAGAATTCCCAAAATTTAGAGTATTGTATTTCAGTGGAAATTTAGGTTGTTTTTCTATGTCTAATTGTGATTTGATAGGTGCGACTTGGGCAATATGAAAGTATAGACTTGAGAAATTGGTGCATATTATTTTTTGATTAGAACATGTAGAAGTATTTATGGATTATATCTAATTAAGAGTTAAGAATAGCAGCAGTTAAAATATACAATTGTTTGCTGGACTGTGCCATGCGAGCAGACTGCACATTTTGATACCATATTGTTTTGAAATTTGAGTATGTATCTCTCTCTGAGATCTCTGTAGGCATCCATACAAAGACTAGTTCAGAGGATGGTTAATAATCTTCCGATGATTCATTTTCATTCAACTTGACTGTTTTTATGATGCCCCCCTGTAAGAGTTCTTTTTTGTCGTAGTAAGCTTCAGTTCACCCGATATTTAAAGTTGGAAACATATGCTTGAGTTTGTATTTTTCATGCTGATATATTTTTTGTCTGAAATTCTCTCTTTTAGTAGGGACTGTTTCGATGCAATGTATGGATGCAAGATGGTCAGTTATGTATGCAAAAAAGCTATTTTGTATAAATATTTCTTCAATTATAGAAAAATCCAAAGATATATCAAACCATTGAGGTTTCTCTTGTTTCAAGACATTTGACATCAAGGAGTGATGTCTACAGCTTTGGTGTTGTTCTACTTGAAATGTCAACTGGTCGACGGTCCATGGACAAAAACAGGCCTAGTGGGGAGCACAATCTAGTGAAGTGGGCTCGCCCTTATCTTGGTGAGAAAAGAAGGCTATATCATCTTATAGACCCCCGTTTGGAGGGTAACTTTTCCATTAAAGGAGCACAAAAAGCTTCCCAATTGGCTTGTCATTGTCTCAGCCGAGATCCAAAAGTTATGCCTTTAATGAGTGAGGTTGTCGAGGCACTCGGACCTTTAATGAATTTGAAGGACATGGCAAGCTCATCCTTTCATTATCAAGATTTGCAAGTGGAACGTGCAAGTCGTCAACAACAATTGGCAAATGGAAATGGACAGTTGAAGAATGTGGCATATCTAAATGGGAAATTATCTTCAAAGAATGGACACCCACGAGTTATTACTAATATTTCTCACGCCTCACCATATCGTCAATCTCCAAGGAAAAATGGTAAAGGATCGTAGGTCACTGGACTTATTTTCCATCATTTCTTTCTTCTTGAATTTGTACACTTGTCACTAAAGCTGCTCAGCTTCAGTCCTTTACCATCTTACCTAGGGGAAGCAATGTGAACTTGTGAGGCGTGGGTGTGTTGTCTGTACATGGCTTGAACATTTTAAGAGGCCATTTCTGGAATCCTGTAGAGTAAGTTCAACTATCGTGGAAAGTTTATGCTAAATTCTCTGATCTTGTATAAAATTATAAGCTTATCTGACCAATCATAGCAGGGGTAATACTTGACATGTTGCTCTTACTTTGTCTTAAATTAAAGTAGCAATGATGGTATTATGAAAGACTCTGCACATGTCTTGTTATAGACATGAACAGGTAGTGTGGGGCAATCTAAAAGATGCATGGGATGTGCTTGAGGTTAATTCGATGAGTCTTGATGGTGGATGCATGGAGTATATCCTTCGTTTGGTGGCCATGTAACATTTGTATTTAAAACAAAAAAACACTTATAGCCGTCGGTTAAGCAACGACTTGCAGGCAATTTTTTTTAAAAAAAATTTCAATACCGTCGGTTAACCAATTGTTTTCTTTGGTGCACCGTCGGTTAAGCGACGTTTCAGTTTTATAATTCATTGGTTAATAGACGGGTTTCTTTGGTGAACCGTCGCTTAACCGTCGATTAACCGACGCTTTACTGACACTTATGTTTAAAGTTTAATATGAATTAGATGTCGAATAACCGACGATAATTCACCGACGCTTAAAAAAAATCATAGTGTCATACATGCGACAGGGAAGTGTCGAAAATCCGACAATACGGCCGTCGGATTTTTGGTCGAAATGTAGTAGTGTCTGATGGATTAGGCCATACATTCAATTAAACAACATAACTTTAGCATTCAGTTCTCCTCCTCAACCATGGAGTATGAGCTTGTATTTATAGGGCTCAAATGGATAGCATGGTTGAGAGATTGGTGGGTGAGGTGGACACAAGATCCTACAAAGAGGGATCTCAACCTTAACCAACCCAGGTGAGTAGGGATAAGGCTATCCATGAAGCTTCTTTTTTTCACCTTTTACCAAGGGTACTGCTTATATACCCTTATGACAGAGCGGTGTGGGTAAGAACCGCTTCAATAACAAAGCCCATATGTGGTGGAACTGCTTATCTATAACAAGACTCAGGTGGTGCTGCATAAGGTACCGCTCATAAGTTAAAGGGAAAAAGTGGTGCTAGGGTTTTTTTTATGTAAAATTGACATCCAGAGCACTGTTTCCACTCCAATTTTGGGATTGAGGGAAAATAGAAGTGTTAAGGATATTATCACATGTAGGTGACAAGATTTTGGTGTAACAACAATAAGATGGACAACTTCCTTATGGGCCTAGGATTTGCTAATAGTAAAGTGGATTCCAACCTTTACTTCAAGGTTGAAGGTGAAAGACTATTGATGTTCCTACAATATGTCAATGCCATGTTCCTGACAAGAGAGGATGAACTCATTGAAGATACAAGGAGGATAATTTCCACCGAGTTTGAAATAAAATACCTAGGGATGATGCACTACTTATTAGGCATGGAAGTGTGGCATAATTTGGATGGGATTTTCCTTGGTGAAGGAAAGTATGTAGTGGAGATTATGAAGAAATTCAGAATGTTGGATTACAAGGTGATAGGCACACCTATGGAATCAAACTTGAATCTACTATGTGATGCTTCATCAGAGTTTGTTGATTCCATGATGTATCGTCAGATGATTGGCTTATTAGTGTATATGAATAATACAAGACCATACATATTCTTTTCCATGAAAACACTAATTCGGTTCGTGATGGATCCGAGACATTTTCACCTTGTTGCTGCAAAGCATGTAGTGAGGTACTTGAAGGGTACAATTGAGTATGGGATCAAGTATGATATGAATCAGAATACTAACTTGCACGATTATGTTGATTTGGATTGGGAAGGAAACAACACTGAGAGGAAGATCATCTTGGGTTTCGTCTTTAGTTTTAGATTTAGTATGAGCTACTAGTTTTCTAGGATGCATTCATGCATGGACTTGAGTATAGTCGAGGAAGAATATGTTGCCACTTGATTGACTAGTCGTGAGGTAGTATGTTTTTTGAAAGATACTATCTGATTTGATTGATCTGAATTTCAATTTTTTGTATGATGTAGAGAAGAGCAGTGAATCTCCAGTATGTGATCCAAATTGATGTCCCTCGAAAGAGGGAGTGATAAATTCTAGCATAGCTGGAGACATAGGTTATCTGAATGTAAAATTCATGACAAAGATCGTAGTTTGATCAGATGTAATCATTTCCATAGGTTGTCCTCGGATGTTATCAGTCCTAGCGAATATCGCAGGTTATCCTTGGATGTAATCAGTACTGATATTATTCTATGCTAGAAATATCCGAATTGAAGTTTGAGTACTTCAGAGAAATACTTGGTGTGATCCAGAATGAGACCTTTCGAAAGAGGGAGTGATGAGTTATAGCATATATGGAGAGACAGGTTGTCTGAGCGTAAAATACTGACAAAGATCATAGATTTCTCAGGCATAATCTGTCCTATAGGTTGTCCTTGGATGTAATCAATCCTCGTGAAGCTAACAGGTTATCCTTGGACGTAATTAGTCTTGATATGTTTATATGCTAGAAACAACGAGAGACCAGAAGATGAAGATGCATGATATATCACATGGGAAATGAGATAGGTTTCCATAGTGGGAAAAATCCTGGTGAAGTAGGATTCTCAGATGCAATCAGTCCTGTAGGTTTCATGGGGACTTCACTTAGTGAACCTCTTACATAGCACGTGCGATCGTGGGATATTAAAGAATACCATTAATTTCAAGAGATATTGACCCAAAATATTTTTGTTGAAACCCCCTCCCAATACTTAAAACCTCCTCCCCACCCATTTTTATACCTCAATCCTTATAAACCACCCTACCCACCCCCACCTTAAACCCCTCATCCCCCCAATAATTGCAATATATTGGTTTGATTTTTTATAATTTTAAAACCCACAATATGAACTAACATGACAGGATATTGGTCAATAAGTGAAGCCCCCGTGGTAGGTTTTCTGAGTGTAAATATGAGTCCTAGAGTGATACATAGGTTACTCAGATGTAATCCGTCCCGATACAGGTTATCTGAATGTAAATATGAGTCCTAGTGTGGTACGCAGGTTATTCAGATGTAGTAAGTCTTGTGGGTTGTTTGAGTGTAAAAAGAGCCTTGGAGGGGTACGCAAGTTACTCATATGTAATACACCCCGAAGGTTGTCTAAACGAAAAATATCCTGGATGCAAGTTGTTCAGATGTAATAAGTCCTTGAGGTTGATCTAGAATGTAAAAGTCCTTATGGACTAGGTTGTTTTGTTGTAATCAGTCCTTATATGTGTGTGTGTGTGTGTGTGTGTGTGTGTGTGTTCTCATGTTGGAGATGATAAGGTCACAAAGAATGTGAGGTGCACCTAGGAGGTTCTCCTTTACTAGTAGAACACAGGTTGACTATGGAGAGACGTAATGCACCGAGTGTGCTCCTAGAAGTTTCTCACATAGTGGTAGATGCAGGATTGTCCTGGTGACATCCTAACATGTTCCTATGTTTATAGAACGAAGGTGATATGCATATGAGTTGTGATCTATGTGCTTTGTTTTGTTTTGTTTTGTTTTGTGCATAACAAGAGAGATGATCTAGATACGAAAAGATAAATGTAGGAAATGTAGGTTATTGTCGTGGAAATGTAAATAAGGTCCTGAACCATACCTATGTGATGATTATGAGATTATGGTAGGAAATGCAAGTTATTGAATTGGAAATGTAAAGAAGGTCTTCAACTATACCTACACGATGATCTGATACAATGAGAATATGGTAGGGGACATAGGTTATTGTAGTGGAAATGTAAAAAATGGTCTTGGTATAGACCTAGGCGATGGCTTGCTCATGGATATTATGAATACATCGATGAGGTCTAGGCATACACCTAGCATGAAAAAGGGATGGATTTGTAAAAAATTCCTATTGTATAAATAATATATCAATGCTATGAGCAATTATTCTAAGAAGAAGTACATAAAATAGATCTTGCTACTAAGAATTATCACAAGCATACATAGGAAAAATAAAGAGAAGAAAATAGACTAAATCACATGAATGAAGAGATGAATATTGGTGTGTATCCTTCCATTGAATAATGATGAATAATAGTGTACATAAATAGTACATCCCTCATAGGAAAATCGATTTGTATGGAGACAACTCATAAAGCTCAAAAAGGCTGACTTACCAAAATATAGCAAACCCCCATAGGTGGCTAAAGCACTTCCCAAATCTATCAAGGACCTCACGAATTGGAAAAAGCATGAGTGATTTGTTAAGGATATGGAAAAAACATGCTAATCCTATAATATGGAGGAAAATTCATGAAGGATGGGTTGGCAACAAAAGCACCCAGTTTCCTAGTTTGACTAGCTTTACCTTATCCATAGAAAAGCAGGAAAAGCAGAATAAAGTAGAATATGCTGTAAAGTGTTGTATACTAATTCTGTATAGTTAAAAGGTGTTCAAGATCAACCCATAATTAGAAATAAATCATTCCTAGGGTATAGATGGCATGTATTGACTTTAAGGTGCAAGTGATGCCAACTAATTAAGCTAGTGGGTGAATAATTAATCATTATTTGATTAATTATTTTATCCTAAGTTATGAGTGGGTTTAATATATTCCAACACCCCCCTATAAGTCTCACTTTATGATGGTATGACAACAAATATGGATTCATATAGGGCCCAACAACAAGGCTATGGTCACCCTTTAACAATTATTTGGTCTAGAAAAGTGAGGAAAGAGGCAAAACCACATGGGGAAAATCCTCCCTCAAGATAGGAAAAGGCACAAAATTTGAAATATGTCTTCAACATATCTTCATCTTCACTTTAATGAGCTGAATTAATTGCTTCTAGATGAAGGACTTGCTAAAGAAATCATGAACTCCATGATCATGCGCTAGAGTGTAGAACCTGCAAGAAGGAAAATGAGAGACTCCTTGTATCTCATCAACTGATGAAGTAGGAGCATTATCTGAATGCTTCTTGCTTCTGTCAAACTCTGATCTGCAAACATAATCTGAAATGGAAAATAGATCTGTGCATACTCCTTCCCAAAGAGTACAAAAATTAAGACAATTTGTTTCACACCCAATTCCATGAATAGCTGCAAAATTGTGATGTGAATCACATGTCAATATTCAACAATGTCAGTACATAAACAAAAAAATCCATAGTTAATCCTTGGTTCATAAAAACCTCGAAATCCAACATTAAAAGTAAAACATTACTCATTCTCAGCCTCATTATTTAAGCCAGTGAATATTTTTACTAACACTCAATTTTGACTAATAGTGTTCTTGACATAATCTTGCAATGTTAGTGCATAACATTATTCATTTATAATTTTCAAATACTAAGAGCAACTAAGCCTCTTTATTCATATGTTCTTTGGATAGGGAAATTCCACTTCTACACAACAATACTGAGTGGTAAGCTAGAGACCTAGGAATTTCAAGTGATCTTTAGTTCTATTTTCCTATTAGTATCTTTGGGGGGAAACATTATACTCTTTGTTGGGACCGTTGTATTTTGAGTAACCCTATTTTAACAAGGCCACGCAATACATGAATACACGCATGTCAAAACATCAGTAATGCATAATGTTCATTATGGGTAGTTGTAGGTATAGTATACTATTTCTCTGAAATCAACCCACTCGTTTACAAGAATTTCAACGTTGGTGCAACACACTTTATCCAACATGTCTTCAATTGAGTAAGATGTCTTAACATGGTGGGATGTATTATGATTCACTATATTAGATATGAATAGTTCCTAAGGTGGTAATCACATGATCATAATTCAACCTTTAACATAAGAACAAAATCATAAAGGAACACATCCTGATACCCTATGTAATTTCCCCAATTACTTAATTCTTAGTAGTAGATACTACACTTGTGTCATTATACATTTAATCGAATACACCAATACCCTATGGGGTATTATTTTGCTAGGTTGCCCACTCTACTTCTACTTGTAGCAATTTAGGTTTGGCCTATAGTGAGCTTTTTAATTTATGCTTCCATTCAAATTATAGTCAGCGTGTGCGAGTTTTCTTTAAAACATACAAGGAACGATTAGTTCTGAACCAAATCTTATGATAAGCCCAACTTTATCATGCCTATAACCCTCTTTCATGTGACGAGTGTCTTGTAAAATCTTCCTCAACCACTGGTGATTTCTACTCTACCCATTATTTAGAGGTGTTGGGATTTTTGCAAATTGTTTACAGCATCAATACTCTTCATAGGCACCTTAGACACATGGTTGTCTATTATTATTATTATTTATGCCCTCATACATCTTTTAACCAGAAATTCTAAGAAAGTGTCTATACTTCTTCCTTAATGTATCAATAGTAAAATTTATAGTCCAACCTTCCATTGAGTGTGTAAACATAAACATAATCCTTACGATAAGATGAAAATTACTCATACACTTGTCGATAACGTAACAACATTCCTTCGCAAAGTTACCTCTTTCTATTTTCCTTTTTAGGGCCCACTCAGAGCAGTTACTTCCTCTTGTCCATCCTTGTCATGCATCCACAAACAAAATCATTGATTAGTTAGTTTTTAATCATCTTCATGCTTTCTAACTTTAGGTTGAGCCCAAATAGGCCCAGGTGTTTTCAACCTCGCTCTGATACCATTTGTAGCAAACCCATTATAGTAAGAACAAATTTTTTTTGAAAGACTATTTATACCCTTGTACAACCATCCTTAAAAATAACATGGTAATACACAAACTAAACACATTGTGAACCCATCACTGAAACGTCATGAATCAATTGTATTAAGGTTGATCATTACAAATTTTTCCTATGATTAATATTGGTATATGCTTAATACATTAGGCAGGGACCTTATTCAATAATTCCAGCCTTTACTCCACATAATTCAATCGTCTACCATATCGAATCATTAAAGTAAACAATCATCACATGATTAGACCGTCTAATATATCGAATAAACACTCTTCACATTATTAGATCATCTAACATATCATACACATCAAATAAACAAGCCTCTTTTATATTTAGAACACTCATGTGGAACCCCTCCAATATTTTCATCATCATTACTAGGAGAAGGACGTATATAAGGAGAAAATCCAGAGAACATAAAATTAACAAACACATCTAGAGAGCATATGTAACGACCCCAAGTCAATAGAGAATATCCCTATCAAAAGACAAGTTTACCTTTGATACCACTTCACCACTACTGCTACTCTCAAGCATTCCTCTAGAGTTCAGATTTGCTTATCAAAATAAACTTGCAGATTTGTCAGTTATTCATGACACACATACTTATATAAATCCATAATCTATGGCAGGGCCTTTTATGAATTATCATCTTCTAACAGTACTTTAGATTATAATTTTTCCAATGCAGGCGTTACCTTGCAACTATGACATAATACACCACCATTTGCGCTACAAATGCTAATCATAATAAAATCATAAACTTTAGGATCTACAACGTATTCTAAAGTAAACATCATATGTTTGATCTCAATAGAGAGATTCCAACTATCATTTTGAATACATACTCATGTTCCACTAACCACATTTCCACATACATTGACTTGTGACGGACATATAGGTCTCTTAATTACCCGCAAGGTCTTGAACTCGCCTTCCACTTACAACCTTTATAGCAATAAGTTACTCTTCACAAAACAACTTAAGTATAACTCTTTGAGCTTATGGAATGAACATCACATAATAATTTTATCTAACAACACTTATTTAACCATGTTATCCTAACACCATTACTTCAACTTTCTCAGAACAAATGTATTCATCACGTATTTAAATGCTAGATTAGACATTATGACCAATTGTGCATTCAACTTGTACCCACAAGAACGTAAGCATTCTTTGAAAACATTTCAGAATTATAGAGTACTTACTTGAACAACTTGAAATAAATGGCACACATAAATCACAAAAGTAAGAGGGAGACACAACTATATACGTGGCTCACCCCCAACTAGGGTCTACATTCACCAAGGGAGTTGCTAATATTTTAATTATTTCAACCAATTTGGAAGGTTACAAATATGCAGCACTTCAACTCCAATTTTCTTTTCTTTTTCAAGGAAAATAGAAGAGAGGCCCCATGCTCTCTCTCAATATACAATTCACTGTCAACAGAAAAAATACAAGATAAAATATTACATTCAAGCCACGCATCCACTGGGAAAGGGTTACAAAAACAATGCAATTTAAGGTTTAAAACACTTTTTTGATCAGGATCCAATTCTCCTACCACTTCAATTTACCATGCATATTTTAGACCTAGATTTTGTAAAAATGCATATAGGAAAAGTGTGTGATCAACGACAAAGGACTTGGATCCCCGAATTCACATCCTACTAGTTTGGGCTATATGCTATTTCACTAATTACCATGCCTATGTCATACCTAGGTTTCGTAAATCACAAATTTGTCTGTATACTCACAATACAGATCTTGGATTTCTCGATTCATATCCTACTATTTTCAGGATACAAATCACACGCAGAGGTATCATTTTACCCAGGTGAATATCTATACAACATCTCAAAAACCTATAGATAGTATTAACGCCAAAAAGATATAGTGACTTAGATCTACATATCTCACTCAAAGAGTATCATACATATCTAATTTAAACTTAAAACATGAAGAAGATTCTGAACCAACAGGAGGGATATATTGCAAAATTTAGTTGAAATCAAAACTTACAGGCGATTTTGCAACCCACAAGCAGATCTAGTTTGAAATCAAAGTTAGAGGCATTCTGAGCCAACGCGTAGAGGTGTATTGTCGATATAGATTGTATCAAACCTAAAGGGTGATATCTGAAACTCATACCTGAAGGTATAATGCAGATGGAGTTTGAAGTAAAACTTGAAATCATTTTGAACCAACACGCGGGGTATATTGTAGAATTAATTGGAATCAAAACTTAAAGGAAATTTTGAAACCCACAAGCAGATCAATTTTGAAATCAAAGTTAGAGGCATTCTGAGGTGTATTGCCAATTTTGAAACCCACTTACTTGAACTTAAAATGGTGATTTCTAAAACTCATACCCAGAGGTATAATGCAAATGGAGTTTGAAGTAAAACTTGAAAGCAATCTGAACCAACATGCGGGGGGGTATATTGCAGAATTAATTGAAATTAAAAAGTAAAGGTGATTTTCTCCAGATCTAAAACAGAATCAAAGGAAAATCATAAGCAGTGATTTACCCAATCTAATGAAAATATATGAACATCAATTCTCCAGTACTAATGTCCCTCCTTAGCAATGCTTCAGCGCACGCCTTCCTGAGATGAACTACTAATAACGCATCTATGGTTTTCTTCTAGATCTGCAAGGAGATCTTGAATGAAAAATACAGTTAGGTATAGACTCCTAGATAATAACGCATATGTTTTCACATACACTTATTTCTATAAAAACACTAAGAATAGAAATAAATAAAAATCTTCTTCGAGGGAGGAACCTCCTTACACAATGTAATGTGTACCCAAGATAGGACAATAAAAATGTTGCTCAAACGAAAATTTCCCCTTCCTATATATAAGAGACAAAGGTGTACAATAAAAACTAATAGACACAATAATAGACGGAGGCCTACATCTATAATATTAATACACCACCATATAAAGGGTAAAGTACCACATTGTAGGGGGGAGTGTCCCCAACATTGAGGGCTTAACATTTAGGTTTTATAAATCATTTGCATGAATAGCACAATCCTTTAGGATTTATAAAATATCCTTTGTAACCCACCTAGAACTGAAAAATAAATATTTTTATTTATTTAGAAAAAACATTATGTTAAAAGTTTGTAAAGTTTTTATGAGAAATGATGGTCAAGGATGAGTATAATTGAATATTTTATTTATTTAAATTATTAAAAGAGGAGACAACTGTCCAAAGAATAATGTTGAAATGTGAACCTGTAGAAGGCCAAATGTGTAGCTTTAGAAGGAGAAATGTGCAGTTGTAGAAGGCCAAATGACAACTCGCGACACTAGCATTTCACTTTCTAGTTGTTGGAGGAGGCAAAATCCCTAAAACTGTGGTTATGTTCCATGAGAAGAGGGACTAATTAGGTGGCTGATTTAATTACAAAACTGACCCAAAGACACAGGAAATCTTATATATACCATTGAATTGGGGAGGAGGCTCATTACATTCTATTCCAAGTGATTAGAGCCTTGTGAATTTGTTGAAAACTGAAAAAGTTAGGCACACAAGAGGAATTCGATGAGGGGATAGCTAAAGTGAAACTGTTGAGAGTTAAGTCTGCTAGTGAGTTGTTAATTTGCAGATATTTTTGTGAGGGTTGTTACACAGCATCGTTTTCGTCGTGGTTCAGCAAACATGCTCGGGGTCCTAAAGAAAGTAATCTTATATGCTTTCAGGAGACAGTTGGGAGGGAGGAACGATATTATTTGGGTGTTTGGCTCCCTTTTGCAGTTACCCACGTTCTAAGATGTTTTTCTTATTTATCTATGAATTTCATTTCCCGATTGCATTTTGTTGGGTAAAATAACTCCCGATTCATCTTATTCCTTGGGAAATGCCTTTATTTATACAATTCATATATCGGTTGTGATTCAAATTCCAACCAACCTATTCATATTCCTACATGACTATTCACATTCAGAAAATATTTACATATTGTATAATCCCGACGGATTATATTCCAACAATCCCCCCCTTAATCCGAAGGGGTGTTAGTAAGTCCGAGCATGTTTCTGAATCTTTCAAACTTTTCTCGTCCAAGCGCTTTGGTGAAGATGTCTGCAACTTGATCATTTGTGGAACAATGTTGAAGATGGATTGTCTTGGCCTTTACATGATGTTGAATCAAATGATACTTTGTGTTGATGTGTTTGGTTTGATCATGGAATATGGGATTCTTAGCCAGCTTGATTGCAGAAGTATTGTCGATCAATAATGGAGTGGAGTTCTCTTGTTTTTCTTGCAAATATTCAAGTATCTTCCTGATCCATACTATTTCTTTCGTTGCTTCAGCTGCAACCACATATTCTGCTTCTGTTGTTGAATCTGCCAGAACTGACTGTTTGCGTGATCTCCATGAGACAGCTACTAATCCAAGACTCATAGTGTATCCAGAAGTTGATACTCCTGTCTCCTTATCGCCATCAAAATCTGAGTCTGAGTACCCAATAAGTTTGAAGTCATCCACCTTAGAGTACTTGAGTCCAATGTCTTGAGTCCCCTTCAAGTATCTTAGAACTCTTTTTGCAGCTGACCAGTGTCCTTCACAAGGTTTATGCATGAACCTTGAAAGTATGCCAACAACATAAGAAATATCTGGTCTAGTTGTTGTAAGGTAGATAAGTCTTCCTGCAAGTTGTCGATACTTGGTCGCATCCTCAAATTCTTTTCCTTCGCTTATGTGAGCTTCATTTTCTATTCCATTGGAGTAGAGATAGGGTTGCATTCTGTCATGCAAAATTTGTCTAGTAGTTCTCCAACATATTTTTTCTGAGATAGGAATATGTACTTAGGATGTTGAGTGACTTCAATTCCTAAGTAATAGTGTAGATGTCCCATATCTGTCATTTCAAAGATCTTTTTCAAATATTTCTTTATGGATGCTATATAGCTCTCATTGTTCCCTGTCATCAGAAGATCATCTACGTACACAACAAGATACACAACAGATCTTCCAACTTTCTTTATAAACAGTGTTGCATCATTAAGATCAAAATGTTTGAAATTTAACTTCAAAAGATGCTCGGTTAATTTTTCATACCATGCACGAGGCGCTTGTTTTAGGCCATACAAGGATTTGACAATCTTGCATACCTTTTGTTCTTTTCCTTTCACAACAAATCCTTCTGGCTGAGACATGAAGACATTCTCTTTCAAGTCTCCATTCAAGAAAGCAGTCTTCACATCCATCTGATGAACTTTCCACCCTTTCTGAGTAGCTAAAGAGAGTAAGGTATGGATGGTATCCCATTTTGCTGTAGAGAAAACATTTCTTCATAGTCAATTCCTTCCTTCTGTGCATAGCCTTTTGCTACAAGCCTCGCTTTGTGCTTGTCAAGTGAGCCATCTGATCTGTATTTGTTCTTGTACACCCTCTTGCATCCAATTGGTTTGGTTCCAACTTGAGCATCAACCAGCTTCCAAGTTCCATTCTTCATGAGTGCATCATACTCATTCTGCATAGCTTATTTCCACGCAACTCGAGTACAAGCTTATTCAAAGGAAGTTGGTTCAAAGTTAGCAGATAAATTAAATTCACAATCAAATGATACATCCATGTCATTACCTGAATTATCTACTTCTCCTCCATCTTCATTTCTTTTCGAACTTCTCGTTCCCGTCTTTCCAACTTCATCCAGATGGACACTTTCAAGTGTCTTTGTGGCCCATTTAGGAATCTTCCGTGATGGTCCTTGTTGATCAGCTAGTGGTGCTTCATCATTGATTGAGATTCCTCCAATTCTCTCAATCACATCATCCAGTTGAATCTCTTGTTGAGGTGAAGTAGCAGGAACTTCTTCATGCAGGGGAGTTAGTGCTTCATATGGAAATTCCAAAGGTTGATCCAGAATAGGAATCCGCCCTTCAAGGTTTGGAATTTCATATTCATTTTCAGAATATTTATTTGGATGAGGATATTTTTCCAAATGATCAAGCTGTCTCTCAATGGACTGGTCATTTTTATTAGTCTCAAGAAAAATGACATCTCTGGAAATAGCAAACTTCTTGTTTACCTCATCATACAGACGGTATGCCTTGGAGTTTTCTTCATACCCCAGGAAAATGCATTTTTTGCTTCGAGCACCAAGCTTGTTTCTTTGCTCCTTTGGAATCAAGGCATAATAGGTGGAACCAAAAACTCTGAGATGCCTGACTGAAGGGAGATGGACAAACCACATTTCATGTGTAGTGTTGTTATCAAGAGCATTTGAGGGACTTCTGTTTCTCAAATAGGCTACACATTTCACTGCATCACCCCAAAACATTAGTTTTACATTCTTAAAAAACATCATTGAGCATACCATATTCATTATGGTTCTGTTCATTCTTTCTGCTACACCGTTTTGTTGAGGATTGTAGGGAACTGTAGTTTGATGTGCAATTCCATGTTGGCAAAGATAATATTCAAAAGCATTTGAAGTGTATTCTTTCCCATTGTTAGTACGAAGTGTGCCAATTTTTTATTGTGCTTGTTTTTCTATCAATGCATGAAAGTCCTTGAATGTTTGAAATGCTTCTGATTTTGTCTTTAATGTGTAAATCCAACAAATTATTGAGTAGTCATCAACAAAGGTCATAAAATACTTATTCCCATTTGTAGAAGGAGTTGGCATTGGGCCACATAAATAAGAATGCACTAATTCTAATTTCCTACTTGCTCTGAAATTAGATTCATGGAATGGTAGCTTACTGTGTTTCCCTAATATACATGCGTCACATTTGTTATTCTCTTTGGGAATGGTAAGAAAACCAAATACACCATTATTTCTCAACAAATGAAGACTGTTACAATTCAAATGACCAAATCTTGCATGCCACAATAAACTTGATGACACATTACCTTCTCCATGTTGAGAGAAGTAGGCATAGTTCTGAACTCTTGTAGATGAACCCTTTAGCTTCGGTGGCTTCCCATATTCGTATCCATTCATGATGACTTGGTTGTCAAAGGAATTTTTTATTTCTATGATTCCATCAAACATGTGGATGGAATGGCCTCGCTGTCGAATCTCCACCAAGGACAGCAGGCTTCTCTGCAACTCTGGAAGATAAAGAACATTCTTCAACAAGAAATCAGGGAATCCAGGCATCTTCAACTGAATTATGCACATTCCCTTTGTTTTAAGACTTGACTTATCTGCAAAGTAAACTATGCCATTTATTTTTTCATTAAGTTCTTAAAAACAGTCTTTTCTAAAAGTCATGTGTGATGTTGCACCAGTATCAAGTAGCCAACAATCTTTGTAAGATGAAAGTGAAGTCATTTCATTAATACCAATATTACAATGTGCAACAATACAATGAGCAGAATCTGAAGATTTACTAGCATCTTGGTTCTTATTGTCATCTTTCTTCTGGTTATGTCTGTCTTTGATGGAGTCCCACGAAGCCCAACACTGATCTGCTGTGTGTCCAATCTTTCCACAACGCTTGCACTTCAAATTTGATCTTTTGCTAGAGTTGTATCTACCTCCTCTACCTCTGAAGTTTCTTCTTCCTCTGCCTCTCATGTTGCTTTCTCCTTTGGGATGTTCTTTGGATTGGTCTTTGGTGTGGTTCTTTGCTTTTTGAGCAAAGCAAAGTGATTCTCCAGAAAGCTCGGTTGTCTTCTTACCAAAAGCTTTCTCTCTGTCAGCTATCTTCTCTACCAGGGTGTCAAATGTCAGTGATTTGAACTTGTCACTTGCTTGCAAGGACTCAAGATAGTTGGAGTGAGAAGGATACAAAGATTTTACAAATGCTGCAAGGGGAAGATTTGGTTTCATACCAGAGGCTTGAATCTTGTGCATGATAGCTTTGATTTCAGAGGCAACTAGCATGGGATGATTGTCTTTTACTTCTAAACTAAATAGTTTTAGCATTAGTTGAATAAATTCCATTTCAGAGTGTGAATCATACAGATATTTTAACGTTTTTAGTGCTTCAAAACATGATTTTGCAGGCAATATGTGCTGGCTCACCTCTTCACTGATTGTGGCAGTGATTACCGCTAAAGCTTTCTTGTCTTTTGTTTTCCAAATGGCTTTCTCTTTCTCATATTCTGGAGGTCCTGGGTCTCTGGTTATGGTATTTCCAGCTTCTGTCTCTATTGTGGTGCCTTCGCAAATACCGTCCCAAAGGTCATTGTATATGAAGGTAGATTTGATCTTCCTCCACCATTTTGGATAAGTGTCTTTGCCAGTGAGAGTGGCACCAACTACAGATGCTATAGATTGCATCTTCTATGATTGAATCTTGCAACTAAAACACTAGGAGAAAAAAAAGAAAGAGTAAAGTTGCAAGTCTAAGTCTCTGCCACCTTCCTCAAGATTTACAACAAAAATAATTCTACAGCCCTGTGTTAATAATTCTAGAGTGTTGTTTACAAGTGCAATTCAAATTCTTTTATGAAAAATCACAATAATACATCTATACAAAATATTGCATCAGACTTGTAGAATACTCAAACAATTGAGTTCGCTGCACTTCTAGTAGTTCACACTCTTCAAACAGTCTTCAATTTGGTTTTCAGTCACAGCAATGGTCTTCACATTCAGAAGAAACAGCTTGTAGCTCCACACAAAATATAGGGTTTTGAACAGCACCAGTCAACAGTTTCGAGCTTATACTATTCAAGTTCACGATTCCAATACACTCCATGCATTTGAAAAAGGGCACAAACACCAACAATATTCACATGTAATGGTCACGGTTTCAAGCTCAACACACAGCAAACACGAACAATATTCTCATGTAATGGTCATGGTTTCAAGCTCAACACACAGCAACACTCAACCAAGAAGGAATTCACAGCAAACAATATTCTCATGTAATGGTCACGGCGTCGACACACAGCTTCAAATCGAAAGGAGGAAACCCAATACTCCCATACGTATACATCCAAACTAAAAGCTTTAATACAGCAGTCATGGGCCTCTTCAATATGCAGCATCCATATGGTACATATGAAAATATTTGCAGAATTTACCAGAAAACTCCATGCACAAGAATTAGGGCATAAATTAGGTTTTATGCACTTCCAATGGTTATAAGTAAATACAACACCAAAACTTTACCTCCACGCTCTTGAAAAAGGCTCTATCGTAATCTTTACCACTGTCAGTCTTTACCACTGTCACTCTCTAGCTTCATGATACTCCACAGGAGTAGGTCGTAGGCAGGATACTCCACAAGCTTACATGATCTTCACAGAATGGTCACAGTTTATCAGCATGAACAGTTCACACAGAAAAGAGAAAACACCATCCATGATGTAGTCTTTACCAACAATGATCTTCAGTCACTGAAGCGTGGTGGGCAGTCTCAGCAATCTCCTTTCACTTAGAATGTGGTCACAACTTCAAAGAACTCGCAGCAGAAATAATATGAAATCGCAGCTCACACAATAGATTAGGGTTAGGCAGGTCTCGTTTGAATATTTCTAGTAGAGGGCAGTCGAGAGTGTCTAGCTAATTGAGGGAGTAATTAACCAACGGACTATTTCATACATCATTCCTCAATGCAGGTCTAGAAGAGAATAACGCATACAATGAATGCTCATAGGCTGGCAAAGAGAATGCATGCGACTGGCAGACTGACGGAGCAGGCAGCCTGAAACGAATTTGGCAGAACGAAGGTCTGGCAGATAGAATGCCAGGACTGAAATGCAGCCAGGAATTATGGCAGGTGGTGCTCTGATACCACTGTTGGGTAAAATAACTCCCGATTCATCTTATTCCTTGGGAAATGCCTTTATTTATACAATTCATATGTCGGTTGTGATTCAACTTCCAACCAACCTATTCATATTCCTACATGACTATTCACATTCATAAAATATTTACATATTGTATAATCCCGACAGATTATATTCCAACACATTTGAAGTTTTTATGAATGCCGAGGAAATCTCTAAAACTGTTAATTATTTCTGAATTAGAATAAGTTAGAAAGATCTTATTTCTACATAATATTTTATAAAATATGCTACACTTTCTTTCTTACAAGGTTAAATGGAAAACTGTAGATTCTCCTAATTGTCCTGTAAAGGAAACGTGTATATGCATACATATAATATTATAAATAGTTTCTTAGTTTATTTGAAAGAATACTCACTTCTTTAGGTTTCATCTTATTTACATTCAAGTTGATCATTGTTTTAATAAACAATGAACTAGATTTTATATAGTTTTTACCTTAGGAACATAGTTATAATTATAGTTCTACAAATATATGATCTAGTATGGCCTAAGTCCTAGTATACTTAAATTAAATAATCATTGCAGCCGAAAGTATTAAACAACCACATAGTTTTATCATTGGTTTAAACTCCACACGATCTTATTATCAATTATGGTTAAAGAATCCATAGATTCTCAACTTCGCTATTATTAACAATAAATCTTTATAACATGGAAATATACGTTCTCTCTTGAATGACAAACCTAAAGGAAAATTGATAAAGATTACACATGATAATATATATATATATATATATATATATATGTTGTAATAACTCAAAAATTCATAAAAATTCAAAAATTTTCATGTGACATAAAATGTCTAATGTCACCGCTAAAGTACCACTAACGGTTAGCAGATAATAAAACAGTTTGTAAGAGAAACAAAGAATTGCTTCTTTATAAGATTTTGTATAATCTATTGGCGTATCCTTAAAAGTTGTGTTAGTGTTGTCTTTAACTTAGCAGTTGTAATTCTTCCAGAAGTAGAAAAGAAACTTGTATTTTACTGATGCTAGGTATACTATTGATTTATTTTGTCAAGTAGGGGAAGTTTTTTAGGGATGATCGGGGATTACTTAGCTTAAAGATAAAACAGTGGGACTGATGTTTCTTTACAGGTTTTAATAGGTGCATATGTTCCAGTAAAAATAATATGTATATATTTAGATCAAGAAGATACTTTTCTAGCATAAATATGATGCTAGCCTTAGAATGTTTAATTGCAGCTTGTCTCCATCAGAGGTAACGCTGATCTTTTTCATTCGTCACAACTCCATAAATATTTTACAACAAAATACTGCATATGCATGGGTTGAAGAAGCATGATCAAATACTATCAAAATGCCATCAAATCATTTGGATGATTAAGAATAAAATTCTAATGAACATTGGTATTCACGCTTACATTAATTATAATCTAGAGTTTAAATAGAAAGAATAAAGTTCACATATTGATGCTTAGATCATTCAACAACATTTGGTGTCTATCACATTACCTTTGTTCTAGGGTTTTATAAACACTGTTTTCTCAATAAATAACCCAAAACCACTTTTTTCTGCTATCTATTTACTCAAAGTTTTGGATGCTAGATTTACATTGAGATTCTTATATGGTTCTATGAACTGGTTTTACTAGCATCCCCAATTACACATTGCATTAAAAGAAGTGGGTAAATATTCTAATCCTAGATGGAAGAATGCCTTTTTAAACTCTTGCAGTTTTTACTTTGATTCCTTCTTATTGTATCTTACACCTCAAATTCTGGTGTACCTTTTAGCTATAAACTTATACATTTACACAAATTTGTTTAGTAAAAAAAAACTTGAGATACGAATGCTGGTTTACAAAAATATAGGAGATCTTGTTATAGCTTAGGTTCTAATTAAGATCTTACCTTCCAACTCTTAACAAATAAAAAGGTTACCTCAAGAAGTCATTAGATCTCCTTCTTAAAATAGTTTATGGTTAAAACTTGTCCTTTATCCTATGTTTGATAAACAAGGTTAGCAAAAGACACTACCCTATCGTGGCTTACAATAAAACCCTAAAAGAAAAAACTTTTCTTATTACTAAGGTTGATAGATTGGCATCGAAATGATCAAAGAACAAAACATTATTAGAAATCGAAATATGATATGATTTTAATGATTAACGTTTGATTGGTAATAATCTTAATGCAGATTATAAACTGCATACAGGACTATAGAGAAATTACCCACGTCGATGAAAAATATAGAAGGACACGTGGAGGATCAAACCAATCGTTAAGTTGACTTTGGTTTTTTCCCTAATATTCATTTGCAAGAGAGTGAGGGTTTCTTGTTTAGTGTGGCCAAGCTGTGAGATCGTGACCTCCATTACTCCATGTTGACTTCTAGGTTTCCCATATCCTCTATGAGTTGGGCCTCATAAGAAGTAAAGACTGGTTTTTAAGTGTTTTACGACTAAAATACAATGGACAGAGCTTGTATAAGAGTGCTATTCATTTTGGTTGGAGTGTTGTTTGATTTCCTTTGGATTTTTTATTCAGGGTTTTCAGTTGTAACCAGTGCATTAGACTTGTATGGGGCATTATTCTTCCATAGGTCTTCGAGTTTCTCCAGCTGCTTGCAACCATGATTTCTCCAAACGATATACCACGTAACTGCCGGTAAATATTTTTACTTTGCAGTAATATTAAGTCATAAATTAAATTTTTAAATCTTTACTAATTACTGGTTTCTCTGCGTAGGTTCCTCTCTCTAAAAATGGGGTTTAGCTGAAAGCACACCTCTCCTTTCATGGCCATGCAACCCTGGTAAGCCCCGGTTGAACTAAGTGTCTTCTCCTGCATTGGTATTATGGTGGTTGAAAAGATGAAAATACTTGCTGCAAAATATGGACTCGGCCTGGGTTTTACTTGTTAGGTTGTTCTACGTGTTGTTTTGTTTTTGTAATGAAAACCCTAAAGGGTATTATGTGCAAGTACTTGAAGGCTATTGCAGCTATGACTTAGGGTTTACTTGATAGCGCCTTTACGGCTTGGAAGATGTAAAAACTTTTTGCTTAACTTATAAAACTCGGTTCTAAATCGTGAAAATGTTGTTCAATCTATGCCTGGTTAATTAAGTTTTTAAGTGGGTTTTAATAGTTAAGACCAAATTGTTTACTTAGTCGAGACTTGTAAATAGATGAAGGGTTATTAATTGTTAAAATTTTTGGGTTTACCATTTTCTATTTAAAAAATAATAATTTGTAGAGTTTGTTTTTGTGCGGGCTTTAAGCCTCGACCGATATTTATAAAAGGCCTATGAGCCATTATGCTACTTTCTATTTTGTCTCTTGTTTAAATAATTAACAATGTTATTTAATTTTTATGTTATCCTGTGATTAAAATGATTTAGAGTAAAATATTTTATTGGAAGTTTTTACTATGTTAATGAGTAAAATTAGTACTCTATTTTTGCTCAGAAGGGTTAATATTTTAAATACCCTAGAGTTCTGTAATAAATTAGAAATTACATGAATAATTTTGGTTTTTGTTTTTCTATTTTTACTTTTTATAAATAATTAATTAGCTGTTAAATTTTATAAAAATAATTAAGAGTATGAAGGTCTATTTATATGGATAAACGTATCTTTCGGTAACCTTATGTAAATCTTTGAAGTTTACAATACAAACATTTGTTTTTAGTGCATAATGCAAACATGAATTTAGAATAAGTTATTATAAGAACTTATGGAGTACTATCTAGGTTCAAACCCTAAGTACTATTTTGTTTACTGTTCCTATACTTATTTATTTAACTTTATCTATTATGTTTGTGTTAATTAATAGTACTAATAATAGTTCTGTGATTAGTATGACTACTAATAATTAATATATATTCTATTCTTTTCCTGTATTAGATAATACAGATACTTCCAGTAGATAGATCACATACTGCTAATTTCTATAATGAATCACATACAAACTATAAAAGTAATCATTTGCATTTTTATTTTCGAGTTGATAAATAAATCATCACATCTACTTAATCAACCGGCTGTACTAGAGTACTGCCTATACAAGGCATGGAAAAATACAGTATGGTAATCTATTTCTATTTACTTTTCACTTAGCAATTATACTACTATTTTAAACATAGTCTACAAATCATTCAGTTTATTAATACACAAAACTCTTTTTTGCATAAACCCTAAGAAAATAATAACATGCATATCTTTGAAAAACTAGTAAACATTTACTGAAATAGTAAATAAATTATAATTAACTTGAACAAATAAAAACCTGTCAAATGATGAGGTGACAATAGCTTAAGGAGGTTGTTCTTCCCAACCAAATCCTGGAGAAAGCTTAGTCTGCACTTCCTCAGGACCCTCGATCATGTTTCCTGGTCCTCCTGGTAGAGTACTGGGTGAAGGATATATCCTTAAGATCTTCCGTCACCTGACTGGTCAAATTACAGCAGTAATTCCAACCTACTTACAGCAGTAAGAAATTCAGCCTAGATAGCTCCCCAAGTTTAGTTCTCAGCAGTTAACCCCTCAAACTCACTTCAATAAGTCCCCTCCATTGAATTTCTCATGTGCACTTCATTCACACTGAATGATCACCTTTCCAAAAAAATGAGCAGCATCAGCTGCCTTCAATGGGAAGTTTTATAGTAATGCTTAGGTCTTTTGGGTCAATTTTTACTTAATGAGCCACCTGCTTCAATTCGACTTTCTTGGGGAATCATGACCACAAATATAGGGAAGTTGCCACCTGCAACAATTAGAAGTAGTTTCCACCAAGTGACGAGTTAACACTCTTTTAACAACTTCCCTAAGTTGTAGTCTCATCATTGATTTATTTATTAATAAAATATTCTGAAATACATTAATTATTCTTGACCCCACTTGGTCATCAATTACAAACTTAGCATAAAATATAACATAATGTTCCTTAATAACATTAAATTGTTTTGCAAATTGGGGCATGTGACATATATATATATATATATATATAATTTTTAAGGGCCTATTCATTTAAAGAAAACAAATAGTTTATAATTTTAGCTGAGAAGCTTAGAAACAGTTCTAAGAAATTAGCTAGGGTTTCGTTTTATTAATCCTTTAACTAAACCCTTGCAAAATCCATTATGGACAAATCAATTTAAACAAGTGCTATTATCGTATAGTTACATAGGTCACTGGTTCAAAGCTTGCAAGAAGCTAATCGGTCAAATAAGAGTTTAAATCTACTTGGCTTAATTAAAATACAAAGAGATTTAGGACGTAGCCATAATATCTAACTTTCCATCTATTTCCTTAAAGAGTAGTAAGATTGCGTATTAAACCTTCCAAACCACTATTTATAAAATCAAGAGTTCGAATCCCATAAGGGAAAGTATGTGAGCAAGTATTCAACCATTTACCAAGTAAGCCGTAGCTTAATCACGAGTCGTAATTCTCTTATGAACTCATCCAAACTCCATTCATAAACAATATATAAAATTACAAGTTTTCCAAAACTTTGATGAATGCAAAATTCTGGAAGTACTCAACATAACCTACATATGCCTAGTTATCCAAATATCTTGTTTTACAGAGTAAATGCTACATAACAACGAATATGAAGGTGTAGTGGCCTCACGGCCCTAAACTAATTCTAAAAATAGAACTTACAGTAATAAAACCACAATGCGAGAAATATAATCAAACAATAACGCAATATATCGAGAATAGAATTATCACATTACAACCAAAATGAAGTTTGGGTGTATCGTAAGCCTCTGAAAGGCCAAGATCCTCAGCTCTTCCATATTAGATAAGAAAAATAATACAACACAAAGGCAAGTGCATTGCTGAGACTAGATAAACCATTAGGGTTTTTGAAAATACCTAAGTGCTTTCCATATGGAGGCCGTAAATCCTTCACGTGGCTCTTATCAATTCCACTTAATTTTCTTTTGTTCAAACCAAAAATTTCATAGTTTAGAACCATCGGATTATGCCCCTTATTGCCAACATATAAATTATGTTTTTATTACTTTAATATATGGTAGGAGAAAGTATCGTCTAGACAAATTCCTATTTCAAGGATTAGGGATAGTTAATTTTTCCTCTTACCTTAGTTAGGATTTTGTTAAACTTTACCTAGGCCTTTTTGGGTGTGACCAAAACAATGCAAGATCTCCATCCTTAAAACCTACAAATGAATAAGTAGTTTTTTTGGTATCCAAAAGATACGGTAAGACCTGTAGAAACCCATTTCCCTTGCATCTGAATAGGGTAACATGTATTCAAAAACATAACCAGAAAATACACCAACTATAAGTGAGGTTAAATAAAGAAGTGATGACAATCTTTAGAGGGAGTTCATAAAAATAAGATCCCTTACCTATGAAGGAGAGGTAAACACGGGGGAGAAAGCTGAAGAATGGTTGTTGGGTATGAGAAAATATTTCTGAGTTCATAACTACTCAAGCAAGATGAAGGCTCAGCTTGCCATCTATAAGCAAAGCAACGAGATGGTGGAGAGATCTGAAACATACCAAGAAAGATGAGTTAAGGGAAATACGCTGGAGTACCTTCCGCAAAATATTTCAAGAAAAATATATGTCGAAAAGGTTCTTCGACAGAAAAGTGAAATATTTTCACGAGATACGTATGGGATCCATCACTATGGATGTTTTTATTAACAGATTTCTAGATCTGTTACATTATGTACCATACATCAAGGACGAAAAGGTAAAAATCAAGCAATTTCCATTAGAGGAAATTTCAACTCAAAATGGGCCTCCTAAAATGAACTAATAAAATAATAGTTAAAATAATATTTATTAATTTTGGAGGAAGAAAAGAAAAAAACTACTTTTTTGTTTGTATTTTTGACATATCTCCCCGTGTTTTTACTCAAATTTCGATCGAGAGAGCTTGTTGGAGGCGGAATTAAATTCCGCATCCAACGAGTACCCACTCGGCATACTTTTGATGGACCCCTCTACCCCAAAAACAAGAAATACTTAAAAAAATGTGATGATGATGTCATCATCATGTTTTTTCAGGTATTTCTTGTTTTTGTGATAGCGGGGTCCATCAAATGTATATAGTGTGGGTACTCTGTGGATGCAAAATTTAATTCCGCATCCAACAAGCTCTCTTGATCGAAATTTGAGTAAAAACACAGGGAGATATGTCAAAAATACAAACAAAAAAAGTAGTTTTTTTTATGATACCTATCCCCAAATTTATATTAAAAAAGTGTTTAAGACCTATACGGTATTTCAAATTTAAAGCAATTTCATTGGCTAACACATGATGACATGGAATTTGAATAAAAGTTAAAAGGCCCATTTTGAGTTGAAATTTCCTCTAATGTAGGATGTCTTCCTCCCAACTTCCAGGAAAGGATTGAGTTTGACATACCTAAACCTTGGAAACCACATTGCACAAAGCCAGGCTCTGCTATGAACATGGACAACTAAGGCAAGAGAAAATGAACTGAAACCGAGACAAGTCTAAGAATTTTTCTGATAACCGCAAACTGAGTTTCAACCTGCCACCATACCGAAAACAAAATAACAGTTTTCCAACGAACAAGAACTTCAACAAATCAGGTACAAAACCATACGTACCAGCTCCAAATGATAACAAGCCAATAACAACTGAGGGAGCCAATGCTAGCCCAATACAGATCAAATCCTACAAGTGCAGTGGGCCTCATCATGCCCAAGATTGTAAGAACAAGACCAATGGGGTCTTACATGACTTACAAGAAGAACCAATGATAGAGGACATAGCTGGAACATCACAGATTTATGCAGCTTTGGATGGCTGATAGGAAGACCATCAAGCTACCATGGTTGATATAGAAGGTAAGATCTTGAACACTTCTATTTCAATACTTACTGACCCTGGTTCTTGCCGGAGCTATGTATTGCCTAAAATTGTTGATGTATGCAAACTAGGAAAAATAAAACATGATAAATGTTGGCTGGTTTAGTTAGCAACAGGTACGAAATGAAAGGTTTCATAAATAGTTAAAATTGCAAGGTAAACCTGAATGGTTTTCCAATGAAAGTAAACCTGAACATCCTACCCTTAAGATCGTATGATATACGTATCGGTATGGACCAGTTGAAACAACACCATGTCATGCTCGATTTCTTACACAAGTCAATCTTGTGTACATATAGACAAGGGAATCAAGTGAAGATTCAAGGCTTTCCAAAGAAATTTTCTGTAAGAAAAATATTGGCCTTACGAGAAAAGAAATGTGTTAGGAAAGGATGCAAGTTATTTGCAGTAAATATCCGAGACATAGAGACTGAAAGAGAACAATGCATAGAAGACTTTCGAGTTCTTGTAGAATTCAAGGACGTGTTTCCCGAGGAAATACCAAATACCAAGACCAAATAATGAAAAGATATTTGATTCCATAAATGACATTACATGTTCATCTTGTGCATTTTTTATTTGGCCCACTTCATACCACTTGTTGAGGTAGTTTGTTGCTATCAAAATGAAGAAACTTACAACAGAATGATAATTGGACCAATAAAATATAACCCCTACTTAGAGAAAAGAAAATGACGGATAACATGTTCCAAAGGAATTGTATAAAAGTGTTGTTTGCTTGCACACTTTTGACATTTTCACAAGCATTTTTATATGAATCAATAAAAATAAAAGGTTAGTAAAAACTAGTTCTCAAAATTTTTAAGGAAGCGACCTTTGCAAAATAATGTCCAACAATATGTACACTTGAATTAGTTGATTTGTGAATTTTTTTAAGGAATTTTTTTGTTTTGATATCATGCATAGAAGGACCATGCCATCAACATTTCTTCTAAAAAGAAAAGTCCCTAAAATAATATACTTATAATCCTCATGCATCAAGGTGACTTTCAATATTAATGGAACATTTTTGAAATTGTAAATACCACATTATGTCCTTGTACCAAGAATGCCCTAATAATCTCAGGTTTTTATTTTCTATTAAAAAAATTAATAAGAATTATCATCATTTTCAAAAGGAACCCATGGTTCAATATGTTGAGCCAAGTGTTAAGGTACATCTCATCCCTTTATTGTGTTTGAAGTAGTTGTGGCTAAATCATATTCTTATATTTTATCAATCTAGTGTGCAATATTTGCTAAAATACAAATATGTGAAAGTAAAAACTTTGTGCAATCTTTCCTAAAAGATAAGTATGTGAAAGTAAAAACTTGACAAGAGGAAAAATGACTTTTACCTATGTTTGTTTTCCTAAGATAAAAGGCAAAATATCATAATTTATTCATAGATTTAACAAGAGAAAAAACAAAATTTTCATTTAAGATATACTTGAATTCATCATGGAATCAACTTTGAATTATATAACCTATTGATTTTGAGTGTTTTGATCACCCATTTGAAGAAGAATTGAACAAATTTCGTCTTCACTAGCATCACTATAAACGATAAAATCCTTTTCAACATTTGGTATGTGGGTGATGAATCCTCTATGGGTTTCAGTTGAGCGTGATTCTTTCCACTTCCTTTTGGTGGCATTTTTAATAATAACTATATATCACACACTAGGGTTTACCACAACTAGATCCCTTCTACTCAAATCTATTCAAATGCAAAATGGCATACCTTTTTCAAACCATGATTAGAAGATTGTATTATGGACGACTTGTAACTCACGTAAAATTTCAATTTCAACTCCTTTGGATATGAAACTTCCATGTGTGGTACCGTGATGTGTCTTTTTTCCAATTCAATAGATCTCACCTAATTTCTATGTGCCAAAAAAACATATTGCGAATCTCTAAAAGCTTCTTATTTTTGGCATATCGAGAAGAATCGAACTTGTATGGTATGCCATGTGTCCAATATTTTGTGTTTGTAGCTGAAAATTATACCACGGATTCCTTGGTCCATATTGTTTGAGATGCAACTCGTCTTATTCAATTTGGATCTCAAATGCCTCACGTATGACCTTTTTCCCTAAAACACATGTTTTAAACCCTAATTGGAAGATTGTTTTAGGGTCGACATGTAACTGAGATACAATTTGAATTTCCACTTCTCTTTGTATGAAAATTTGGCATGTGGTACCTTGATTTGTACTCTTTCCAATTTCTCAAGTCTCACCTAATTTGGATGTTCCAAAAAAGGTTAAATGCAAATCTCCCAAAACATCTTATTTTTTTCCTATCGAGAAGAGAAAAATTGTACCCTATACCGTGTGCCTAATATTTTGTTTCTGCAACTGAAATTTCTATCACAAATACCCTAGTCCATCCTTTTTTTATGCAACTCGTCTCACTTTATTTGGATATCGCATGCCTCAAATATGACATTTTTCCTTAGGACACATGTTTTAGACTAGGTTTTGGACTAGTAAAAAACACTACATTCCTCTGCAATTATTTCGGACAATGTAATGGGTCACGATCGAAATTGTGGAATCGATATAGTTAGGTCTATTTTGGAAGTGGGTTTGTAACCCCAATCTTTAAATCCTTGTAGAAAATAAGTTGTAGCGAAAATTCCAAAATGACTTGTTTTGCTCAAGTGAGTCGAGAGGAAAGAGCTATGATACCAAATGTTATGCAACAAAGTCCGATAAATAACATAAAAGTAGTAGAAATAGACCATAAGAGAGTAATCCACACCTAATAATTAAGAATAGAGATAAATAAAAATACTCTTAGATGGAGGAACCTCCTTACACAATGTAATGTGTACCCAAGATAGGATAATATAAAATGCTTGCTCAAATGAAAATATCTCCTTCCTATACATAAGAGACAAAGGTGTACAATAAAAACTAATAGACACAATAATAGACCGAGGCCTACATCTATAATATTTAATACACCACCATATAGGGGGTAAAGTTCTACATTATAGGGGGAAGTGTCCGCAACATTTAGGTTTTAAAAATCCTTTGCATGAATAGCACAATACTTTAGGATTGATAAAATATCCTTTGTAACCCACCTAGAACTGAAAGATAAATATTTTTTTTATTTAGAAAAAACATTATGTTAAAAGTTATTGTAAAGTTTTTATAACCAAGGATGGTCAAGGATGACTGTAATTGAATATTTTATTTATTTAAATTATTAAAAGAGGAGACATCTATCTAAAGAAGATTGTTGAAATGTGCAGCTGTAGAAGGCCAAATGTGTAGATGTAGATGGAGAAATGTGTAGTTGTAGAAGGGCAAATGAAAACTGACACCACTAGCATTTCACTTTCTAGTTCTTGCAGGAGGAAAAATACCTAAAATTATGGTTATGTTCCATGAGAAGAGGGACTAATTAGGTGGCTCATTTAATTACAAAATTGACCCAAATACCCAGGCAATCTTATAAATACCATCGAATTGAGCAGGATGCTCATGACATCCTATTCCAAGTGATTAGAGCCTTCTGAATTTTCTGTAAACTGAAAGTCAAGAACCCAAGAGGAATTCGATGAGGGGATAGCTAAAGAGAAATTGTTGAGAGTTAAGTCTGCTAGTGAGTTGTTAAGTTGCAGAGATTTATGTGTGGGATGTTACACAACATCTTTGTCCTTGTGGTTGAGCGAACAAGCTCGCAATCCTAAAGAAAGTAATCTTGGCTGCTTTCAGGAGACGGTTGGGAGGGAGGAACAGTATTCTTTGGGTGTTTGTCCCCCTTGTGTAGTTACTAAGGTTCTAAGATGTTTTATTTATTTATCTGTGAATTTCATTTCCTAATTGTATTTGAAGTTTTTATGAATGCTCATGATATCTCTAAAACTGTTAAATATTTCTAAATTAGAATAATTTAGAAAGATCTTATTTCTACATAATATTTTGTAAAATATGCTACAGTTACTTTCTTACAAGGTTAAATGGCAAACTGTAGATTCTCCTAATTGTTCTGTAAAGGAAATGTGTACATGCATACATATAATATTATAAATAGTTTTCTTAGTTTATTTGAAAGGATACTCACTTATTTAAGTTTCGTTTTATGTAATATACCCATACCTAGGAAAATTCGTTGATACAAGGCATAGATTTTTTTGCAGTTTTTCTTATAATTGTAACCATATAAATGAGTTAGACTCGTTGATTTTTGACCTTAACCAATCCCAAGAATTATTAGATTGCAAATACAACCATTCTAGTAATTCTTCAATAAAGATAACATCAACATAAGTCATCATAAATATTCTCTATCGACACTAATATAATAAAGTCTCATCATCCTGTAGGTAAGGCATTCAAGGTTGTTATTTCAATTACATTCAAATACCACTTTCTTCATTGACTAAACACAATAGAAATGCATGTTCAAAGTATATAAATGTTCTGTTATACATATTTCCCTTAAGTTCACAAGCACGTTCTTACCTTTCCCTTGCATGAGTAATTCGGGTAAGTCCTTGAGGATACTATCCAAAACTTGAAGATACTCAACACACATGTATTAGGAGATTCTTAGCATTTTATTAAATAACAATGAATATGAAAATCGCAGACAAAACATATACAATATATTGGTTAGATGACTGTTCTTAGAATGAGACAACACTAAAGAATAATATTCTTTAGTTACTGTTAATACATTCCGTAACTAGGATCTTATAAGGTTCCTTTTCTTCTTGGACAAAACCACAGGAGAAGAGACATGAACTCCTGAGTTGGCTGTTAAGTAAAATACATGGTTAGATAATTATATTTCAATGAATAAATGCAATCTATCTCTCTAACAAATCATATTACATATTTAGATATGCATAACACATATGATTGATATCTACCATACTATAGTCATAGGAAGACTAATTTTCCATTTTCCCTTGCGACTCATTCTCTTCAATCACAACTCGTAGTTAAAAATTTGAGCTCATAAAATATTTGGAGCAGTATTATCATCAGTACTATTATTTAAGGAAAATATGTCAATTAAGAATCGGACTACAATGATTACTTAACCAAACTTATCGTTCATGGCACATAACATAACACCACGTTTTTCTTTTGCGAACAAATGAAGCATGAGGAATTGAACATTTACTTAAGCAACTAATTAAGCATACAACATTTACTTAAGAAAAACAGTCAAAACTACATAAGTGACTGAAAATTGTTGAACCAACTACTTCAAGCGAATGGAAGTTTGATTGCGACTTTCCTCCCATCCATTGACTCCATCTAGAACCCCTCCCAAACATGATCTATAAGTTCATCCATTCCATTTTCCATGTAATAGGGATTCAAGCATGGAATGAGCGAAGTACCAAAAGGAGGCCTAACCCTCTCTTGACTTCACCTCAAACAGTGACCTTTAGTGGAATATTGACACAAATGCACCATACACTTAAGGTGAAAATAAATAAACTAGGAAAAGGGCGTATCCTTCAATACCCAAACTGTAACTAGAGGACAATAATTCCCAGTAAAGGGCAGAGTTGCAGAGATCTCGAATATGCATACTCGATGTAGGGTAATTATTGTACAGTTCAATATCAAACCACTAAAATAAAAGTATACCCACCAAACCCATATCGCAGGTGTGGGAGGTTATACGATCCACACACCACAAAATTGTTTATAATTCAAAAGGAGGAAATGGATCACGATCTACCTACTAATAATCATATGAGTTCATGCAGGGCCACACATACAGACTTCAAGATTTGAATGGTACGCAAATGACATAAAGA
>LPNX010898146.1:218904-433646 GCA_001517045.1 Pseudotsuga menziesii
GACTTCCCTAAAACGAAGGAAATACTTAATGAAAACGAAAAATTTATTTAAAAAATTGGCAAGGAAATACTCATTTCATATATTTAAGAGAAACTAAGCATAAACAATATTCCAACCTTTGATGAAGATGCAGCCATGACGGGGTTATTCCATATCTTCAAGATGAACATGGCATAACAAAATACCTAGATCTTTAAGGAAAACACATGAAAGGAATATTTATCGCATCCTTCGGCAAATCGCACACAATCAAAACATGTTCCAGTTTTTCTCTCAAAATGCGAGGAATAAATAAATTCTAGATCTTGATAAAACTCAGGAAACGATTATCACCCAATCTAATTTCTTGGAGCAATGAAACTAGAGCTTGAAACCAAAAATGTTGAAGATGGTACCAAAATAACACTTAAGGAAGGGAGTGATAGTCCTCAGAACGTATTAACAAAGAAGGAAAACCAAAAGATCCAACACAATCTCCCCCCAAAACGTAGGTCTCTCTCCTTATAAATAAAACGCAGAAAAGAGAGAAAAGGTAAAAAAAAATGCAATCCCCATGCAGAGCGCGCCATGCCTCCTGCCAATAACCTAAGAGTCTCGGCAATCCCCCACGACACCTAACGTTTCCCTCGTTCATGGGAGACAGATTGCCCTTTTTCTGGGGTGAATTGATTTCTTGGAGGCATGTGATCAACCAAGGAATTTTTAGGATTTCAAAAGTAATATTTAAAAGTTAACTTTTAGATATTAAGTACATTAAGTATCACTTACCCTAATAATACTTATCTTGGCAAGTAATTATATCAATTGTAAATAATTTCTCACTTTCTCGTAAAAATGAAAATATTCTTATGAGAAGGTAATTCTTTTCATTTTCCACTTTACATAACATATTCTTAATTAATTATTAAAAGTGGAAAATATTCTTATGAAAAGGTAATTCTTTTAATTTACCGGTTTATATAACAGATTTTTAGTTAATTATATCAATGGTAATTATCTTCTCACTTTGCCATAAAAATGAAAATATTTTTATGAAAAGGTAATTCTTTTCATTTACCACTTTACATAAATTATTCTTATTATATAAATACTCTTTATTTAGTTTATATATACACGATTCTCACTATATTTACACCTATATATTTGCGATTCTTTTTTCTTGTTAATAAATTTTATAAGGGATCCTCAAAAACATAAATACACCTTTGTACATGTATTTATGTAACCCAAAAAAATAATTCATCTTAATGTATAAAAATACTTTCTTTTCACTTTTGGGACAATAAAAAAATGTAGAGACCAAAACAAAAGGATTATACAGACCCACTTAAATAACATATTCACGACTTACTTCAATTTATGGATGATACCTAATCCCTTAGGTTTTTCATTCAAGAGAGAACGTATATTTCGAGGTTATAAAGAGTTATTGTTAATAATAGCAAAGTGTAGTGGCCTCACACCCCTAAACTAATTCTAAAAATAGAACTTACAATAATAAAACTACAATGCGAGAAATATAATCAAAGAACAACATAATATATCGAGAATAGAATTACCATATTACAACCAAAATGAAGATCGGGTGTATTGTAACCTGTGAAAGGGCAAGAGCCTCAAGGCCAAGGCCTAGAGGCTGAAGGTAAGGAGCCTCAAAGCCAAGGCCTAGAGGCTGAAGGCCAAGATCCTCAGATCTTCCATAGTAAAGAAGAAAAATAATACAACACAAAGGAAAGTAGTGCATTACTGAGACTAGATAAACCCTTAGGGTTTTTGAAAAGACCTAAGTGCTTTCTAGGTGGAGGATGTAAAACCTTCACGTGGCTCTTATCAATGCCACTTAATTTTCTTTTGTTCAAACCAAAAATTTCATAGTTTAGAACCATCGGATTATACCCCTTGTTCCCAACATATAAATTATGTCTCGCTTACTTTAATATATGGTAGGAGAAAGTATCCTCTAGACAAATTCCTATTTAAAGGCTTAGGGATAGTTGATTTTTCCCTTATCTTAGTTACGCTTTTGTTGAAATTTACCTAGGCCTTTTTGGGTATGACCAAAACAAGGCAAGATCTCCATCCTTGAAACATGCAAATGAATAAGTAGTCTTTTTCGTTAGCCCAAAGCTAAGTAATGCCTGTAGCAACCCATTTCCCTCACATCTGAATAGGTTTACCATTTAACATGTATTCAAAAACATAACCAACAAATACACCAACTATAAGTGAGATTAAATAAACATGATTCACCTGTTACGACTTGAGAACATTTATAACAGTAAGTTGCATTTTAAAAGTTGTCGTAACTAAGTAATCATGAGTTATGGGGCTAACTCAATTTGAATTATAAATGAATGGGTTAGTGTGATTTGATTACATTATGTATTTTAGAGTAAAATATTCATAGCAATTTTTTATTTTATTTTATGAAATTTGGAGATGTTACATCATTTTCCTCTTTATCCAAACGATGAGTAGAGAAAGTACAAGGCATTGACTTAAAAAAACAAATTCTCTTTAGGAAACATTATGATGTTGGAAAAGTACCCCTCTTCAATAGGGATATGCTTCTCCATAATTTTGAAATGCAAATAGCGTAGGATAATGATCATGCATGCCAATGGCTTGAGTTATACATGCAGCAGTAGCTACACAGCTCACACTAAATATTCATGTCACAATAACAATTTAAAGGTAAAATGAATTAGTAGTCACACTCCACGCAGCCTTCAAACAATCAATATGCTTCTGTGAGTGAGAGTAAAAATGAAGGGTCCTCAATTGAAGATGGATTTTGTCACATTTAATTGTCCTCAATTGACAATGAATCATCTAGTACTCCATCATGCTTGGAATAGATAATTGTGGAGCTACTACCAAAATGAATTTCATATACAAATACAAGATTCCAAAGTTCGAGACTATGTTGAGCACGATCTCAAGTATCCTCCATCTATGCCCTTTGATAGATTGATCACTCATATACATCCATATTGAAACCCCACAATGAAGTGGGAATACCAATTAACTAAGAAGGACCATTTATCTTTTGCACATTTGGTGGAAACGTAGTAATTCATGTGTTCTAGTGTTCCCAAAGAGAGAACTTCAGTATTCATGCAAAGTGATAACATCAATGTGGGTCAAATAGAGAGATAGTTCATCCATGGAGCAGTTGAAAGAAACAATTTTTTCCTTTAGATTCACACCTTCCTTGTTGGGATGTATTCCTTATTGCCTCACACAGAGGAGAGATCACCTAGAGTAGAGGTCACACAAAGGAGAGGTCTCACATATAAATAGATGCCTATTAATAGGTCTTGACATGTCTAGAATTGGTTGATTTTCATCTTACCTCATGTGAGTGCCACAAATGGCTCATTCGGATAGTTACCTAAATTTTTTAGGAATAAACAACAGTACAAATATGAGAAGTATATAGCACAACTTCATTGGAGTGCCACAAATAACTCTTTTTCTCGTACATGCGAATATTGATGGCCTTTATAGAAAATTATTTACCAATAAGTGACAACTCATGTATAGTTCAAATTATTTATATCAATATCGTTCAACGACTCCCAAGTCTCCACCTTAACTCTAAGAACCTCCATGCTTTCACAACAATAGTTACTGATTTCAGTTACTAAACCATGTCTCAAGGATTTTTGTTTCCATAATCAAACCAATAATAATCATGGAAGCTCTACTATGGTAGTATTCCGTGAATGTAAGATATCTAGCATAATTGCAAAGAACATGATTCCAAAAATCAAAAGAGACATAGGTAAGCACTGGGCGTGGACAAATGATGGAAGTTGGTGGGCGTTCTCTCAGAAACTAATGAGCTACAATTTTATTAGAGATTGGAGTAAAGACGAGAATGTTAAATGGATCGACCTTCACTTAGATTAGGTTAAATGTCTTAGATGAAAATGAAGGGAGAGTGAAATGCTGCATCCAATAGTAATGGACTTGGCTTTACAAAAAATAAAAATTGATAGTATGTTAATTACTAAATGTTGGGCACATTCTCCCTATAGTGTGATGCATGGCCCCCTATCTTTTGGGGTATTACATAATATTGATGTCGGATTGGGTCTATTAGTTGGTCTAATAGTTGTTATTGTACACCTTTGTCTCATATATATAGGGAGGAGATATTTCCATTTTAGTCATCATTGTATTGTGTCTTGTCTTATATACTTGGTACATTGTGTAAGAAGGTTCCTCGAATGAATAGGATTGATATCCATTACTATTATTCATGCGCATATTACTTTTATCTCATCTATTTATGCTATTTTTTTGTTGTTTATGGGACTTGATTGCATAACATTTGGTATCATATCTATTTCTTCGGGATTGGCTTCTACAAAATGGATCATCTTATAATTTTCACTTTATTATTTCATCTAAACGATTTAGATAGAGAGATTGAAAATCCACCTCTATAATAGGGAAGCTATATTTGGTTTGAAATTCAGGTCCTAATCAATCTCATGTTGGGAGATATTATCCATGGAAGCTACGGTTTCTTACTAGTCCAAAACATGTGTTATAGGTAAAAATATCATATCTAGGGAATACAATATCCAAATTGAGTGAGACATGTTGCATAAGAAATAAAACAGACCATAGTATTTCTATGTATGGTTTTCAACCTCAAACCCAAAATATTGGATACACGGCATACGATACAAGTTCACTTTTCTCGATAGAAAAAAAATAAGAAGTGTTGAAATATTTATAATAAATTTTTACTAGATAATATGAATTAGGTAAGACATGTTTCATTAGAAAGAAAAAAAATCATAGTATCAATGGTAGAGTTTTTAGCCTCATATATGAAATATTGTACCTCTGAAAACTATACAAACCCTCTCTTCTCGATAGAAAAAAACAAGAAGTGTTGGGATATTAAAAATAGATTTTTAATGGAGCATGTGAATTAGGTCAAACATGTGGCATAAAAAAGAGGACACATTAAGATACCATAGGAGAAAGTTTCACACCCAAAGGAGCTAAAATTTAAATTTTACCTTAGTTCCATATCAACCATAAAAGAGTCTTTCAATAAAGGTTTGAAAAAGGTACGCCATTTTGAATTTGAATAACTTTGAGTAGGAAGGATCTGTATATGGTGAAAACTCAGGTGTGATATATATTTATATTGTTCAAAATTCCAGCAAAAGGAAGTGTAAAAAATCACACTCCACTTAAACCACACGAGGATTCATCACTAACATGTGATGAATTGAAGTCATGTATTTTAGGGTGTCCAAGTTGGAAGAGATGATTAAAGAGAATGTGAAAATGGATGACTTAGGTAAATTGGAAAATAAGATGGATAATAAAGAATATCTTCAAGAATTGAAGGACATCATGAAGGATAGAATACATATTGGTATCCCTCATTCACCTACTCAATAAGAGGATAAGGAAGGAAAAGGGGCAATATTCTCATCACGTATTATGGAAATTGAAAAACAATTAGAGAACAAGAAGTTTGAGACCCATAAATTTGACGATTATCTACATCATCATGGTTTAAACTCAGGTCCACGTAACTAATCTACTCCCAAAATTGACATGAGGAAGTTTCATGGCAATGATCCAATAACTTGGATACTCAAGATGGAGCAATCCTTTGATCTACACCAGGTGTCAACTTTTCAAAAGGTAACTATTGCATCCTTATATTTAGAGCGTGATCAATTTGTATGGTATCAATGGATTTGTGACCATAAAAAATAATCTATGATATCTTGGTCTATATTCACATAAACATTGATTGCACATTATGGGTATACAAATAGGAACACCTTCTTTATCTAGTTGGTAAATCTTAAGCAAAAAGGTCGAGTTTCACATCATATCAACTAGTTTCAAAAGCTAAGTTTTAGAGTTAAGAATATTTCAAAAGATAATTTTTTGGATCTCTTCATTGGAACCTTGAAGGATAACATTCAACATGAGGTGCGTCTCTTTGAACCATAATCCTTGCAAAAGGATATCATGATGGAAAGGAAGGTTGAAACTAAAAATACAGTGGTTGAACATAGAATTACCACTTCCTACACATACAAAGAAAATGATGTTCCTTATTCTAACCCACCTCAGAGGTTGACACCTAAACAACTCGAAGAAAGAGGAGATAAACATTTATTCTTTAATTGTGATGACAAGTACAATCAGGAAGATAAGTGTAAAGAAAATAAAAGGAACAACAAGGGGATGAACAAAAAGAACATGAACCACCACAAGGGGACAAACTAGAAGTGATTACTCTCACCATCTCTTGTCATTATTTGGATAGAATTAGCACTCTTCAAACTTTAAATATCGAAGGATATATCAAAAATAAAAAGGTAACAGTGTTGATTGATTCTGGTAGTACTCATAAATCCATTCATTGCAAAGTATCCAAAGATCTTAATTGCTTTGTATATTGAGCACTAGAATTTCAACTAATGATTGTAGATGGAGGAACCTTCAATTATTCAAGGAAATTCCATAATATAAATCTTACTATGGGGGAATATGTATTGAATAGTCCCATTATTTCTATCCCAATGGGTGGAGTTGATGTTGTATTAGGGATTCACTAGTTACAATCATTGGGAATGGTGACTTTTAATTTTCAGAAGTTTTTCATGAAATTTTCCTAGGAAGAAATATAATTTATGTTAAATGGTATTACAAGGAAAGTAAGCAATGTGATTAGGTCTAATGGTATGACAAAATTGTTAAATAAAGGACAACAAGGCATAATTATAAATTTATCCTCACTAGATGTTCAAACATCTAAGGCGAGCCTTTTCCCCCGTATTTCCAAAGGATCCTTAATAAGAATGCTAAGGTATTTGAAGATATTCAAATAAGTATTCCACATGTTCGAGATATGAACCATTGTATTCACTTAATTCCAGGAAGCATTCATTCTAGCATTAGACCTTACAAATACCATATGGCCAAAAGAATGAAATGGAGCACATGGTTGAAACAATGGCAGGAAAATCTACATTTCAAGCAGTGGAAGATCACATAGAGCACCAAGAAGCAGTTCTTCAAATCTTGAAAATGTAAAAAAAAACAATGAAATGATACAAATATCAAAATCATCGTTAAAGGATTTTTGAAGAAGGAAAATCATAGGGGAACCTAAACAAATCATTGAAACAAGGACGCAACAACTACGAAATGAGGTTATTACTAAGTACCTCATCAAGTGGAAGAACTTACCTTCGACATGGGAAGACGAATCCTTCATACCGATGCATCCACAACTACTCAAGAATTGAGCACTACAGTTGTCTGAAGGGGAGGGGCATGTTAATCCCTAAATGTTGGGAACATTCCCCCCTTTAGTGTAGTGCATTACCCCTTATATTGTGGTGTATTACATATTATTGATGTTGGCTTAAGTCTATTAGTGGGTCTTTTCATTTTTATTGTACACCTTTGTCTCATGAGAACGACAAAATAAGATGGGGCATGTCGCAGACTTGTAATTTCAGCATGGAGGAAGTAGTTTCCATTCTAGCCAACACACGTAGTGAGGACAATGATCCAAAGTGGAAAAAGATTTGGAAGGCCATCCTCTGGCCCAAAGTATCTACTTTCCTTTGTTTTTTTCTACGTAGACGCATTCTAACTTGGTAGAATATGCAATGGAGAGGAAGCATAGGACCTTCTTGGTGCTACCTATGTAAAGCCAATGAAGAAACCATTGACCACTTCTTGGACAACTCCTAGTTCATTGAAAAAAAATTGAAAGAGGGGGAAATAATATTCATAGAATATTCCATATTTAAGGGCCACCCAAACATAACCATAACAAATTTGCCTCTCCAACCCTACAATAACATGCTCCTAAACATAATCTAGGAATTATTCCCATGTTTCGTAGTCTGGGAACTATGGGTAGAACGAAACAATAGAAATTTCAACAATCGGAGCACAAGCAGAGAGGAGGTCTGCAATATCCTAAAGAGACACAACATGGATACATTAAAGCTATAATCGGAGCACCACCATTCCTGACTACATTGGCCCGACCAGAATAGATATTATCCAAGTTAACTCCCCCAGCCAGTGGATTCCTCCCCCCACAACACTTACAACCTCAAATTTGATGGAGGCTCCAAAGGGAACCCATGCCCTGTGGGCTTTGGAGGTGCCATACAAAACAACGAAGGTAAAATTCTCTGAGTCTTATGGGGCTCTCTTGGCATCACTGCAAAAAATGTCGTTGAGTTGGAAGGACTGTTGGTTGGCCTCACCTAGGATTTGGACAAGAATTGGAAACCCCTCATACTTGAAGGGGACTCCCTCCTTATCATCAATATGGTCACTAGCCTTCAGGCAGGTTCCTTATAAAACAAAGTGGCCAATAACTGGAGATTAGAAAGGAAGCCTGGAGCTCTTAACCTCATCCTCACAGCCAACCATGCACTTGTTTTTCAACATGTAAAAAGGAAATCAAATAGGTTTTCGAACGCCATTTCCAATAAAGGATTTACCAAGAGTCCCACCATATAATGCTCCCATTGGGACGACATTGTTGAACCTGAAGACAAGGTCAAATGGGATCATATTGTGACACAAGACTTTACCACCCTAGATGCGGGTGTGCTCATGATATCTAATGGATGTCAAGTGTATATCACAGCTGATGGATGTCAAGTGTATGATGGGAGTCCTCGGGAGGAGAGAGCAACTGGCGAGATGGAAGGTACCACCTGACCCACCCCACAAGAAGAAATTATGTCGCAGATCAACAATGAAACGAAGGTAGACGCCTTCAAAGTTGCGATTCACCCTAGCAAATCAGTCTAGCATATCACTGGGACAATGATGCAAATCTTGACCCTTAACACGATGATTCGTGTGGCAGTCTCCCATGGGAGTCTGTCCTCTGTAGTGGTGAGGGATGAGTTTCCTTCCCGTCTCATGAATATTTATGTGCATTCGGTCAAGCACAAGGCATGACATGCCCTTCTTCACTCAATCCAGGCTACTAGGAGGCGGGCCATGCCAAAAGACATATTTTCCCTAAAATGGTGAGATAGGAGGAGCGATAACACACCTCCAACCTAGAGATTGTCTGGAATTTAGGACAATAGACCTGGTGGGCATAAATATTCTTGTTGCCTCCCAAACACGAGCTATAAGAGGACGATCATGAAACTTCAGCATGCCACCAAAGCGAAGTTGTTCCCGTGAAACATTTCGCTTAGTTATTGTCTCAAAACAGGGTGATCTATTCTTGAAGCATCGAACTTGGAGGTGTCAACCTTGCACATGGAGTCCCTCTTCAATGCGCCTTAGCATGAGTGTGCCTTAGATGACCTTGAGCATAGACCTCACCACTAGTGAGCCTTGAGGATGGCTTCAGGAGGAACTGGCGGTTAGGAGGTTGACTAGGAATCCCTCTTCCAAAAGGAGGCTCCTGCTCACATTTTCAATTCAATTGCAGCCATGAAGGATGAAATTTTTGGTGAATTTAGGCTCATATTGGGGCATGATATCACCATGTCCAACTATTAGAGGCTGAATTTTATCTTGGCCAAATCCATGAGCGAAAGAGAAAGTTTTAGAGAGGGTGTGAACCTCATGGTTAGCACCTTCAAAGAAGATACTAAGAAAGGGCCAACTCACATGAAAATTCTCATGCAAATATTTGAGCCCCCTTTCAGCAGTGAAAATAAGGATGATGAGGATGGCAGCACTAGCAAATCCCTCGAGGATGAGGCTCAATCCTCGAGGAGTTTCTAATTTCTCTGCCTTTTTTTTTTCTTTCATGCTCCCCACAGGTCTCTCCTCCTCTTATGTCAATTTCTTAAGTTGTGTTGTGTTGTCAACCTTCAATGGTTGGGCACTTGTATTTATGTTTATATGCTTGATATGGACCATTTTGCACAGCTTCCTCAGGTTGTTCCGTAGCCATGTCTTGGCTCTCTATTTATGAAGAAGGCCTGATTATGTAACTCTATTTTTGATAGGAAATAGAAGGATCATCTATCTTACTTACAAAAAAAAGTACCGCATTAAGAAAAAGAACCTACCAATAAAGGATGAGACATGAGAATATGACTTCTTCATGTATAAATACTAATAATTAATCCAATGTTGACCACTAAACTTGTTTGAAGAGGAGGGGCATCTTAAGCCTAATATCGCGTGACATTGCATTTATTTTGTATTATGAGTAATATATTTATCTATGAGCTAGGACCTTAATTGTAATTGTACCCATTGTCTCATGTATATACCAAGGATATCTAGTTTTAAGGATAATCTCATTTTTTGCATTTGATATATAGTAAAAAGGGGTTTTCCTAATTCAATTCATAACCAATTTCTGTAAGTAATTAGAAGAAATAATATAATAGTAAGTGGTAGTTAGCATATGGATACTCATGAGAATGTATTCATCGAGGAGTATCATTGTATGATGTTGAGTGTGACTATTCTCTTGTCACAAGTAGGGATTTTGGAGTGATTCCTCCCATAAAGAGTAATTGATAGTGTTACCTTACCCTAAGGGTATTCTTTAGACTATTGTCTCTCTTATTTTTTATTATTTGTTGTGAGGATCTATTGTGTTATTAATAAGTTAATTCTTATATTCCATATTATGATTCAATAAGGTATATAACACTCTCATCATGAACCTATATTTAGATATATGACATAATTGGGCATGGGCATGGCTAATAGGAGCAATTATAGTGTCAATAGAAGTGGCAGTTGAATATATGATGCCTTTGTTATGTTCCTAAACTATGCAATTAAGTTTCCAAACTCATTTAGACATGTATGGACACTAATCCACACCTTAGAAATGCATTAAGCATCTCTAACTCCCCTTAATGGGGATAATCGGTGTGGGTAAAGGATCGATAACAAGTAAATAAAAATTAATAAAATATTTAAAATGATTAGTTAACAAATAAAAATGGTTAGAAATATTTTTTAAACAAGTTTTTAAGGTAATATTCTTAAACAAATGGATAGTTTTTCAATAGAACATATCAAACTAAAAACAAATAAAAAATTATTATATAAAATAAAAGGGTTTTTAAAACTGTTTTTTGAGGGAACATATAAAACTAAAAACAAATTAAAAATTATTATATAAAATAAAAGGGTTTTTAAAATGGTTTTGAGGGAACATATACAACAACTAGAAACAAATTAAAAATTATTATATAAAATGATAGAGTTTTAAGAAAAACTAGTGAAATTCATTTTAATATTATTATAATACTATTTATCTATGTAAAAGTCAATTAAATTACACAACATAATTATAAGAAGAAGGAAATATTATATAATTATTCATTATATGGAGCCTCTTATCCATAAAATAAGATTAATAAAACAATTAAATACAACAATAATACAATAATAAATTTTTATATTCTCAAAGGTGGAATTACATACTTAAGGGTGGAATATAGTTAATAGTATTACCCTAATATTTTAATTTTTCAGTTATTAAATAACTAGGTATTATTTAAATACCTAGAAATATGCAGCTATGTGTATCTCACACCTCTAAGTAGGGTTGTATTTTTTTTTATAGTTAGATTATATAAGTTAGACAAGGCTATCCTCTACTGGTGAATTGTAAAGTGTCTCAAAGCCGCTCTAAAAATGCTTTGGAAAATCTAGCAATCTGATCTCTGAACATCTCTTAGGAAAATCTAGCAATAGGAGGGTTGTCCAATGGATCCTCATAACCAAAAACATTTCTGTCTTGGCATAAACCAACCGTCTATGATAAGTCTCAAATAATATATTTGAAACTCAAGGAAATCAGGTATTGCACTGTACGAAAATATTTTCATTGCAGAAACCCTGAAGGCCTTTTGCTCAAATGTATGTTGGAAAATGAAGTTGAAACATTCGTTAAAGAAATGCATCAATGGATCTATCGGGGGAATTTCGTTGCAACAACAACAGCCCATAAAATTATCAGGTTTGGATATTATTAGCCTACCCTATTTTCTAATGTGCATAAATTTGTGAAAACTTGTGTCCCTTGTCAAACCTTTTCTAGGAGATAAAAATTGGCATCCCTACCCCTAGAACATGTCCAAGTGGAATAACCTTTCCAAAGATGGGGTATAGACTTCATTGGGGAGATTCATCCTACATCTAGTATTTAGTATAGGTGGATATTGACTACAAATGCCTACTTTATCAAATTGGTAGAAGTAATACCTACTAGACAACCCATTTACCCCATAGTGATCAAGTTCCTTAAAGAAAACATCATTTATAGGTTTGATTTCCCCTAGAATATTGTGACTGGAAATTCCAAATCCTCCAATTCCATTAGGATGATTTCCTTATGCCAATAATTCAATATCTTAATGATTCATTCCTATAATTATTACCCCAAAAGAATGGAAGTTGAGTATTCCAATAAGAATATCATGAATATCATAAAGAGGACTCTTTCTGAAACAAGTCATGGGATTCTCAACTGAGCTATGCTTTGTTGGATGATAGAATATCTACAAAGAGGGAAATGGGTAAAGATCATTTTAAACTGGTATATGGGTTAGAAGTGGTATTTCCCATGCACTTGGAACTACAAGCCACGAATATGTTATAGGATTTAATATCATGGCCTAATAAGAATAAGAGGCGATTGAACTAACTAGTGGAATTGCATGAATAGAGAAGCATGGTGTATCAAGATTGAAAAGGATATCAAGAAAATATGAATGTTTTCTTTGCTAAGAAGGCTAGACACAAATAATTTATCAAAGGGGATCTAGTTTTGATGTGCGATACGAGGCAACAAAGACCCTAGAAAACATGGAAATTTTGATAATCTTTGGCTTGATCCTTTTGTGATTGAGGAAATCATAGATATGTACCCCAATAATTTCCACCTAGAAAATATGGAAGGTAAATGTCTTGAAGAGCCTGTCAATGGTAGGTATTTGAATCCATTCTTCATAGTATGACAATAAATATATATACCCTATATCATAGTTTCCTTTGTGGTTTCCTTTTTTACCCTAAGGCATTGTAGTAGATATGCCATCTACTCCTTTAAACAAATAATCCTAATTCTGCAATTAGAATTTTTTTCCCAAGAGGTTTCTTCTATGGTCCTACAAATTTTTTACCTAAAACCTAAGTTAAATCCATGCCCCACTAGATAAGACACATGTCTTCTCACCCGATATATTATTTATGGATTCTTGGAACCTCATAGGGAGGATCCATCCCACAGAAAGAGTCAATGTTGTTCCTCTTTTATATCCATGATGCTCCAAAAAACTTTAAGGAAAGACTCCTACTTGAATATTCGTGATTAGGTCACACACATATCAATGTAATATCTCGATTGAGAATTGCAGTAAATTTACAATATGGGAAGGTCGTAGGGAGGTGTTAGAGAATATGTATCGAAGATCTCATGTCAAGGCTCAAAACAGGACAATATTTGGAAAAGGTGAAGGGGAAAGAACAATACATCGAGGCCTACGTATCAAGGCTGAAAACCAAGATGTTCATATGGGGCCCCAACAGAGAATCCTGGTTATGATGACAAGTGGTAGCCTTTGAGTGGTCATCAGTGATCATAAAATAGGGTGAAAACAAGGTTCTATTAAGGTAGATCCCTCGACGAGAATCCTTTCATGGCGACAAGTGGTTGTCAAAGCTCTTAAATTGGGGATGAAAATAAGCTTATCCTAAGGGAGCCTTAATGAGAAGCCCCATTATGATGACAAGTGTGATCTTTGAGTGGTCATCAAAGCTCATAAATTAGGCCTCCAAACAAGGTTCTTCTAATATATCCCTAACGATAAGCCTTGCCATGATGACAAGTTACGGCCTCTAAGTGGTCATTGGAGCTCATAAATCGAGGGTGAAAACAAGGATCTCCTAAGGTATCCCCCAATGAGAAGCCTCGTCATGGTGACAAGTTACAACGTATGCATGGTAATCATAGCTCATAAATTGAGGGTGAAAACAAGGTTATCCTAAGGAATCCCCAACAAGAATCCCCACCATGGTGACAAATGGTGCCTCTAAGTGGTCATCCGAGCTCATAAATCAGGGGTGAAAATAAATATTTTCTAAGGAACCCCCGACTGGGAGGGCCCATCATGGAAATAAGTAGTAGCATCTAGGTAGTCATTGGAGCTCCTAAATCGGTGTTAAAAACAAGGCACTCATAAGGGAAAGCCCGATGGGAAATACTAACTTCATGAAACATTGCTACATAAAAGGTTGTGTGTCATAGTTTACGACCATGTAAGAATAGGAAATGGATGATAGGAAGAGACTACCAACCAACCACAGAAAGACAAGTGAAATGATTACAAATTTTTGGATATGTGTTCAGTTTGAGGGCATAGTTTTGAAACCTAGATGAAGAATCCCAACAACAAATCAGAAGGAAACACATGGAATCAGCATAATGGTTTTCGGAGTATCCATATTGAATTTTTAAGAAGGTTTCAGTCAAGATAAGGACAATTGAGAGGTGTCAATGGGTCACAAAAACTGTCAATCAGAAGAAAAACCAGTGAACGATAATCATTAGATCTGAAAATTATATTAGAGGTAAGATCGCCAATGAAGGGTGGTGAAATATCACATCGTATCCATTTCAAAACCAATCACAGTCATTCAATGAAGCATCAAACATGATCAAAGTCATCATATTAGAATGCAACAAAGACTCCCATGAATAACAAAAAATCATGAAGGATAAAGATGAGGGCCCTTGTGTGAATGACTGAGATTGACCATGCACCTTCTAACAGAATATCTAGGAAATTCATGCTAATAAAGTTTGACATGAGGAATAAAGCGACACCCATGCACCAATGGTGTATATATGTAAATTCTCATTCAAATTATTAATACCTTGAGAGGTGGCATAAGTATAACTATAGGGACAAGCTCACACTAACCCAAGTTCATGCTGACTGGTACCAAAAAACCCCAAGATATTGGCCCAAAAGGAGTTGAAGCCTTCCAGAAACACCTTCAGAGAAAATAAAGTATCACCTGAAGTACCTATGGGAGCTGCAAGAACCAAGTTTTTTGCATTAGTGAAGGGGATTTACACATACCTCAATAGAAAATGCATCGAAATACCATACATTGACAGATCATAGGTTGCAACAAATATAGGCATTCATGTTCACAACATATGTCAGATTCATTATTATGTGTTCGACCAGAAATGCATCTTATCATTCATTAAATTCACATTAATTATCCATTCATATTAATCATATACTCCTATATTAATGAAGAACGGAACACATCACACAAAACAACACCAAGATTCAACATGGAAACCCAAACTGGGAAAAAACCACAAAAGTGCTTGTTTATTCATAAGAGTCGCATCTCAAATCCTTATTGTTTGTGCACTCATCTTATAGACATCTTCTCAATCATTCTTTACATCAGATATGCGCATACAACTTGCATATTGACACATACATTGCAACATAACTTAGACTTCGGTTCAAAATAGTATTACATCAAATTTCTCATTCCTCGCTCTATCTCTATATATCTATCTCTAGAAATCCAACCTATTACATATTTATAGACTCTAATGGCTCGATTTACATCTTGCTCCCACTAGTCGACTTATTACAAAAGTGGAACAAAATCCTAACTAACTAACTGACCTTTCAGTTGGAATTATTCAAGACGGGTACTTTTCCTTGATCTCTACCTCAATTGTCAAATTTGACTTCCCTTCTTATGATTTCGTCGTAACTTTCAACCAAAATTTGCAAAATAGGTACCAAAATTCCAAAACAAACCTCGAGCCAATGAATCTGCAACACTCATATGTGTCTCATCCCAATACACTTCATATTGACAATGTTGGTGTGTTTAGCTTTGACCGAAAGTATTGGAAAACTTTATTTACTTCCTCTACATGCATCTAGACTGCCACCCTCGACTTGGACATCTAGTTAGCAACTTTATCAAAATAATATGTTGAAGTTCTCACATATGCAAATGCCACTATCTATCTAACTTCAGCTTGTACTGGTCGAATAGTCACAATAGCTCGTTATACATCCGCTTGTAACTCCTCCACCATGTCCATCCTCTTTTTTGTATTCGAAGGTTACTTACAAGTTTCTTTAATGAATTCATCTTAGAATCCTTGCTTATACGCTTGAAAAGTGGTAAAGTATTTAAAAAACCTTGCAACTTCTCCATTATGTGTTCTGCTACACTCAATTTATCTATGATTTCCTGCAACACTGCATCATCTACTAAGGCTTCCCATGCCTGGGAAACCTCCTCCTATAATCTAGTGCAATATGCCTTAGCTTCCTTAATGACTTGAACATCCCCCTACACTTGTTCCTGTCTCTACTCCATCACTTAAGAGGGTGTACTCGAAATTAACTTTGCTTCCAGCTCCACAACATTTTGGTGGAAGTCGGTAATGACCTCCTCTAACCTAGTGACTTTAAATTTCACAATCATATCTAGATCATAAATAAATTCGGGTACATCATGACAAGAGACATCAATAACATTTTCAATTCATTTCCTATCCTAGTTTAGTTGTTCCTTTTGCTCAACAACATCAACTAATTCGGCCTCTAGAATTATGACCTTGGCCTTCAACTATTTCAATTGTTCCGAAACCATATGCTCTCTATCGTTAATCTCTTTTTCCACTATATATAAAGAATTGTGCACAATGAACAATGGTAGAGTAGACATATCAAGGTCGACATAATCCATACCTTGTATTTCATTGTTTATCTTAGGAGTTCCTAAATCCAATACCTTTGAAATAATTTTCACCTTAGGGCCTTCTTTGTTGATGGCACCTCACTTGGTCTTTCTTCAGATGCGTCGGCTTCTAATGATGGAAATTATGGTTTTCTCACCCAGACCCAACCCTCATTAGAGGAAATTTCAATTTAAAATGGGCCTTCCAAAAATAATAAAAATTCCATGTCATCATGTATTAGCCAATAAAAATGATTTAAAATTCAAAAAGGGAGCACCTCTTAAACAATTTTTTAATATAAATTTGGGGATAGGTATCATAAAAAAAACTACTTGTTTTGTTCGTATTTTCGACATATCTCCCTGTATTTTTACTCAAATTTCAATCAAGAGAGCTCATTGGATGTGGAATTCAATTATTCATCCAACGAATTCCCACTCGGCATACTTTTGATAGGCCCCGCTACCCCAAAAACAAGAAATACCTGAAAAAATGTGATGATGATGTCATCATCACATTTTTTTCAAATATTTCTTGTTTTTGGGGTAGAGGGGTCTGTCAAAAGTATGCCGAGTGGGTACTCGTTGGATGTGGAATTTAATTTTGCATCCAACGAGATCTCTCGATCGAAATTTGAGTAAAAACACGGGGAGATATGTAGAAAATACAATAAAAAAAGAGTAGTTTTTTTCTTTTCTTCCTCCAAAAATTAATAAATATTATTTTATTATTTTAACTATTATTTTATTAATTTTCCTTAGGAGGCCCATTTTGAGTTGAAATTTCCTCTAATGCTTTTACTTCCTTTCAAAGTATATAGAGGAGGCTGGTAACTTCCTTGAAGAACTCAAAATTCCTCTCATTAACTTCTGTCGGGTTTCCTCGGCGACTCCAACCATCTTGTCGGCTCGAATATTATAATAATATTCCATCAATCCAGTAAGGTTGGTCTCCTTAACATATTTATGCTTCTTGTGGGATTTCTTTTTCTACTCCATAACCTTCCTTTTTTCTCCTATATCTATATTTGTCAGGGAAGTGCTAGATTCCTGATCGCTACCATGGTGTGAACTATGGTGGTTATCCTCCTCTTGGGCCCCACCATGTTGGGTCCCCGAAATTCCTTCTTTTTTGGATACACCTCAGTAGAAAATTGATCATAAGCTACTGGATCTTTCCACTCTTCATGACATTCGCTTACAATACTATAAATTTCCTCCTCAGTTATCCTGAATTCGGTCACCAACCATTGGTTTTGTCGGTCTCATCGCAGTTGAATATTAATATAATGAGGCCCCGCATGAAATCATATTATATTGTGATATATTTTCACCACTGCATATTATAACCTTGGTATGCTTGGCATTTGATGTCTAATTTCCTCATGTTACAAAAAGAACTTGACATTATTTTTGATCTCTCGTCATTTCATATATGTGAACCATGGTTTCTGATATCTAGCCCCTCAACTGGGGACATTAACTTCCATCCCTTGATAATGTGGTGGTTATGCCCATCCAAGAAAAGATATCAGCAACAATAATTGTGAGTAGTTAAATGGGTTACCTTTATCCTGTGCATTGAGAGCGTCCACTAACAACTCATCCATTAAAAATGTGGCCCAATTAAACTAGACCGTTACATCACACTGTTATGTCATGCCAATCACGCTTGTAGTGCATTGGTTCTGTCACATTTTCCTTAATAACTTTGTTGAGAGTACCTTCACCACAAACCAAACATATTGATCATTAATGGAGGCTATGTCGAAGACCCTCTTATCTCTCACCAAGCCATACTTTTCCTTCATTCTTGAAACTAAGTTCTTGTCCTGATCCTTCCCAACAAAGAAAGGTGCCAAGTTGTCCCCATATTTGGTAAATCTCGTCATCATTGCAATAATATCTACATAAACTAGGAATTTTATATATAGCCATAGATACCCACCATGGAATTGGATTAATAGTTTCTTTACACATGTGTTTACTTCCACAGTTCGTCTGAAATGGTGCATGTGCAGCAATGATAAGATACCAGAACTCTGCAATCCACAATCCCAACCCATAGGAACTAACTTAAATTGGCCTCCCTTCTCCAACTTGTACTCTCTCCATGTATTAGTCTTCTTTAATTTACTTAAGCTTCTGGAATTCATGGTCACCAAACGATATCTTATTCAAATTCAGTAGGGTTGTCCCTGTTACTCAAACACCTTGAGGAACAGCAAACTCGACCAAACTATACTTAGGATTTTCCTTAATAGTGACATTTGACGCATCATCTTTTCAACATGGTCTATAGTCGGGTAACATCATAGAAAGGGAAGATCTAGATGCCTCAGTATTGTGTGTTCCTTTCATTTAGCTCTCACCCCAAGCCCCTGTTCTCTTCTTGTAACAAGGATTTCTCCTCTGTTACGTGCAAAAGCACCAACCTTAGATCATTGTGATCGTAAGGAAGAGTTCGATGGAAAATAAAACAACAAGTTAGACTAATAACATAAAGCAAATATTTTTTATCATTTTTCAATTAAACTAATGTAAATAAACAACAAAAAAAGTAAATATACCTCTTCTCCAGTAAAGTGGGCCACCGTATCTATCCTCAAAAGTGGTTCCAAAGCTGCACAGGTTGGTTCTCCAATTGTATCCATGGACAGGTGTCAAACGGGGAGTGGATCCAATATGGGTACGGAGAATGTCTCAATGTACACCATGGGGGTGATATGGAAAGGGAGTCACTAAATAGTTGAGAGCAAAGGTGTCACAGCGTACCCACAGATGAAAATGCAGGAAAAGGTATGAATGTGCTTCTGGAATGGCCAAAAAGTGTTTTGGGAGAGTCCTTCACAATGTATTTATAGTATGGTCCTAGGGTTTTTTGACCCGAGGTGGTGACCCATGGTATTTTCCTGTGGTTTTCTAACCCTTTCTCTTTTTTAGGGTTTTTGAACCCTTTTTAGGGTTTTTGACCCTTTTTGGGGGGAGCGTGAGGGTAAACCATAGTAAATAATGATGTTTTGGACCATTTTTCGTGGAAATACAATTATGAAGGTCAAACATAAGGGAAATATGGTAGGAATATGATGTATGTATATGGTTTAGACCATGTAGAGCTAGGTGAACACTTTTTTATGTTAGCAGATTACCCCCTGATGTGTGAGGGCATGAGCTCATCATATGGTCAATGGACATCATAGGATCATGGGAATAATGGTGAAAATAGTGGAGATACTGGAGAGACCCGCAGAGAAGTGAAGCTTCCTCATTCAAACTATGGTGGCTTTTTGTTTTTTATTATGGGTTCTCAAAAATGGATGAGATACATATAATGTGTGACATGTATATGGAAGAGGCGGGCATACCCATGCTCATAACAATGTCAAAATAATAAATAATGGGATCAAGGCTCAAACATGGGAGCCAATAAATACATATGAAAATGATGATACATAATGGTGGCCTCAATGGGAGGCTCAATACAATGTTGATCTAAAGAACCGGTACATAGGAACAATGGCATTCTCATGGAGTGTAATATCATCATAACTAATGCTCTACTGAATATGGAGGTGTACATATATATGGACTTAATGACTGAGAGTCGGAATATCTGTGGTACAATGTGCAGCATCAAGTACTGGAGATACATGGAAGCACAACCCTGGGGGATTCCGAACACTATTGCCAACGTAGCCCAGAAATCACAAGGGACATGAAACTGTGTGGGTCCCATAGTGGACTCACCAATGTGCTAGAGTCAGGTGACAACCGGGGTCTTCGACCAAATAATGAATGGACCAATACCCTGTACATATCTCAATGGTGTGATGGTGTAGCTGAAGTCGAGTACGTGAGACACAACCATCCCGAGAGGCACCAATGACTCCTCTCAAGTGGTCCAAGAAACTCATCAATGAGGTGGATGAAACCAGGATACAGGGACCTCTGGGTCTATCCTCGGGAATAGATGTGTTGGCATCGACAAAGGGAGACCTACAACTAATCAAGGCAATGATGTGTCCTTGACTAGAAGCATGAGGGGGGTAAACAAATATGTGGAACAATCTAGGGACTGACAAACTGAATGGGGGAACAGGAGCAGGGGTGTACGGGGTACCCAAACTTCCTTTGTTCAAATTATGACTGCAGGGATGACCTAGAAGCAAATGAAACTAACTCATGGGAGAGGGATCGTAGCTGTAATACTAGGGAGATAACTGCAAATGGGAAATACTGAGGGAGGTAACTGGACTAGTGGTATCCATGGGATCCAAGGAAGACTCATCGAAGAATACTCTGAACAAAGGTGACCCAATGGGGAAAATATTCCATACTGTAATATCATATGTAGGGGCACTTAAAGACATCGTTTGGGCCTTCTTCATAGTTTAAAGAGCACGAAGAAGGGAGAGAAGTAATCTCAATATGACACGATCTCGTGGATTTTTAGCGAGCCCGAGAAAGTAAATGCTCAATGGTGTTTTCATTTTTAGAGAGTCTGGAAACATGAAGAATACTTCAGTGTGGTCTCTTTTTTGTTGATAGTGTCCTAAGCCCGAAAAGGGATAAAATTATACAAAAGAGAGCTCTCCCAACCTTTGGGGAAGGAATACTTATTTACCGTTGGTAGTCCAATCAGGACAGAAAAGGTTAAACCTATACTGACTAGACTGTCGTTCAAATAATTTTACGAGCATGAACAAAAGCGAGTTTGCTTGGCAATATTTTCTTGATGAGAAGGCTGGAAAAGAGCTTAAATAAAACCTATAATAAGTTTTTTCATAAAGTACGGTCCCAATGTCTGAGAAAGCATAAAAGTACATAGAGGGAAATGTTCCTACCTATAAGGTGCTAGGGTGATCCATTTCTTTTAATAGTCTAGATGGTCCAAAAATGAAATAAATGAGGCCACATACATGCCCTTTCAAATACTTTAACGAGCATGAAAGGAAGCAATCATGCTCGGCGATGTGTTCATTCTTTTAGGAGTCAGAAAATATCTTAACATAAACTCTGTAATGGTCACTCAAGCAAGGGGGAAGTGTTTGATATATGGAAATAGGTTATGTTGTGAACATGTATTAGAAAAATAAATGCAAAACACTGATGGGGCCCCCTTGCGGGATGATGGATGGCGGTATAATATGGCCAACTATGCAGTATGGATGGAGCGGAGGGATTTTAAACATGCCAACACATACAATGGGAGATTCACATGATGGCACGCAAATCAAGGTGACTTCTGAGAAATGCCCCAAAAAATCATAGTGAGAGCACAAGAAAAGCGTCTCGTTAAAATACAAAGGACAGAAAACCGAACCCGGTGGTGCAAACGGTGTCTCAAACGGACTCTGGATGACTCTATGACACAAGAAAGAAAAGTAGACCAAATGGAGGCCTATGGGTACGGAGCTAGCTCAACATACAAGGTGTGATTCGCGTGGTGGTATTAATTGAGCACATAGATCTGTGGACAAACACATAACTCACAAGATAGATCACACAATTTACTCAACAATTGAAGAATGAAACAGTGCAAAAATGGCTTGTAGATATGAATGCTTTCATTAATCAAAAAGTAATCAGATTATAATTACAATGAAGTAGAATGGATTTAATAGCCACATCAAATTCTAATCCACATGAGGAAATTCAAATTGATAGACTCTACTTGACTATAGGTAACTAAGACCTTGTCTAAATCACTATCGGAGGACTCAATAGTTAACTGACCTTGTCTAAACCATAACCGGAGTTCATCAGAGTTCTAAAACACAACTCAAGTGTTACATTCAGTGTTAACTAAGGCTAACTGGTTGTGGTAGGTGAGAAATGCGTCCCTCCTGAGTGCATCCATGTAAACCTAGAGCTAACTGAATGTAGAGGACTAGAACTGAATGTAACTGACTCCTAACTTAGCTTGACTAGTCATCAACCAAACTCAACTAACCTTGGTTGGTTTCGGCATTCCCAGTGGCTCCTAAATTGTAGGGATCGGTCTATGAGGCTCCTAAAATGATGCAATCAAGTGCAATCAGTGGAAATATGCCTCAATTAGTGTTCCCCACACTTTGGTAACCGAAACATGTGCCCCAATTAGGCCAAGTGGACCCAATGGTGCTAATGACTAAAAATAGACCAAATGGACTCTCGATTTAGACATGAATCCTGATTTAGACATATGAACAAATAGGACAAGGGAGGATTAATAATCCTAACACCCCCCCTAAATGCTAACTTGGACAATCTGTGGGCCTTGGTAACTAAGACCATAGGTCACCCATTACATCAAGTAAAATAAAGTAACTGCTTAATACAAGGAGCTGGGGAAAAAACCACATGGGAAAAAATCCCCCCCTCTATCTAAGCAAGTATAATTAGGTCTCAAGTTTGAAAAACTTGAAAAATATGTAGTTGCAATATTCATCTATGTGAGGTAGCGAAGCAGCATGCATGGTGTGTTGTGCACAGGTATTCTGGGGCCTGGCATGTAGACTTCTCCTTCTCCAAAAATGATGATGGAAGGAAGGAAGAATGTAACCTTTGTCTCTTGCTCGATGAAGAGGTGTATGACCATATCCATTCTTATGAATGTAGTGAGACTAATCCCTTTCCATATAGTATCTTATAGGGAGTCTATTGCATCTCTCTGAAGGAGGTAAGATTGCATGGCATAGGGCAAGGGTCTTTCCTTTCTGAGTGTCAGGTGAGTTTCCAGTCATCTTCCCAGCTTCCAGTTTGGAAGTAGGGACTGAATCTAGATCTGAGTCACCCTGAATCTCAATCTCATAAACTGATAAAGATGGATCTGCAATACTAGCAGAAGCTATAAAAGAAGTAGATGCAATGATTTTACCTTCCCTTGCAAGTGGCTGTTGAGAGTGCACTGGTTCTGAAGGAGGCATGAAATCTGAGAACTCATATGATTTTGAAGCATGATTTGCAGCACCCTTCGCTATGATGCTCCCAATAGAGATATTTGCGATCTCCACTGAGTCAGGACCAAATATCACTCGCTTTGGAGATCCAGTATGGCTAATCTGATAAACAGATAGCATGTTTGAAGCTAGGGAGGGAACAAATAGCACATCTTTGAACCTTCCATGTTCAAGCTTGACAAAGCCCTTCCCTTTTGCTTTGAATTTACTGTTATTACCCATCTGAATACTAGGACCATCAAAGGATTGAAAAGAAGAGAATGATTCTCTGGATGCAGCCATATGGTTGGAAGCTCCAGAATCAATGAGGAAAACATGTGATGATGAGCAACAAGCCTTCAGTGCATGGCCTTTCCTTTGGTATTCTTCATCTTCTTCTTCTTCAGATTCATCCTTCCTTGCACTAGAAGGTGCAGAAATGTTATGTTTCTTCAAGAGAATATCCATTTCATCAAGTTGTCTTCTCATACAGGAGCTTTTTGAATGAAATCCCCTTCCACAATAAGAACAAAGGATCTTTCCTTTTCCATTCTTCTTGCTTCTCTTCAAACCAGAAGGTTCATTTGACTGCTCTTTCTTCATAGGAGACTTATCTCTTTGCTTCCCTTTATCATTCGCTCCCTTAGGTCCTCCTGCAACCAATGCTTGGTCTCTGGAAGATCGAATGATCCCCATTTGGACCAACTTGTCATGCTCATAAGTGAGAGATGCAATGAAAGCATCAAGAGTGGGAATATTCCAATTTGGAGTAGTGATCCTCACCGATTGAAAAGTTGATACAAATATTGAGTAGTCTGCACTGAATTTTGAGAGAATGGAAAGGATGAGCTAATCATCCTCCTTCTCCACTTTGCATTGCTTCAACTGATATATCAAGTTCTTGAACTTTGTGAAGAACTCATTCAGTGATTCGAAGTTGGATGGATTAAGAGATATTAGTTCATTTTCTAGCTGATTGACCCTCATCTCATCCTGCTTATCAAATAAGGAAGCAAGCTTGTCCCAAATCTCCTTGGGAGTCTTCAATCCTTGGATGTGGAAACAAAGATCTTGAGAGACTAAGAGGAACAAGTACCCATGAGCTTCACCAAGCCTATTCAAGTACTTTTCTTTGTCATGATTAAGAATTGGCACTGCATTTGTTTCTTCTGTGAGTATGAAGAGCAACTTGGTGCGAAGGAAGATCTCCATGTATTCTTTCCACTAGTGGTAGTTGAAGGGAGTGAGCTACTCTATTTGAGAGAACATTTTGAATGCAATAGAGAGAACTGATCTGTTGTAGCGAATGATGTGAGGGGAATGAGCTGCTTGTAGTGAATGCAGTGAGAGGAGTTGATAACCTATAATCACACAATCAAACATACAAATTAAGGTCGACAGTCTGCACTTTTGGAATTTCCTTCACACCCAACATAGTTGATCAAGCAAGCTTGATCAACAATTTCCTAACTTGGGATATTAAGTGATAAATTCTCCGCTTTTGGTGTAGTACTGGAAGGAGAAATTTTGCTCAAAAAAAATGATCCAACTGTAGATCTGAGGAGGAGAGGTGTCTTGTTCGCCAAGGCTCTAATACCATATAAATTGAGTACATAGATCTATGGACAAACACACAACTCACAAGATAGATCACATAATTTACTCAGAAATGGAAGAATGAAACAGTGCAAAAATGGCTTGCAGCTGTGAATGCTTTGATTTATCAAAAAATAATCAGATAATAATTACAATGAAGTATAATGGCTTTAATAGCCACTTGAAATTCAAATCCACAGGAGGAAATTCGAATTGATAGACTCTACTTGAATGTAGGTAAATAAGACCTTGTCTAAACCACTATCAGAGGACTCAATAGTTAACTGACCTTGTTTAAACCATAACCGGAGTTCATCGAAGTTCTAAAACATAACTCAAGTGTTACATTCAGTGTTAACTAAGGCCAACTGACTATGGTAGGTGAGAAATGTGCCCCTCCTGAGTGCAGCCATGTAAACCTAGCTCTAACTGAATGTAGAGGACTAGAACTGAATGTAACTGACTCCTAACTTAGCTTGACTAGTCATCAACTGAATTAAACTAACCTTGGTTGGTTTCGGCACTCCCAGTTGATCCTAAATTGTAGGGATTGGTCTAGCATGCTCCTAAACTGATACAATCAAGTGCAATTAGTGGCAGTAAGCCTCAATTAGTGTTTCCCACACTTTAGTAACTGAAACATGTGCCCCAATTAGGCCAAGTGGACCCAATGGTGCTAATAACTAAAAATAGACTAGATGGACTCCAGATTTAGACATGACTCCTGACTTAGACATATGACCAAATAGGACAAGGGAGGATTAATAATCCTAACATGTGGCACACAAATAGAGGTGACTCCAATAAATGGCTTGAAGAATGTAGGGAGGGAGTCAATCTAGTGCAGGTCATCTCTTCACCCGAGAGATTTTTGCATAGTGGTGGCAGCTTCCTATCCTCATAGAGGATGATCCATATGTGAGCATGGACTACCAGGGAGATCTTGGAGATGCCTAAACCTCTAGTATAGTTCTATGGAGCTGATGGAATGCTAGCATAATGGTAGCAAGATCATACATGTGACATATTTTGCATGTGCATATGTGGGACCGCACCCTCCAGTGGGCTACCAGTGACACAGGGGCAGGGTGGATGTGTTATATCCACCCGCTCACGTGCAAATGATGCAACAGAGTGCTACAATGGACTCACTATGATTATACATGGAGTAATTACTGGAGGGGGTCACTAAATTGTGGTAACAATGATGTAAAACAAAAACAAAAACAAAACTATTCTACAAGGGTAGGCATGGTCGATGACAAAATATGGAATTCAATGGGAAGAACCGATTCCACACCATAGACTAAGTGAAATGGGGTAAAACTAGTGGTGGTTTTAGAGATCTCTCCATCATTGCGAGAGTGGTGCCATGATAGATCAGGTGGATCTTCCACGGTCAAGGATGGGAAAGTACTACTGGAAGTAGAGATTGTGTAAATGGTTTTGATGGTGTCCGAGGAAGAAGCAAGAGGGTGGATCTCCTCAAGGATGGTAATGTCGAATTCACATGAGTGTTTTCGAAGGTCGTGAAGGGCTAACCGATAATAAGGAAACTTTGGTGAATGGTGAGAGTAACGACCATATAAGCCACAAACTACAAAAGGATGGTTGTTTCACAAGGACATGTTCTTAACAATTGTGGATATGGGATGGTGACTACTAGAGCACCATCGGACTCATCCATAGTGTCCATGTGGGTGCAAAGGAGAGGAAACTCTAGAGATTTTTGTGTTGCGTGACCTTGGATATCGCACAATGCACAAGTGGGAGCCAGACGCAATTCAGTCATTTCTTTGGAGGCCTTTCTGTTGATGTAATTGTAACTTCAGAATGTATTCACTTGTATTTCTTATGTATTGTAACCCGATGTTTATTCCAGGATGTATTTGTAATGTACTTGAGTCATTTCATACCCCGAGGTTCCTATTGGGAGTTTCTATAATGTAAACAAGTCATGTCAAGTCAAGGTGGGTAACCCTCCTATTGTCTAAGGGTTAAAGTCCCCGCAATTCCGGGGCACTAGGGTTATTAGACTCACCTAGTGAAGTTGGCCCTAGTTGGGTTTAGTTAAGTCAGGAATTAGTATAAATAGAGAGCTAGCCTTTCTATTTATCACACATTCACTCACACTTAGTTGTAGCGCATAGCTAAGTAAGAGAAAGACACTGGGGCAAGGAAGAAAGAGGTTACTACTGTCAGGAGATCATCTTACTGTTTTGGGTTTACTTTTGGTGTTGATTCTATCTCTGAGGAAGTTGCGGGGTTTTCTCCATTTATGGTTTCCCCGAGGAAAAATATTGTGTTCATTTTCTCTTGTGTTTGATTGTTGTGCTTGTTGTTCTCTCAGTTAAAGATCCTAATGTTATGCTAGCTTAATGTTAAAAATCTAACATGGTATTTGAGCTAACCTGAGAAGAAAACATTGTATAGCTACGGGAACTAGGGCTTCCTATTTTGTGGATCTATCTCCATAGATTTTTAGCAAAAATAGGGTGGAATAACTCTCCTCCCTAGGGTGCATCTTTCTGTCAAAGCACAATCCAATTCTGAGGTTTTTCAGTTTTGGACCCGACACTACTGCCGAAAATTAGGGATTTTCACAGAATTGGAAGTTTTCAATGAGCCCAGGCCTGGATTGATCCCCTCCCCAAAATCAAAGTTAGGGATCAAATTCAAAGCATTTGGTTGGATAGAACTCTGAAAATCAAAACCCTAATTTGCTCCTAAACCAGCACTGCAGGATTTCATCTCCAAATCCAGATCCGACATCTTGACCTGATAAGAACTAAATATTTTGTATTTCCATTTGAGGTTCTTAGTTAATATGTCTCATCGTACCAAGCTTGATGAAAATCTTGAGGGAGCTGATAACTTCCAATCCTGGAAGTATAGGATCTCCCTGGTCCTGGAAGAAAATGAGTTGGACTCCTGTATCAATGAAGAGGTTCCAGTTCCAGAGAGAGATGAGGCCAAGGCCTTACATAAGAAGAAGTTGGTTATGGAAAAGAGGATCATTGCTGATTCTATCAAGGATCACCTCATACCACAGGTGTCCTCCCTCAAGACACCTAAATATATGTTTGATGCCCTAACCAAACTGTTTGAAGGGAAGAACATCAATCGGAAGATGAATCTAAGGAACCAGTTGAAGAATGAAAAGATCCAGAATGAGGAGACCATCCATTCATACTTCACAAGGGTCTCCCAAATCAAAGAATAGGTGGAAGCAGTAGATGAAGAAATGGAGAATGCAAAAATTGTGATGACAACTTTGAATGGCCTCCCTAGGTCATGGGATTCTTTCATCCAAAAAATCTGTGCTAGGAAGAAGTTAGTCAAGTTCATTAGACTGTGGGAAGAATGTTCACAAGAAGAAGCTCAAATAGCAGCTCGAGAAGAAAATATGGGAAGTGAATATCAAGCTCTCACAGTACACTCCAAGAAGGGAAGAAGGGAAAAACATCATCACCAAGGTAAGCATTCTCATTAGAAAGGTTCATCTAAACGCAGATGTTATACATGCAATGAAATAGGACACTATGCTAGAAACTGTCCCATGAATAAGAATGGATCCAAGAAGAAGAGGAACTCCAAAAGAAGACATCATGCTCACACTGCTCAGGATGATGATCCTCCCAGGAAGAAAGTAAAACAAGAAAGTGAAGACTCTTCAAGTGAAGATGAACATGTTCTGATCTCCACTCTCATGGAAACTGTCACTCATGGAAGCAAAGATTGGCTTATTGACAGTGGGGCTTCCAAAAACATGACAAGTTTCAAGGAATCCTTTGAGAAACTATCCGAACATAATTCACCCCATAAGGTGAAACTTGGGGATGACTACCAATATCCCATAAAAGGTAGTGTTGAATCCTCCTACAAGCTAGACTCCGGAAAGTCTATGAAAATGAAGGATGTCTTGTTTGTACCAGGACTAAAGAAGAATCTTCTATCCATATTGGCACTAGATGCAAAACGCATGAGGGTTGCATTTGTAGAGGAAAGACTATTGACGATGCAAAAGTAATTGGAGAACAAGAAGGAGGTTTATACAAATTGAAGGGCCATCCAAAACAAGCTTTGGTCCATGACACAGTAGAGCCAAATGAACTATGGCACAGAAGGCTTGCACATGTGCACTACAGAGCACTACCACTTGCAAGCAAAGTTGTTGAAGGTCTTCCAGAAATTCAAGCAAAACATGAAGGGGTCTACAAAGGATGTGCGAAAGGAAAGAATACAAAGAAGACATTTCCAAGTAGCGAGAGCAAAGCAAAAGGAATCTTGGAAATCATCCACTCTAATGTATGCGGACCAATGTCATCAAGTTCACTAAGCGGGTATGTATACTATGTTTCATTTATTGATGACTTTTCTAGGAAGACATAGATTTACTTCATGAAGAACAAAGATGAAGTTTTCAGCAAGTTCAAGGAATTTAAAGCCTTGATCGAGAACCACATAGAAAATAATATCAAGACCTTTCGATCAGATAATGGCGGATAATTCACATCAAATGAATTCAAAGACTTATGCAAAGAATCGAGGATTAAGAGGGAGTTATCCACTAAATATAATCCACAACAGAATGGGGTTGCAGAAAGGAAGAATAGAACTATCATGGAAGCTGCAAGAGCAATGCTTCATGATCAATATCTTCCCATGCATATATGGGCAGAGGCTACTAGAACAGCGGTATATGTACAGAACCGTACTCCACACAGAGTACTCAAGAACAAGACTCCAGAAGAAGTCTTCTTTGGCAAGAAACTAGAAGTTTGCCATCTCAGAATATTTGGCTGTCCAGTGTACATACACATTCCAAAAGAGAAGAAAACAAAACTAGATCCTTTAGGAAAGAAGGGTATATTTGTGGGATACTCTGAAAGCTCGAAGGCTTACAGAATATATTTCCTAGGATTCAAGAAGATCAACATCAGCAGGGATGTGACATTTGATGAAGACACAACTTACAAAAAATCCAAAAAGAGACCTGCTAAAGAACCTGAAGAAGCGGAAGCACCTAGAATTCATGATACAACCATGAATTCATGATACAACCATGAATGAAGAAACTCAAGAAGGATATTGAGAATTGAAGAACCAAAAAGACCTGTAGATCCACCTCAAGATAATAATCCTAATAAGAGGAAACCTGCTTGGGTACGAGAAGCTATCCAAGGTGCAGAAAGATATGGGGCTCCAGAAGAGAATCACAGAGAAAGAAAGAGAACTAGATCCTGCTCCGAATATGTAGCTTTACTATGTGACTTTAACAATGAAGAACCTTCAATTATGAAGAAGTGGCAGAATGGAAAGAATGGAAGGATGATATGATCGAAGAGTATCAATCAATCATGAAGAATGATGTTTGGGATGTTGTCCCAAGACCAGAAGGGAAGTCGGTTGTAACTTCCAAATGGATCTACAAGATCAAGCATGCTGCAGATGGTAGCATAGAGAAATATAAGGCAAGATTCATGGCTCATGGCTTCTTACAGAAACAAGGAATAGATTATGAAGAAACCTTTTCACCTGTAGCCAGATACACTTCCATTAGATTAGTACTTTCTCTCGCTGTAATGATGAAATGGAAGATACACCAAATGGATGTCAAGACTGCTTTCTTGAATGGTGTAGTGGAAGAGGAAGTGTATGTAGAGCAGCCACTCGATTTTGAGACATGTGATAGGGAGTCTCATGTGTGTAGATTGAATAAATCCCTGTATGGTTTGAAACAGGCACCCAGGACATGGTACGGAAGAATTGACAACTTTCTATCTAGTTTGGGCTTTACCAAGAGCAAAGCAGATTCCAACCTTTACTACAAGGTTGGAGATGGAAACCCAGTGATGCTCCTACTATATGTAGATGATATGTTTGTAACAGGTATGGATGGGTTGATTGCTGATACGAAGAGAAAGCTTTCTTTCGAGTTTGAAATGAAGGACTTGGGTATGATGCATTATTTTCTAGGCATGGACGTATGGCAGAATGCGGATGGAATCTCCCTCAAACAAGGGAAGTATGTAGTAGAGATCCTGAAGAGGTTTGGGATGATGGACTGCAAGGCTATGGCAACATCTATGGCATCGAACCTGAAGCTATTAAGTGATGCTTCATCAGAAATGGTTGATGTTGTGATGTATCCTCATATGATTGGGTCCTTGATGTATCTGATGAACACGAGACCATATATTTGCTTTGCTATGAACACCTTGAGCCAATTCCTGACAGATCCAAGACATGTTCACTTGATTCCTGCAAAGCATATTCTGAGGTACCTGAGGGGTACAATTGATTATGGGCTCAAGTATGAGGTGAATCAGAAGATTAACCTGGAGGGTTATGTTGATTCAGATTGGGAAAGCAATGCCATCGATACGAAGAGCACTTCAAGGTGTTGCTTCGGTGTGGGATCAGGTGTGATCTCTTGGTTTAGCAGGAAGCAATCCTATGTGGCACTGAGTACAGCTGAAGCAAAGTATGTCATAGCTTGTTCAACTAGTTGTGAGGCATTATGGATGAGGAAGATACTATCTGATTTATTTGATCTCCAGATGGATTCTACTTGTATACATTGTGACAACCAGAGTTGCATGAAATTGTCAGAGAATCCAGTGTTCCATGACAAGTCCAAGCATATTGATATCAAGTATCACTATATCAAGGATATGGTGTAGAGGGGAGCAGTGAAGCTCCAGTATGTTGCAACGAAGGAATAGATAGCTGATGTGTTGATGAATCCATTGGATAGGGTGAAGTTCGAGTACTTCAGGGAGAAGCTTGGTGTTCTCCATATCGATGTTTCCTCCAAGGGGAAATGATGAGACCCAAAGCCATTCTGACATGGTGAGAGGATTGGTTCCTTCCATGGTAAAATGTAAGGGCTGATCCATTCTAAAATGGTGAGGATTGGTTCCTTCCATGTCAGATATGAGTGCTGATCCATTCTGATGTGACTATAGGATTGGTTCCTACATGATCAGAAGTAAGCGCTGAATTCCATTCTTGGAATGGAGGCACCTAGTCAGTTACCAGGTAGCTCAGTCTGGGACTGAGGGACATTCTGATATGACTATAGGATTGTTTCCTACTTGATCAAATGTGAGTGCAATCCCTTTCGAACATGCATGTTGGATCGGTTCCTCGCATGTGTCAGATGTAAGTGCAGAGCCCTTTCGAACATGCATGTTGGATTGGTTCCTCACATGTGTTGGATGTAAGTGCAGAGCCCTTTTGAACATGCATGTTGGATTGGTTCCTTGCATGTGTTGAATGTAAGTGTAGATCCCTTTCGAACATGCATGTTGGATTGGTTCCTCGCATGTGTCGGATGTAAGTGCAGATCATTTTCGAACATGCATGTTGGATTGGTTCCTCGTGTGTGTCGGATGTAAGTGCAGAGCCTTTTTGAACATGTATGTTGGATTGGTTCCTTGCATGTGTCAAATATAAGTGTTGAACCTTTTTTAACATGTATGTTGGATTGGTTCCTCGCATGTGTCAAATGTGAGTGTTGGGCCTTTCTGACAGGGTTGTGGGATTGGTTCCCACATGGTCAGATGTGAGTGCTAGGCATGCCTTTTTTATATGATTATAGGATTGGTTCCTACATGATCGGATATAAGTGTTGGGTGGGACATTTTGACTTAGGGTCAAATATAAGTGCTAAAGAAGACCTACATGGAAGCTAGGCCTACAACCAACATGAAAAAGGGATGGCTCTATAGAACTTCCTATGACGAGAAGAATCATGAGATAGCACCCGTGATGATCCAGTGATTATGATCCAGTAGAGATGATTCAGATCAAGGGATGATACAGATCTAGAGATGATGGTCCAGAGATGATCGAGATCAAGGGATTATCTATATCCAGTGATGATGATCCATATCGAGTGATGATCCAGATCCAGGTGAAGATGACTTGAATATGAAGGTGACTTGAAGATAGAGATGACTTGAAGGTGAAGATGATGAAGACTCGATGATGATCCAGATGATACAAAGAAGAAGACTTGTGCTGATAAATTGTTTCATGAGAATACCTTCCTAGTTAAGAGGGAGTGTTGATGTAATTGTAACTTTGGAATCTATTCACTTGTATTTCTTATGTATTGTAACCCAATGTTTATTCTGGGATGTATTTGTAATGTACTTGAGTCATGTCATACCCCGAGGTTGCTATTGGGAGTTTCTATAATGTAAAAAAGTCATGTCAAGTCAAGGTGGGTAACCCTCCTATTGTCTAAGGGTTAAATTCCCCACAATTCTGGGGCACTAGGGTTATTAGACTCACCTAGTGAAGTCGGTTGTAGTTGGATTTAGTCAAGTCGAGAATTAGTATAAATAGAGAGCTAGCCTCTCTATTTATCACACACTCACTCACACTCAGTTGTAGCGCATAGATGAGGAAGAGAAAGACACTGGGGCAAAGAATAAAGAGGTTACTGCTGTTAGGAGATCATCTTACTATTTTGGGTTTACTTTTGGTGCTGATTCTATCTCTGAGGAAGTTGCGAGGTTTTCTCCATTTATGGTTTCCCTGAGGAAAAACACTGTGTTCATTGTCTCTTATGTTTGATTGTTGTGCTTGTTGTTCTCTTAGTTAAAGATCCAAATGTTATGCTAGCTTAATGTTAAAAATCTAACACTTTCCCCCAGCCTTGTTTGGAGGAGGGAGGGTAGACGTGGAGACAGGATTAGTCTTCGATGGGCCAAGAGGTGGTTGTGACACTGTCTCAATGGGTTGGACAGGAGTCAACACATCCTAGGGACTTGGGGGTGAGATGGGTGGATCAAGGTACCACACAATAATTCCCAATGTGAAATTAGGTAAGTTGAGAGTAGCAATGACAGGTTTTCTCTGTTCATGTATATTAACTTCATAAGATATTCCGATGTATATTACATTATATGTTGTTGTACCCCTAATGGGGATGTGTGTTACCCCTTTACGGGATGTCTAAATTGTGTCTATATTTTGAGGTACAACCTCCATTGTAAGTCGGGGCAATAGTCCCCAGTATAACATCATCTAATATGTAAGTCGAGGCAATAGTGCCCAGTGTAACATCATGTAATATGTAATTGTGGTCTCTCTAGGAGAAGTGGGCCCCATGTGAGATGACATCTAGGCTTGGGTCTTATATTTGGTCAGTGACTTGAAAGGGTATAAATAGGGAGGTGCTCTCCCTCATTTATACACATCTCATGCACTCTCTAAGTCATTTAAGAGAGAGATACAGTCACAGGAGGAGAGAAAGATAACTACTGAACATTTTTTATTACTGCTTTTGATCATTTTAGTATTCTGAAGAATTTTGTGGGGTTTTCTCCTTTATAGTTTCCTCGATGAAAATCTTTGTATCTTGTGCATATTTTACATTTTATGCATTTTGTTGTACTTGCTATTCTTTCAGATAAAAATCCTAGATAATCTAATCAGAATCTAACATTGTATAAGAGCACAGACTAGATAGGGTACAAAATTTCGCAAGATTTTAAAGAAATGACACGGACTGTACTTTTTGTGGTAAAATTTTTAGACCCCAAAGGTGAAACAATGACACATGGAAGTCCATACAATTTTGTTATTCTGAACAGTCCTCAAAACAGTCACGTTGGGAAACTCAGCATAAGTCCTACTTGGAGAATCCATTTCTGCACTAACCTATGGGATTGGAAAGAATAATTATCAAGCTATCACAGTGAGAAATTTCATACCTTAAGGATCCTAACCTTCATAGATATAGCAAAAGAAATATCAATCATTTCTGCATAAGAAATTAGAAAACTAGGGATTCCTGTTTCGTGAGCTTCCCTCCACTATTTTTAGAAAAGGAGTACATTGGACAACTCACCTTGAAGAGGCCCATTTTTCTGTCCAATCTGAATTTTGAAACTCCAAGTTCTTAAAATTAGGGTTTCTATTACAAACCCTAGATCATCCAGCTCCAAAATCAGGACGGACACCTCAATTTGTAAGGAATTTCTAAGATCCAGAGGGAGATGAGGCTAAGGCTAGATCCAAGAGAATCATTTCATATTCTATTAAATATCATCTCATCCCTCATGTTTCATCCTTGAAGACACCAAAAGGAAGTGTTTGATGCTATGACAAAGCAATCGAAGAAGAATAATATATTGTTATAACCACCTTCAATTACCTCCCAAGATCATGGGATTCATTCATTCGAGGAATGTGTGCGAGAAGGAAGGGATTACATTCAGCAGAAACTAGGAAGAGTGCACACAATAAGTCAGAGAATATGGGAGCAACTGAAGATCAAGCTCTCATGATTCAAAGTAGATCCCTCAAGTGATGAGGAATATGAAGGACTCAATTCTTGAAGAACCTCTTATCCATCTTAGCATTTGGATAGGAAATAATGTTGTTATGAATGAAGAATATGATGAAGCTGAAGGCTCAAGAAGGAGTCTACCCATGAAACATATAAAGATAAGTATTCAATTGTCATTTCATGATATTTTTTGGTTATGCATTTGTTTATATTCAGTTGATGTGTTATGCATGTTTGAGTATTTGCATTTATACTACTGAAATGCACATGATGGGTAAGAATTCAATGATCTTGTACAACATTCCATTACTACTTATCTAGATCGAAACCTCTTTGCTGGAATATTAGGAGTAGTACACACTCTTAATAACATTGGGGTAGAAAGCATCTAGAAGTTATTGTATGCATACATGATATGGATGAATGTTGTAGCTTGGATAAAATAGTCGCATGGCTATGTGACATATATTTTTCACTATTAATATGTTTTGGAAATTATTATATGTTTCTAATCATGCAAATGAACTTGACTTGTAGATCATTCCAAAGAATAAGGTGACGACAGTTCAGAAGAGCAACCTGAATATTCTCAGGTCAAAGACACCATAGCGAAAGAAAGAGCTTCAGAAGAATATAAAGAAGAATAATCCAAGATGAAGAATAGTATGACAATACTTACAAAGAAAGCAAGAGGCCTCAGACACACTCGAATTATGTGAAACTGTTGAGTGGCATCATTGATGCAGAGCCTTCCAGCTATAAAGAAGTGGCCAATAAGAAAGGGAAGGAGAGCAACAGTTCAAGAAAAATGATTTCTAAGATGCAGTATCAAGACCTGAACGGAAGTCCGTAGTGTCTTCCTAACGGATCTACAAGATCCAGTATGCAGTAGATGGCAACATAGTGGGATACAAGGAAAGATTCGTAGCATAAGGCTTCTCACATAAAGAAGGCGTAGACTATGAAGAGACATTTGTAGCCACTATGATTTGAGACACATGATAGGAAGACTCATGTGTGCAAATTAAAGAAGCCTTTGTACGAGCTCAGAAGGCACCCATGTGATAACACATACATGAGGAGCTTAAAGATCACCTAGAGTGATGAAGATCTTAACCTTTGCTACAAGGTTGAAGATGAAATCCTATAGAGGATCTTGGTATCTAGTGACCTTATATGAATACTTAGAATATTAGTAGCAGAGGAAGCTACTTGTCACTCCATTACATAATGTTTCAGAACATAGAGTACGAAAAGAACAGGGAGAATGATGCTCTACTTCAGAGGGAGTGACTACAGAAAATCCTGAGGTTCAACATGGTACGACAGGATGGACAGATTACTGATGGCTCTAGGCTTTACTGAGAGTACAAAGGATTCCAACCTTTGCTTAAAGTTTGAAGGTGGAATACCAATTATTCTCATGTTATATGTCGATGACTTATTACTGATGGATGCGAGACATGCCCACCTGGTTGCAAAGCATACAGTGAGGTACCTAAAGGGTACAGTTGAGTATGGGCTCAAGTATTATATGAATCATAAGAATAATTTGCATGGTTATGTTGATTCAGATTGGTAGCACCACTGAGAAGAAGAGAACCTCAGGTTGCTTCTTCAGTTTGAGATCTAGTATGGGCTACTGATTTGGCAGGATGCATCCCTGTATGGCGCTGAGTACAGCTAAGGAAAATTATGTTGCCACTTGCTCGACTATTTGTGAGGTAGTGTGTTTCTTTTGAAAGATACTATTTGATTTTATTGATCTGACTTGCATTTTTGCATGATGCAGAGAGGAGCAGTGAAGCTTCAGTATGTGATCTAGATCGATATCTCTCAAAAGAGGGAGTGATGAGTTCTAGCATACCCAGTGAGATAGGTTTCTGAGCATAAAATCCTGGAAAAGATCATAGGTTTCTCAAACATAATCAGTCCTATAGGTTGTCCTCAGATATAATCAGTATTGGTGAAGCTCGCTGGTTATCCTAGGACATAATCAACCATGATGTGATTCTATGTTATAAATGGCCAGAGTTAAGTTCAACTACTTCAAAGAGAAGCTTGGTGTTCTTCAGATCGAGGTTCCCTCCAAGGGGAAGTGATACACATGAGGCCTTCCCAGATGGTGGTAGGTGTGTCCTACTATGTTGTTGGATGTAATTACTGAGATCCTTTTCGACATGGTGTCAAGATGAGCCTCCCATGGTCATTGATGTAAGTGATGTGTTATGTGTATCTAGGTTGTGCTCTGTGTGATGATGAGATGATCTGAATATGATGAGGTAATAGTAGGGTACACAGGTTTTGCAAGAGGCATATAATAAGTCTTGATATGTACCTACTTGATGGCTTTCTCACAGAGATGATAAATACCTAGAAAAGGGTTAGGCCTACATCCATCATGCAAAAGGGATGGCTTTGTAGTGAAATACCTTACATAGGGAAAGGCCTACATCCAACATGAAAAAGGGAAGGCTCTGTAGAGAAATACCTTGCATAGGGAAAGGCCTACATCTAGCATGAAAAAGGGTTGGATCTGTAGAGAAATACCTTGCATAGGGAAAGTCCTACATCCATCATGAAAAAGGGTTATCTCTATAGAGAAAGACCTTGCAGAGGGAAAGGCCTACATCCAACATGAAAAAGAGTCGGATTTGTAGAGAAAGACCTTGCAGAGGGAAAGGCCTACATCTAGCATGAAAAATGGTTGGCTCTGTAGAGAAAGACCTTGCAGAGGGAAAGGCCTACATCCAGCATGAAAAAGGAATGGAACTGTACACCTACATCCAGCATGAAAAAGGAATGGAACTGTACACCTACATCCAGCATGAAAAAGGGATGGCTATGTAGATGGAGACCTACATCCAGCATGAAAAAGGATTGGCACTGTAGACCTACATCCAGCATGAAAAAGGGTTGGATCTATAGATGGAGACCAACATCCAGCATGAAAAAGGGCTGGCACTATATAATGACATCCAACATGAAAAAGGGTTGGCTATGTCGATGAAGACCTACATGGAGGCTAGGCCTACATCTAGCATGAAAAAGGGCCAGCACTGTGGAAACTTCTGATGACAGATAGTATGGTATGATGATCAAATTATAAGAAGATGATGGAAATAGCTATGATGAAGACTCTATGATTCCGTGATCATGTTGATGCGATGAAGACCTGACCAGATGTATTGATGAATGTGCAGAGAGAGAATACCTTCCTAGTTAAGAGGGAGTGTTGATGTATTTGTAACTTCAAAATATATTATGATGTATATTATCATTGTATGTTTTTGTACCCCCATTTGGGATGTGTGTTACCCCTTTACGGGATGTCTAAAATGTGTCTATATATTGAGGTACAACCTCCACTGTAAATCGGGGAAATAGTCCCTAGTATAACATCAATTAATATGTAAGTAGGGGCAATAGTCCCCAGTGTAACATCATGTAATATGTAATTGTGATCTCTCTAGGAGAAATGGGCCCCATGTGAGATGACATGTAGGATCAGGTCTTATATTTGGCCAATGACTTGAAAGGGTATAAATAGGGAGGCACTCTCCCTCATTTATACACATCTCACACACTCTCGAAGGCCTTTGAGAGAGAGAGACAGTCACAGGAGGAGAGAAAGATAGTTGTTGAACATTTCTTATTACTGGTTTTGATCATCTTCCTATTTTGAAGAATTTTGTGGGGTTTTCTCGTTTATGGTTTCCCCGATGAAAATATTTTTGTCTTGTGCATCTTTTACATTTTATGCATTTTGATGTACTTTTTATTCTTTCATATAAATATCCTATATAATCTAATCAGATCTTAAGAAAATCTAACATTCTCACCATACCAGATCATGGAAAAAGGAAGGGAATCATGTGTACCAAGAAGGAACCCCAATAGTTCCCTAATGACTGTGGTTAGGGTTGTGGCTAAGGTTGCGATGTGGTCAGAATAGTACTAGACATGATAGTGCACAAATCCGATACGTCGTTCAATGAAGGTGGAGGTAAGGACAAAAGGGTGTTCGTCATAGGAGTGTTGGAGAACAAGCCCGGGCCAACAGAAGATAAATATGGAATGGACATGTTGTCGATGGTGGTGTCGATATTTGGAAGGACATGTTTCGGTGTGGATGACCCCTTAGGATCATATTATTTCAACTGGTCGATGGTCATGATCTTCCCATCATGAGGGAACATTAGGAGTCGAAAGACGGTAGAGGCCATGGCTCGCGTGGAATACATGTAGCTACATCCTAGGAGGAGATTGTAATCAAGTTGGGAATTAACAACCTCAATGTCAATCAACACCATTTTATCGGATAACTCATCAAGAACATTCATGAGAATCCCCTATGGTTGAGTAGAGAGGCCATCGTAGGCGCAGAGAGCAATGGTAGAAGTTTGGAGGGTAGGGGACTTGAGTTTCAGCCAAACAAAGGTTGACATAACATAGGTGGATGACCTCTCATCAATAATGCATCTATGTACCACCAAATTATTAATTGAGACCGGAACTTGGAAGGCAATGGTAGATGGCATCCCGGTCTCTCATTGATCCAAGTCAAAAGTGATCAACCTGGAATCAGAGGGGTTAACAGAACCTAGCGCAGACAACAACGCTTTATGCTGTGATGTGAAATTTTAAGCACTTCTAAAGTGGACATGGCTGTAGGAAATTTAGCCAGGTCGTCAACTATGCTATAGTTGAGGGAAGCTCTGGCAGTAGCACTGTTTGTGACACAATGCATGGGGAACTGTGGGACTTTGGCTGCCCATCGGTGGGGGATATTGGTAAGTGCAGAGACATGTCCAGAGTGGTAGAGGTAGATATCATTTATGGGTCAGCAGTTTCTGTAGTGGATCCATACTGGTTTTTTCAATTCTATAGGTTGACTTTGGATGATAACGTCATGAGGTGATGGAGACCAGCCTCAGCAGGTGGGGCCACAACAGGAGTTGTGGGAGTAGGTGGGGAAAAGGGTTGGGTTGCAACCATTCCTTGGTGTGGTAGGGGGTTTTGGATCACCATAGGTGGAGGACCTGGTGGTGCAGGGTTGGGCTAATCCAAAGCAACCACGTTTGGATCACGTTGATTATCATTTTGAAGGAGTTGTTGCAGATGATGTTGGAGACATTTACCACCATACACACTTACTTTGGTCAATTTAGCCTAGTTAAACCACTATCCTAAGTTTTATTGACTTAATTGACATCAGAGAAGCATTGTATGACATCAGCATGAGCACACCCATGCCTACCTTTAGTCAAGTAGGCCAACTAAGCCTTCTCCTTCATTCAGAGAGGCTAACTGGAGAACTCTGGGGGTGATCTGAGTGTCATAAATGCCCCATGTTGCTAACTGGTGGTTATAATCAGTTAAACAGAGCACTAAATGTGCCTCCTTTCATTAAATTGATTATTTAATTAATATTTAATGAACTGGAGTCAACAGGGGCGCTTCCAACCAACTTTGATGGCCAGTTAGACTTCACTTAACCTCATTGGGGTTCATTGGGGTGATTGATGCACTACCACTTGTGGGTTGGCATGCAATGACATGTGCATGAGCTACTTTCAGTTAGAATCTGTCATTTATTGCACTCTGACTTCAGTTAGGACTCAGTTGAGTCAATTAGGGTTTTGATCAGTGGTTAACTATGTGTTTACTGTGGCTTACATTAAGTTAAGCTAGACTCACTCATTCAATTCGAATTAAATCCTTGGGAATTTGAATTGTCTTGGAATCCATGCATCTTGCATGATCATTGTATTGCATAATCATTCTTTCATTTTGATTATACAGAGCTGCTACTTCCATTGCAGCACCATTTTGCCAACTTTATGCATATTTGTCTGTATTCTTTGTGAGACTGTGTTTTCAGTTCCTAGACCACTGTGACAAATTAATATGGTATCAAAGATCATCATGGGACAAAGCTCATATCTCTCAAAAATAAGGTTTTTGACAGATCTTTCCTAAAAAATTGAGCAAAAGCTCAAAATTCTAGCACTGCTCCAGAAGCCAAGGCTTACCACTTAATACCCCAAGTAAAGGAATTGTTGATCAAGCTTGCTCGATCAACTATGCTGGGCATGATGAAAGCCTAAAATATGCAGGTTGTCCAACCTTACAGTGGCCCTTTTTTTATGATTTGCAAGTTTTAACAGGTGAAAATCATTCACTCCAGTAGTTTCAAATGGCTTCTTCTGTATAACTCTTAACTCCATTCAATTTCCATTCATGGAAAGGAGACATGGAGATCTAGCTACATGCCAAAGGACTCTATAGGGTCACTATGGAAATTGAAGAAGAGCCTGCTTCTGTGACAGACAAAGCTAGATTCTTGAACAAGAAAGATGAAGCATCCATATTCTTGTGCCTCGTTGTTTCCCAGGATCTTCTTTTCCATCTCTTGGGATTGAAGACTCCAAAGGAAATCTGGGACAAATTGGAAACCCTGTATGGAAAACAGGATGATTTGAGAGTATACCAACTTAAGAATGAGTTGATGTCTCTCCAAACTTCCAATTTTGAGACCTCAAATGATTTTTTCACAAAGTTCAATCACATTGTCTTACTATTGAAGCAATGTAAGATGAAGAAGGAGTATGATCAGCTCATCCTCGCCATACTCTCCAAACTTGGAGCTGATTATTCAATGTTTTTTTCTCTACATTCCATGCCAGGAAGCTCACAATCCCTGGATGGTAGATGCCTTAACTCAATGCCTTCATTGAGTCCCTAACAAGTGAACATGAGAAGCTTGTACATATGGGGATCATCAGATCCTCCCGTGATCAAGCCATCCATGTCTCGAGACCCAAATATTTGAAGGGTAAAGGAAATCAGCAGAAGAACCCGAAAACCAAATTCGAAGCTCCTAAGCCTAAAGTTGAAAACCAGCAGCATGAAGAGTCTTTCAGCTCAAAGAAGAACAAAGGAAAAGGGCATCATGGAAAGGACAAAGTCAAGTGTTCATACTATGTTAAGGGCTTCCACCCTGAACATGCCCACATGAAACAGAAACTTGATGAAGCTACTTCTCTCCTTGATAGAAATCACATCAATTTTTCAAAAATATTTTGGAGGAGAGATCAGCAAGATCGGGAACCACAGCATTAAAGAGGTCATGCCCTCATGGCAAGCACTTCGAAGTCCAAAGCACTCTTGATAGATTCTGGAGCTTCGAACCACATGATGGCTGAAAGATACTCCTTCTCATATTTGGATACCATAAAATCTATTCCCATCCACATGGGAGATGACTCCACAATCATATCTGAAGGACAAGGTATTGTAGATCTTGATCATGGTTATTTTTCCAATGTTCTGTATGTACCATCTCTTGCGTCAAACCTCCTAAGTGTTTATCAAATGACACATATAGGAGTGCCCAAGAGAGTCTCCTTTAGCCTGGATGATGTAGAGATCATAGAACTTGCATTCAAAAAACTTGTAGCAAAAGGCCTTGCAAACCATCATGCAAAATCCTACGAGTTCTCCCATTTTTTGGTGAATGCAAAGCCCACTGCATTGTTGAATCATGGAAATAAAGTTAGTAGACTGTGGCATGAGAGTTTCAGCCATCTAAACTTCAAATACCTGCAGCAATTACAGAATAATTCTATGGTTGAAGGCCTCCCGGTCATCAAAGCTACCACTGGAATTTCCAAGGGTTGTGTTGTTGGAAAACACACTGAGCATAAGTTCTATCGGAGGAAGGAAAGCCGAGCATCATGCATCTTGGGACTGATACATTCTGATATCAGCGGTCCCATGCCTATCACACCCATGAATGGATCAAGGTACATTCTGACTTTCATTGATGAGTTTTTCAGATACACATGGGTTTTTTTTTATCAAAATGAAGTCGAAAGTCTTGGAAAAATTCGCTGAATTGAAGGCCTTGATTGAGAATGCATCTAGCCAAAAGATCAAGATATTGAGATCTGATAATGGCAGGGATTATATTAGTAATGAGTTACTCCATATATGTTCCCAAAGTGGTATTCAGGTCCAGCATTCAGTTCCCTACACGCCCCAGCAGAACGGTGTAGCGAAGAGGAAGAACCGGTCTCTCAAGGAGATGACCACCTGTATGCTGGAATCAAAGAAGTTGGATGCAAATTTGGCACCAAAGATGTTAGTGCCAGAAATTGTTCTCGGACTACAAAATAACAAGCCAACACAATCTCATAAAACAAAATTAAGTAAAATAGGTTTTTTAGTGCTTTGGTTGTGCAGTTTGTAAACAAGAGGGTAAAAACTTCACAAGGCTAAGGAAAACACTAAATCATTCATCAATGAAGGACTGAGATGCATAATATATAAAACATAAACCAGAAACAATAAGCACAACACTAAATTTCATCCACATTTAACAAGCATTTCATGAATAATAACCTCAAACAAGAAATGAATAAATCAAGTGAGTGATTAAACCAATCAGAAATGAAACCAGCATATAGAATAAACTGGTCTTATAGTTGCATATATTTCATTATCAGTCATTCAAAATACATAAGAGTTTTTTACACTTAGCTCCATAAACAATAGCTTCATAGCCTCCCCTTGTACAAAAATTCGAACCCCCAGTCTTTTTCCAACCTTACTTTTATCTTGGTTTCCCAAAGAGAGTTACATAACTGAAAAAAAAAACTACTTTTAGGTCATACTACCGAATTACTCAATAAAAATATAGTCATACAAATTAAACTCACTTTTTCAAAGACTAAATAATAACCACTATTTTTAAAGCACTTTACAATTCCTTAGCAGCCTCTGCCAAAAGAGCTATCCCTTCTAAAGCTTGAGTCTTCTTTCTTGTCTTCTGATGATCAGCTTCTAGGTCTTCGACTCTTTTTGAAAGCTCCTGATTTTGTTGTGTTAGGTCTTGAATGGTTTGCTTCAATTCTGCATACATACTTTGTGTCTACCTTTTCCTCTTCAAAGCCTCCTTAGAAATTGCAATTAATTCTTAATAGTGGCTATTTACCTCCTCTAAATCTTCTCTCAATCTTCTATTAGCAGTCATTAACCCCTCATTTGTTTCATGCAGGTATTCTATCTGATATTTGTAATGTTTAATACTCCTCTGCAAATTCTCATTCTCTGAATCAATGCACTTCCCTTCTAATACTGGATGCATTTTTTCTGGCATCCAAGGGATTTTCAATTTCTTAAAAATCTCTTCATCTTCCTCCAGCTGCTCTATCATAGCCACGGGAAATCCTAAAGATTCATTGAGTTTAACACTGCATTGGGTTGATGGCTCTACAACCTTTCCTTTCTCTGCACAAAAACTTGATATAACTGAATGCTGCTTCTTTGAATCATATTGATGATGGTCTAAGATTACCTTCTTTCGAACTTCCTTAAATATCTCTGAAATTTTGTTTTCAATGAAAGCTAACTTATCCTCTGAAATAAATTGTTTCTTACCCTTCATCTCCTTTACATTTAAATCTTCATTGTCTTCTAATTCTTCTTGAGATGAAGAGTCTTCAATCACTATAATTTTCTTCTGAGCTAGTTTAGGGTTTATCAATTTTTTCATATTTAATCTGAGTTTATTCTTGGGTCTGGTCTTAGGCCTCCAACCTGCCCCAATTTCCTGTAACATGCTCAAATTTTTTCCTTGATGTTTGATAGAAGCTAGCTGAACTACCTTCCTTTTTATCCCTCATGACATTACCCCTTCTTCAAATTGTTTCTGTACATCATGTTTAGTGTCAACCCTAGCTTCATCAAATAATTAATTTTCCTTATCTTCTAACTGTACTCCCATAGGAACTTGTTCCTATTCTTTCACATTTTCATTTACTTCCTGGTTTACTTCTAAATGAAGAATATCTTTTACATGTTCCAAATCCTTCATTCCTGCCTTTGATATTTCATTTTCCTCAATATTAGTTTGTTGTTCATCTTCAACATTTTCTTCTCTTTGAGTAATAGATTTTGTTGGTACATTATCCTCTTCAATCTCGACTATGACTCTCTTTTTCAGTTTCTTGACCAAGTTATGTCCTTTATTCAACTATCTTTTCTAAGCTTGGTCTTCCTTATCTGATTGAAATCCAGACCAAAATAGAAAACAATCCCATATTTTTTCCTTCTTTCAAAGCACAGTACTTATAATTAGCTTTATTAGACCATGATGAAATATAGACTATTTAGTATGGTCTTGATGCTCCTTTACCCTGCTAGAAATATTTTGCAGACTTTTAAGGAAAAGGAAAGGAAGGTTCATCTTTGCTTCATGGTTAAGATGCTGCAAAAACCTGAAATGATACTTAAAAACAAATGCAAATCTTCCTTCACAAGTTATATAACTTTACAGAATTTTTAATGGTTCTCTCCACTCTGGTTTGAACTTCTGGATATGTACTCCTTTACCCCAGTCTGCAACCACATCAGGAATAAAGTAATTATGTGCATCAAAGGTAAAAGGTACTTTTTTGAACCAATATTCGCCTTCATCTAGGATCCATGTAGCCTCTGCTATTAGTTCTCTAGTCAACTCAATCTTTAAGGTGTCAAAAGTAACAATATCTTTATCCAAACACTGAGCAAACTTATATGAGACCTCTATGTGATATCCATTAATCTTCTCAAAAAATCTTAACCATCCTACTTCTAAAAACAATCTTGCACAGTCAGGAAAATCTTGAACCCAAGACATATCTGAGGGTTCAGCTCTGTTTGTTTTCCCACTCCTCTTCATTTTAGATAACTGAACTTAAAAATTGCTTCCTTCAGTAAAGAACTTTAACTCTATTCAAATCTTGGCAATTTTAACAGACAATGATATGTTGAGAAACTAAACCCCTAAACTATATTTTATCACTCAAACTAATAAGTATCTTAACTCTGTTGACAGAGAAAATTCAATAATGAGCAACAATTGAGTTTATATACTAGAATTCTTAGTTAAACTCTATAATTATTCTTGTGTCAATGTGAACCCGAATACATGGAATATGATCATAATTCGCCGCATACCTGTCAGAATAATGGATTTAGCTGCTAGAAATATGTTTTCCTGTCTTCTAGGTGTCCAATTTCATTCTTAAATCTTTCTCTGACTGCCACAACAGTGCCAAACAATTTCCCTTCAAAGCCCTAAATTACCGACCTTCTTCAATCTTTGATTACAAACTTCCAGAACTCTGCCACGACTTCTATGCTCTTCATGCACTTCAGGAGATGCGTAACTAAAGGCGAATTTTCCTCATCATGGATAATTATTAATGTTCCACTACTCTGTATCTCATAACTTCCAGATCACCACAACTTACCCTAATGATTCCTTGCTTGAACTATTAACACTTTTCACAATGATTACTCTGGCCGAAAACATGTATCAAACTCATTAACAAGTGTGAATGACCTCTCCTATGCACGAATTTCAAAAATTTTGAGCCAAAAATCATGATTTTCAGATAGCGCGATTTTCTTATAGTGCGCGTGTTTAACTTTTTTGGGCTTGCGCTACAAGAATACATGTTTCAATCATTTTCAAAATAAAACTCACAGCAAAGGGTTAACTTTGGTTAAATGGCTTAAAATAAAACCTTATGATATTTTTTAGAACTTGTAAGTCATATAAACATCCTACAAGCCCCTAAAAACTATAAATTTCACTAAGTAAAACCAAAATTGGAAAAACCAATGAAGTCAACTTATCAATACAAACAAAAAAATCAAAGAAAATATTTAAAAGAACCTAAAATCCAAACTTAAAAATGAACAAAACCATGTTTTAAAAAACAAGCAAATGCTTTAAAATGAGAAGCAAAAACAGGCTATAACACTGAGTATAGCTTAACGGGGGGTGTTGGAGACATTTACCACCATACACACTTACTTTGGTCAATTTGGCCTAGTTAAATCACTATCCTAAGTTTTATTGACTTAATTGACATCAGAGGAGCACTGTATGACATCAGCATGACCACACCCACGCCTACCTTCAATCAAGGAGGCCAACTAAGCCTTCTCCTTCATTCGGGGAGGCTAACTGGAGCACTCCAGGGGTGATCTGAGTGTCATAAATGCCCCATATTGCTAACTGGTGGTTACAATCAGTTAAACAGAGTAGTGAAGGCACCTCCTTTCATTAAATTGATTATTTAATTAATATTTAATGAATTGGAGTCAACAAGGACACCTCGAACCACCTCTGATGGCCAGTTAGATGTCAGTTAACCTCATTGGAGTTCATTGGGGTGATTGATGCGCTACCACTTGTGGGTTGGCATGAAGTGACATGTGTTTGAGCTACTTTCAGTTAGACTCAGTCATTTATTGCACTCTGAATTCAGTTAGGACTCAGTTGAGTCAATTAGGGTTTTGATCAGTGGTTAACTATGTGTTTACTATGGCTTACATTCAGTTAAGCTAGACTCACTCATTCAATTCGAATGAACTCCTTGGGAATTTGAATTGTCTTGGAATTCATGCATCTTGCATGATCATTGTATTGTATCATCATTCTTTCATTTTGATTACACAGAGTTGCTACTTCCATTGCTGCACCATTTTGCCAATTTTATTCGTATTTGTCTATATTATTTATGAGACTGTGTTTTCAGTTCCTAGACCACTGTGACAAATTAATAGGCGAGCCATGTGAGGACACTGATGAGTGTAATGAACATAGATGTTGCAGATAGCACATGAATGGTTGGTCCATAATTGTGGTTTATTTCCAGGTTAATTGGGATGCTAGGGATTTTGTGCAAGAAGTTTGACGTTGTTGTTGTTTGGAGGGTTGGCATGTTGGCCGTCTTATTGGGGCTGGTTATTTCCTCGATTTATTCCTCTATTATTATTGCCCTGTCCTTGTTGGTTATTGGGGGGGAGTTGGTCAGGGAGATTTTGCTGAGAATAAACATGTCCCATAGAAACCCAAGGATTTAGGGCCAGATCTGGAGTGGGTTGCACAAGTGGTGCATAATAGACCAAAGGAGCTGGAGGGGTTGCAAATCCAGTCATCTAGCTAGAACACGAATGTGTTGAATAAGTCATTTTATGAACGTGAGGAGTTGGTGCAAAAGGAATGTAGTATGGGGTGGCTCCGGACTGAGTCATCACACGTGAGTAATTAGGGGCGTAACTGGGGGGAGCATAAGATGGAGTAGCTCAGGAGTGAGCCATCATACGTGAGTAATCAGGGGCATAATTGGGTTGTTCGAGACTATGGGTGTTACCTGGATGGGGTGGCATCATGGGAGAAACCACGTCAAATTAGGGGTGTTGGGTAATAGAGCCAACAACTCCATAAACGGTGTGAGATTCCCATGGTGTATCATGGTGAGAGGTGTCCGCTTAGGGCACATCAGGTGTGACGGTGTATAAGTAACCATACTGGGAATAGATCAAATCAAACTACTAAGACTTGAGGATGGCCTCCTCCTCTGTTTAGGGTCACTCAGATGCGACATCCTTGGCTATGGGGGAGAGTAAGGTTTTGAGAAACCAGTCAAGGAAGAGACTATCGTCCACTTGGATCTTTCACAAGCTACGTCGACAGTGCCATTCATGGATATGGTCCGTGATGTGGGTAGCAGTAGTATGGAGACAAGATAAAAGGATCTCCACTCTCTTGTCATAACAAATGGATAACTGAAATTACAGGAGGAACATTGAAGCCAGTGAGGAGAAGTCGGGGTAAGTAGCATGAGGCAGCTCGATGTACCATTTAGCCGCAGCACCCATAAGTGTGCGTTGGAACAACCTCAATCGAACAGATTCATCCACAATGTTGTTCGATGAACACCACAAGTGGAAAGACATGATGTGGTTTTGAGGGTCCTCGCCTGCCTTTCCCTCAAACTTAGGGATCTCTGAGAGAATTTTCGTAGGCATAGGAGGCCATTGTGGGTGGTGACAAATGGGTTCATTAGTTAACCATGCCAAATATGGAAGGTTAAGACTAGCCATGAAAGGTAGGCTAGAGCCGATATTGGCTCGAGACGGACCAGTAATGGTGTCGATGGATGCAGGAACATAGTTCCCATGCATGATTGGGGGTGGATGAGGTTGACTTCCCATAGTAGGAATAGTCGAAATGGATGTAGAAGGGCCACTGCCCTCAGGTATAAAGGGTGGGATGGTAGAAACTGTGGTAGCTGGCATGGGGACACCACTGGTGGGTAGCGTACCAGCAGCAGTGTGTGTAGTGGAAATGGAACCACTAGAAGGGATATCCGTGATGATGGGTGGAAAGGACACAGGTCCACCATTAACTATCCCTCCATGGAATGGATCTGGATGTGCACCATCCATGGGGCTATATGGGGCAGTGAATAAGGTTGGTTCGGGTTGATAGGAATCTGAATCGAAATCAGAGGCCATGTGTGGCTCTAAAGGTGGTGATTGGAATTGAAGATGGCTTCAATGGTGATGGTTCAAAGAACCAAACTGGGGGGTGTGCCCCCTAAGAATATACGAGTATCGTGGTGGAGCTATGATGACGTGTTGGCTTGCTGGAAATGAATATGGAGCCCAGGTTTAATCATCTTCCTAATGGTTTAAGGGAGTCACTCAACCACCAATGTTGTCTAACGGCTTGTGTATTGGGGTAGTATCCCACACTCCACGGCTCAGGTAAAACTAATAACCTCTTTTCCACAAAAGACAGCTCTTGGTTTACCTCACGGGTGGGAACTAGTCAATCAGGTAGGGGTCGTTGCCCTTTTCACTTGGCAGGTCCTCTCAATGGTCAACTACTTCAGGGTTCCTATGGTACTCCTCACAATGAGTTTTAGGGCTATGCCCAAGTGCTTCCCATAGTTAAGCAGATGAGGTTTATACCCTAATCCAAATGATATTAAGTTAATTTTTTAAATTTTTAACGCTCTTGTCGAAGTCATGAATTGATCATTTCACTTAGTGGTGTGAATTGTGTGCAACTGTATGTGTGTCAAACCCAGATAATGTAGTAAATAACAGTAATGAACAATAAAGCTACAAAATATCAGAACAGGTCTAGACAGGGTTTGGGACAGACAAGGGTCTGAAGTAGGCATAAAATATGCACTAAAAGTTGTTAGTCATGTCTGTTAGAGGAACAGACGCGATCTGGGTCACACAGAACAAAGGGACAGTGGTGATCTAGGAAGAAAATAGTCAATTTGTGCAAAACAAAGGGTAAGATGCAACTAGGTCTCTCAAAAATGGGACACGGACGTGACTGGGGGCGACTTGGAATACTGCACATGAGAAATCTGGATGTTTGAGCTAGGTCACTCTTTTTGAAGCTAAAGGCATGACCTAGGTTGCACTTATTGGGAATAAAGGAGCAAATGGGTTGCAGATTTCAGCCAGATAAGGTCGACTCAGCCCAAACTAGGAAAAAATTAAAAATCAGAGCCCGCAAGGGCTGGGGGAGAAAGCATTGGTGCAGTAAAGGTTTGGATTGGCTGTGAGGGGGAATGATCTATGATCGATGAATGTAGAAACTAAAGACAACCCTATATAAAAACCTACAAAAATAGGGATCAAATGGATCAACTGAAGTGGAGTCGCCAAAACTGTAATGGGGATTTCTTTCCTATTACGTTCAGAAGCACCAACCTTAGATCCTTGTGATTGTAAGGAAGAGTTCAATGGAAAATAAAACAACAAGTTAGACTAATAACATAAAGCAAATGTTTTTTAACATTTTTCAATTAAACTAATGCAAATAACCAGCAAAAATAATAATTATACCTCTTCTCCAGTAAAGTGGCCCACCGTATTCGTCCTCAGAAGTGGTTCCAAAGCTCCATGGGTTGGTTCTCCAATTGTCTCCATAGACATGTGTCAAATGGGGAGTGGATCCAAGATGGGTATAGATAATTTCTTGACGTACACAGTGGGGGTGGTATGGTAAGGGAGTGTGTGAATAGCTAAGAGAAAAGGTGTCACAGCATACCCACAGATGAAAATGCAGGAAAAGGTAGGAGTGTGCTTCTCAAATGGCCAAAACATGTTTTCAGAGAATCCTTCAAAATGTATTTATAGTATGTTCCTAGTGTTTTTTGACCCAAGGTGGTGACCCATGGTATTTTCCTGTGGTTTTCTTACCCTTTCTCGGTTTTAGTGTTTTTGAACCCTTTTTAGGGTTTTTGACCCTTTTCGGGGGGAGAGTGAGGGTAAACCATAGTAAATAATGATGTTTTGGACCTTGTTTTGTGGAAATATATTTGTGAATGTCAAAAGTAAGGGAAATATGGTAGAAATGTGATGTATGTATATGTTTTATACCATGTAGACCTAAGTGAACACTTTTTTGTGTTAGCACTTCTTCTTCGGTGGATTTACACGAAAGGGAATCGATGCAATCTCAAGTTGCACCTCCATGATAGGTATTCCAAACGGAGTGTCCACAAAAAATATTGGGGCAGTGTTGGTGCTAAAACCATTAAATTCAATGACCTCACTCACTAATAGAATTGAAACACTACGGCTTTAATAACTTCTATAGCTCGATATTGTTCGAGACATTTTGCACAACGAACACAATGACTTCTAATAACGACCAACCTACCCCTTTTTGAATTGATGAGCACATGCGACAGTGCTTCAATCACATGGGTAGTTAATTAACTAGATATTGGTAAATATTTCTGAGGATGGTGGTCAATCCATTCACACACGTGGACCTTTTATATATAATCATTATAACTTCCTTCGAACGCCACCACTACTTTTGCAAAAAAAAAAGACATTAAAGTGCATTAAATGCAGACGTGAGAGATTAGAATGTTTCATATTGGGCTGAGATAGACAAACTTTGACACAAAAAACTTCAACATAGAACACTTTGACACAACATACTTCTCATTTTCTTTTCTTTTTCTTTAACCGTTTCTTCTTCTGTACAAATTTAGTGAAGAGAACTGCAGTTATCCCTATAGGGTTTTAGCTAACTCCCATTTACTAAGCTATTGACAGGTTCTCCTTTTAGCTTTTGTAATTGAACTGCACCTCCTTCAGTAATAAAATTTATCACTTAAGAACCCATCCAATGAGTTCAAATCTTACCAAGGTGTTTCAAAAACTTACTGTCACATAAGAGGACTAAATCCTCTCACTTGAAATGTTTTTTTTATATGTCGATCATGCCATGATTTCTGTCAATATTTTTTTACTTGTTGGTGAAATCCTACCAGAAAATAGTCTTCTTTGAGCAGTAACCACTATGATAGCCACTCTTCAACTGCACCAGGATCATACATTCTAGTGAAGGCATCTATCCTCATGTTAGGTGCAATATATTCCATTGGCATTGTTACATTGCACATGTACCCAGCACACCGTCATATGTGCCCCTGGGAGAGACATGTCATGTTTTCAAGTAGTAGGGGTATCATTCAGTAGTGGTGGTCATTATCAAGGCCCTTTGGTCCTTCCTTTAGGATTACTATGGATTAACGGCATTATTGACTACCCTCTGTTGGGGTATTTAACCCTAGGTTGGTGTCCGGGGCTCATAGGATTTGATCACTAGGTTACATGACACCACACTTGTTTCCTTACATCGGTGACCTTTCTTTCAACTATGAGACCTTGTGCTCTCTCCATATTCACCTCATATACCCTCATGGTCACTTTGCACATTGGAGTCCTCTATCCTTGGGGTATTTTTCATGATGGAGCCATCCTCCATGCCAAGCCATTCTATTTGTTTGAGGAGAGTGTTGAGGGATTTCCCGCATTTTCAGGGTTAGATGGGGCATAACACCCTCCCTCCAGCTCACTCCCACCTTTTTTTCAGAGTGACTTTCTTATTTCTATTTATTTTTGTCATTCTGGGTAGTATTTGGGGGAAAATACCAATGTTACCCATACATTGGATTATTTATATTATTTTTTTTATAATTTTTAGATGACATTTTATAATTTCAAATTGACATTTTATAGGAATGTCGGCATGGATATTTTTTTTAAGTGACTGTGAGAGGATAAAAATAAACCTCTCCTCACTTCGTTTGTATTAATCTTGCACATTGATCTAGGAACAAATAATCAATCTCATCAAAGAATAATCAACAAATACTCATGAAATGGTGTTAATCGGAACCAGAATTGGTTTCCTCTCTGTATATTCAATAAACAATGAATGGTTGCAATAACAATGTCAAGAAATAGCTTGAATCAATGAGGATTTCGAATACCTAAGGAGGAAATTCGAAATCAATGAGTGAGTCTAGATTAACTGACTCTTAGCCATTCAATCACACTCAGTTAACCACTTGACCAAAACCCTAATTGACTCACCAAATCCTAACTGAAGTCGGAGTGCAATAAATGACTAAATCTCAACTGAAGGAGATCAAACACATGTCATACCAAGCCAACCATCAAGTGCTAGTGCTCCATGACTTCAATGAACCCGATGAGGTTAACTGAAGCTGAACTGATCATCAGAAGTTGGTGGAGGCGCCCTGTTGACTCCAGATCATTAAATAATCATTAAATAATATATTTAATGAGAGGAGGTGCCTTAACTAACTAGTTGAAATGATTGTAACCACCAGTTAGCAATTAGGTGCATTAATATCACTCAGATCACCCCCAGAGTGATCCAGTTAGCCTCCTTGACTGTAGGAGAAGTCTAAGTTATCCTCCTTGACTGTAGGTAGGCATGGGTGTGACTGGATGATGGCAATTAATGCTCCATTGATGTCAATTAATGTCAATTATACTTAGGATAGTGGTTTAACTAGGCCAATTTGACCAAAAAGAGTGTGTATGATGGTAAATGTCTCCAACACCCCCCCTTAAGCTATACTCAGGAAGAGTTAGAAAACATAGCTGCATAAAAATGATAGGGGCCTGGAAACTAAGGCCATAGGTCACCCTATACAATAAAGTAACTACTTAATATAACCAAGGAAACGGGGAAAACCTCATGGGAAAAATACCCCCCCATCAAACTAAGCAGTAAATCAAGAATTGGTTCTTCTATGCAGCAGCATATTGAGACTATGCATGTGAACCTCTGAATCCAAACTAAATGAATATTTCTAGAGGAATCTTCCACTTTGGAAGAAGAACAATGCACTCAACTGAATCAGAAATATAAACAGCTACACGGTGAAAACTGGACCCATGTAGAGCAACTGAAATCATCTGAAGAGAGAGCAAAGGTTCTTGAGGATTCGAACCATGTGTGGAACAGTCAAGAAATTGATATGTTGCAGCCTTTAACAGCAAACCATGAGTGGTAAAATCAGCCCCAAATCTTAGGAGCAAGTGTCCAAGCGGATGCAGAATGTCTTCCTCTTTACTAGTTCTGTGAGGAGATGAACATGTGACCAAAGGTAGAGAAGCCCTGGGACTCTGGAAAGCGAATGCTTGAGCTCCATAATCTGATATAGCTTCTGTAATAGCTAATGAATCAAATAATAAAATATCAGAAACCTCATAAGAGGAAACTAACACCAAATCCCTATCAGCAGTTTTGAAGAGAAAGTGCGGTACTTGATTTTTCACACCGAAATTGGTGAGAGCAGCTACAAGCATGACTGAAAGCTATTGGGTTTTAAAATATGAACAAAATAATATCATATCAGAATTTAAATAAGATCTAAATAATTTCACAACAGATCCAAAACTATGAAATCAAATCAAATCCCCAACATCAGTTTTGTAGGAGACTTGCGGTACTTGTTTCTTCACGCCGTTGATGAGAACAGCTACAAGCAGTGCTGAAGGTTTATGAACCTGAAATTTTGAACCAAGAAATATCAGATCAGATCCAAATAATATCATATAATATTCAATAATTTTCATATCAGATCCAAAATTATGGTCAACCGAGACGGTGGATGCACAGTTTTCTTCTTCTTCAAAATTCTAAATTTTGGTGCATGCAATCCTGTAGGAATTTGCTGGAAGATCTAGATCATGGGGAGCGAATGGATCAATCTGGTAATATGATATTTATTCCAAAATATCCAAGTTATCACATATTTTCACACCAGCAGAAACATTAGAGGAAGAAAAATCAAATTTCTCCTCACTTTCGGAAGCAATTACTGGTAAATTTTACACAGAATTCAAAGGAAAATCACCGGTGAATGTTTGCATGGAAGTGCAACAGTATTTTTATTCAATATCAGAGATTTGAATGTCTTCTTCTATTTCATCAATATGAGGATATGAGATATCATAGATCTCATGAAATTCCGGAGCATCAGGAGAAGGAGTCACTGCATGGAGACTTTCTTCAATTCGAATTGAATGTGTAGAAGATTTTGCTTCATCTTCAACTTGAACAACTTCATCAGAGAGAGTAGAGGCCAAGACTTTTGAGTAAAGAACTCTTGTGGTGCTGGATGTAATCTCCAAAATACTATTATGATCCTCATTGTGCTTTCCAAAGGTTCTTTCCAATTTTGTCCAGACTTCGTTTGGGTATTCAACAGAAAAAATAAGGTAGTACAAGCTAGGAGAAAGGGCTAGACCTATTGCTCCAAAAGCTCTATCATCGTCATTTAGCTAGTCCTTATCATTCTCATAAGACTCTTTTCCAAGTCCAATAGACACCTCATAGAGACCTCGTCTCTTCAGAGATGAAATCATCTTCAACCCATTCCGAATAGCTTGTGAATGGGGTGAGAAGAGGGATTGATGAGTCCATTCGAAGTTGTGCCTATTAAAACCTGCAAATCAAAAAAAAAGGGGCACCATAAGGTCGGACAGCATGCACATTTTAGGCTTTCATCACACCCAGCATAGTCAATCAAGCGAGCTTGATCAACAAGTTCTTTACTTAGGGTATTAAGTGGTAAGCCTTGGCTTCTGGTGCAGTGCTAGATTTTTGAGCTATTGCTCAAATTTCATTGAGAAATCTGTCAAAAAGCTTGTTTTTGAGAGATATATCTTCGTCCCACCGTATGCTCTGATACCATATTGATCTTGCACATTGATCTAGGAACAAATAATCAATCTCATCAAAGAATAATCAACAAATACTCATGAAATGGTGTTAATCGGAACCAGAATTGGTTTCCTCTCTGTATATTCAATAAACAATGAATGGTTACAATAACAATGTCAAGCAATAGCTTGAATCAATGATTATTTCGAATACCTAAGGAGGCAATTCGAAATCAATGAGTGAGTCTAGCTTAACTGACTCTTAGCCATTCAATCACACTCAGTTAACCACTTGACCAAAACCCTAACTGACTCACCAAATCCTAACTGAAGTCGTGTTGTGCTCCTATCCAACAGCCTTAAAAAACAAATTTCATCAAGCAAAATGAAATTTTGCTTGATGAAATATTTGAATTTCTTGTTTCAAGTTACCAAATCAAGAGCTACTGAAACGGTGAAATTCCATTGTTTTTATAACCTTGGGAACTATGGTTATTTGGCGAAGAATTACTATATTAAAATCAGTATTTGGAATGAATTATGGGATAAGTGCTTGGGTGGATATGCTTTTCACCCTAATCTCACCACAAGCCTTATATCAACATTCATCATTTGGTATGTTTTATTTGTTCTTTAATTGAAAATTTACTAAGGTTGTGAAAAATGGAAGGTTGACTAGTGCACGTTTTGGTACCTTATCAAAAGCCCATGCAAATTTTTATCCCCAAGGTTTGTCCTCCAATCTTTGAATTATGCGTATTTGATCTCAATCTTCGTAATATGCTCCATACGTGAATTATATTTTTGCATGTAAGGGTGGGGGTTGATATAATGGGTTATGTCATGTGTTTTCAAGTAGCATGTTCGCAATTTCCGAAGGTTGAAATTATTATATAGCAAGGTCGACATTTTAGCGCCCAAAGTTCTTTCCCTATGGTCAGTTCAATTCGCATCACCCTCTCCCAAATCTGATCTGCCTGATTGAGGGCTGATATGTCATCATTACACACGTACAGCGCTCTTTTAATGTCATTCAATTTCAGTACGAGCGTAGCGTCGTGTCTTCTTGCTCGTTGAACACATGTACTCTATGCAATTTGTGGTTTTATTTCGATCAAGCCAAATAAATCATGGCTAAGTGAGGATGTTCTGGAGTCTTCACTGTCTCTTTCTATTATTTGATTACCTCTCTGTATAATCATTCATGTTCGCTCATGATGATTTTACAGGGTTCCTGTCTAAGTTTACCCATGTCGTATTTCATTTATGAAGAAATCGGATTTCATTGTCCATGGTTGTTGCTTGGTTTGCGTCCTGAATGGTCTTTCTCCAGCGTTCTGGGTTATTGCAGTCCGTTGTATCTCCTCTGTGTGCAACTGTCTGCATTCGCACTCATATCCATGGCCCCGGTTTTTAGGGTCGAACCTAATAATACGAATCTTCTAGATGAGAACTTGGAGCTCCTAGCCAAAGTAGAGACAGTTGGGTGGCTTCCTTTTATTCGCAAATTCGCAAACTCGAACCCTGAAGTTACCAAGTTGTTTTCCCTCTTGCCGGTTGATACTAGAGCTAAGGTGGCCGACCTTCAGTTCAGAGTGGATGAACGCTCAGTCGCCTTGGCTACAGACCTACCTTTAGCAGGTGAACGCTGGTTTAAATCCAAACAGATCAAATCTACCGAATGGAGGAAAATGTTAAAAAACCCCTACCAGGAAGTGTCTTTCAGGGTCGGTGTGTCACACAAGTACTTTAAAAGGGAATGGAGGCCTGTGTTGGATTCCATTCACAGGTATGTTACTTGCGAAGGTCATCTTTATTCTGCGTATGTTTATCATCTTAGGTTGATGATTGTATTTCTCGGTCTGCCTATCAATTTACCTCATTACTTAGTCCAAAGTATGACTAAAATGTTTGCGGCCATCAAGAAAGGGCCTAAGAATATCGGTCAAAGTCTTTTCCACCATGGTCTCGTTAGAATGCTAGTGGAAAGGGAGCTATCCAAATGAAATCAGACTTGGGACCATTTTCTTGAGCAGAACAGTTTCCTGGCATTTTGCCATTGCCAATTTGATTGTGCAGAGGAGTGTTCTAGGCATCAGCAGCCTTGTGAAGTCCCAACTCCACCTACACATAATCCTCTGCCAAACCCTAATGATCATGTAAACCCAAGCATCCACGAGGATTACGATCCCACTCCTATGCAAAGCCCTAGATCTCCCGCGCGTCCTAAGCAAAGGAGGGAATCTATAAATCTTTCTTCGGTAACCCCAAACTGTGATGATAAACCCTGCGAACCGGCGGGTAAAACGCCAAGCGTTAAGGTTACGGGAAGATTCACTAGGAGTATGGTTGTTAAATCCAATGGTATTAAGCCCTCTGAGAAGAATAATAAAGACATAGAAATTGTTGTATTGGATGATGAGGAGAATGGAACTGTCCCGCATGATGGCCCTGATATGGATCCCGAGCCTGTGATTCTCCCGATAGAACACAACCCTCATATTTCTGATAAGGATCCTCAAATGGACTCTGTGTTAGATCCTCAAATCAAGGGCAAGCCTGTTGAAGGGAATCTACCTGGTTCATATCGAATTAGGGAAGCAGTTCACCCACTATTCATCAATTGTTTGCTTGATAAGATACGTCGAATGGAGGTAGAAATAACGAAGATGGCGGCAAGTAGTGATTCTGTGAAAGATTAGAATATGAGGTTTCAGGAGAAATCCGATTCAGCTGATAAATGCATCTTACGTCTGAAAAGACACAAGAACAAGTTAATCCGGAGAGTTCTGAAACTTCAACATACGAATCATAAAAATAAAGAAAGAATTCGTGAGCTGAACGCTCAAGTTGCCCTGATGCAGCTAAAAGGTCCCTCACAGGTTACATTTTCTCAAATACCGGCGACTAGTGTCAACATACAGGTTTTCAATACCCCTGCTAGACCATAGCATTTTTGGGATACTCACGTTTTGTCCATATAAAATAATTTCAGGTTTGAAATATGTAAATAGAAGCAGCAAAAGATATGAAGTTATTTTTGTTTTCCAGGTATTGTTTTGAGTTAATTAGTGGATTATGTAATTCAGTTTAATTACCCTTGCGTTTTGTGCTAATTCTTACTATTTTAATGTTGCAGATGATTTGGTTGGTTTTCCAGATGCGCCTTTCCTAGATTTTGATGATCACTTGTTTTCAGGAGTATCTCCGAAGAATCGTGAAGGAACCAGATGAAGTTGTTTTAAGTTGTGGATATGTCGTCTCCCAGGTGTCACTAATTTACTAGTGCCTTCATCATTTTTTGATTTAGCACTATAGGCCGAAATCTTTTCAAATTTCAGGATATCGTAACGTATATAGAAAATGACAATTTCATTTGTCATTTTTCTGTTTTGGATGAAATTGGTTAAGATTATGATGGTGTAGATTCATGTTTTCTAGAACTATCTCTATACGAGATTGGATGTATTTAAAGAGACACGGTTTACTGTAAAGGGGGTCAATGGTTAATGAAAAGAACTGGGGCAAGATCACTTTATCATTTCTCTATAGCTAAGACAATTTCTTGTTACTAGTTACAGCATCCTTTGACTGAAGATATTTATAAGTATATTTGCAATATTTTTACTATGGAGATGTACTTGTAGTATCATATGATCTTGTTATTTCTTTCGTAGTCTTTATTTTTTGTTACTTTTCTTTGAAGAAATGTGCAAATGCATCATGTTAAATTGTCGATCTATGTCGGTTTAACTTGCAAATTCATGTCATATAGTAAATTTTGATGATATCATTATAATATATGTGATATACTAGTTCTATGTATTGTCTTGTTCTGTCTCAGAATTTCTTCTGAAGTTTTCAAGATTGTCTGCATGGTATCATTAATCACGAGTTGATTCCGGGGTTAATATTATCAGGCTCCTCATCAGGATAGGATATCTAGCATATGTGTGTATTGGTTTTTTTTCTTTGATTTGGAAACTAGATTGAATCAGATTTTACATTTATACTCTGTCAAATTATCATTTAAATCTTATTTTGGACGTATATGGTTTATATTGTAATTTATATGATTGGTTCAGCTCGTTAACATTTTCTTTACCATTTATTCTTGTACATGTAGGTTACTTGATTTAGTTATCAGTTGTGTATTATATGAGTTAACTTAATAATTAGTTTTAACAATTTCCTTTGTATATTCATAAGTGTAGTATAGATTCAGTTAACAAATATTAACTTTACTTATTTCTTGTGAGTCTCCTCCTATAATTAGGAGTGATTTAAGAGAAGGCAACGGGGCCTTAATCCTGTCAGAGACAGCTACCTAACGACTGAGAGCAGCTTTTGAAAGCTTTTGGATCAGGTTGTCTCTTACTTGACGGTTGTGCCAATTCGGCATGTCAACAAGTCGGAGTGCAATAAATGATTGAATCTCAACTGAAGGAGATCAAACACATGTCATAGAAAGCCAACCATTAAGTGCTAGTGCTCCATGACTTCAATGAACCCTAATGAGGTTAACTGAAGCTGAACTGATCATCAAAAGTTGGTGGAGGCGCCCTGTTGACTCCAGATCATTAAATAATAATAAATAATCATTAAATAATATATTTAATGAGAGGAGGCACCTTAACTAATTGGTTGAACTGATTGTAACCACCAGTTAGCAATTAGGTGCATTAATATCACTCAGATCACCCCCGAAGTGCTCCAGTTAGCCTCCTTGACGGTAGGAGAAGGCTAAGTTAGCCTCCTTGACTGTAGGTAGGCGTGGGTGTGACTGGATGATGACAATTAATGCTCCATTGATGTCAATTAATGTCAATTATACTTAGGATAGTGGTTTAACTATGCCAATTTGACCAAAAAGAGTGTGTATGATGGTAAATGTCTCCAACAGTTTGAACATAATACAAGTGGGATAAAACATTATGTTATTATTTTACCCTTTCTAGAGCTCTTAGATGTGATGTGCACCTCTTGAAAAGACTTTTCTTTCATTGTTTGAAGGCAATTTTCTGAAGTATCTTTGGTTCATGCTCTTACAAGGTGATCCTAATATTTGTTTGCTAAACACCTACACAAGGAGTTTTCTAGGTTTTGTTTCTCGATCTCTCTTTGTTAAAAGTTAATGGATTGTGCTTGTTTGTGGATTAAATACTAGCCATTAATGGTGCATTTTTCCTAGATTAGGTCATTTATCATCCTTTTGTCACCTTTCTTCTTTGAAGAAGGTCCCTTAAAGGAGACATTATTTGGTTTGGGCCCATAGATCTTTTGTTTCTTGACAAAAAACTTGGAAGAGACCTCTCAAGGGGAAGGCTGGTCACCTTCCCTAATACCCTAAGGTTAAAGTAAGACCTTAAACCTTTTAATTGGATTTTATTCCATCCATTTTCTTCTTAAATTTTCCTGCATATGCATGTGAAAAATCGCATTTTCATGTCATAATAAGGGTTAGAATCAGGTCTACAATTTTACTTTTGAAACCCTACAAAATTTAAAATTTTATTTTTTCAAATTTAGGCCTCCCTAAACTTTCGGCCATCTTTCCTATAAATTGGGATTTCCCTTTTTCTCCCTAAAAAACTAAGGAGAAATTATAGGGATCCCTAAAAATTCAAAAATTCAAAATTCAAAAAAAAACTAAAATTTGCCCTAAATTCCTAAAAACTGGACCTAAAAGGGGACCTAAACAACCCTACCTTATTCCCAATCCCTCCATCCTAAGGTTGCGACCTTCATCCAATGGCACTAGGGATATCCCTTCCACCATTTCCCTTCCTCTTATGGACTCGGACTGCTCCTCTCCATCAGTGGCCTTACCTTTAGGTCTGTTCTAAAACAGCCCTACCTTGGGAAGCCTTTGTTGCAGGTTGTAGAAATCCATTGGGGTTGTCATTTTGGCCTTCCTAAAGGTCTACAAAATAGTGCAGACATTCTCCCAATGCTTCCCTAATTCCTGCCACAAGACAATAGAAACAAGTTAAGAGTTATATTTTCTTAATTTTAATTGTTATTTATGGTAGAATAACATAAATAATGACCTAACATGTGTTTATGTGTCAACAAAAGAATTATATTAGACTGTGGAACGATGGTTATGAAGTTGGTTGATTTTACTATTGTTTGAACATCAATTATCACTATTTATTTATTTGGTTTTTGATAACTGTCCAGTATCATCTACTATTGGTAATGTACATTCTGGAATTTGCTTATAAACTGAATTGTTCTTCACTGCATGCCTTGTTTGGATAAGCATATTGGTTGAATTAGTTTCTCAGTAACTGAATATGCTTACATTCATTTGCATGTGGATACATTGGTTAGATGAATAGTCTGGTTTTACATAGTATTTTTCTTCACATTTGAATTGATCGACATAAGGCACTGGTCACTGATCCTTTACATAGAACACATAGTTTTTTTCAAAGTGTCTTATAGAAGGGATATCCCCTTAGAGTTTCTGACTCTCCAAAATAGTTTGGAGATGTGACTAAGGGGAGAGTGGTCACTTTCTCTTATATTTTCTTATCGGTGACTATCCCTGCTAGTTCATCCAGTAACATTTTTAGCGCCATTTTTGGGGACCTCTAAATCAATTGAGATGACTAATCCATGTCAACACATTGGTAAATCTTAAGGTACATCCTTGTACTCAATATATCTATAATTTTATAAGGACTAATTTGGCAAGTTTATTTGGTGACTCCACCAAGAACTCAATCACCATTATCTCATGTATGTCCTTGTTTTTTTTGTACTTTGGTGACATATTTTTAGCTAACTTGGCAGGCCTCTCCTAGGGACTCCAACTGAAGAATAATAATGGAAGTACTCTATAAATACAAGGAAGCCAGATGATATGGCATCCTCTTACGAATTATGGATGGACATATTCGATTGTTCATACGTTCCAGGATATCCACATTAGTATATCAACAAAGATAATAGGAAAGCACTTTTTCCATTTTTTTGTGAATACAAGTATCATGCAGCAACACATATTTGGGATTTTACACAATTTTTGCAAGAAATCAATATCATATATGAGGACATCAAAATGAAGCATTTTATGTTTTCCCTCAACTTAGAGGACAACCAGAGTGTCAAAAATTAGCATGAAGGATTTCCTTGGAAAACGTTTTCTTCACTCAAGAAAATGGTCGATGAATTTAGTGAGGATTGGGATTATGAGATGAAAGAACATGAAATAAAGGTTGTGATCAACGATATTTGTGAAGATACATTGGGAATTATCCTCAAGCAAGACACTCCTAATAAATAAATACATGAAGATATTCCATTTGAATTTAAATATCGTGACAATCCAACTATTGTAGAAATGGAAGTATATTTCGCTCTGCTTAACTTATCGGAGATCCCAGGTTATTCAGATGGACTGCCACATGAACTATCGAAACCCTCTAGTCATCAGAATGAGGATTATGTCGAAGACCTGGTCGAAAAAATTTTGTTTTTATTCCTAGAGTAAGTTGAGTTGGAAGAAGGTGTTTATATGAGATTGGTCACTCTTCATCTAGAAGGAAAGGCCTATGTGTGGTTCACAAACTTGATGAGAGATAAGGTATCTTCTCTTCTAGAATTGATTGAACTATTTTGTAGACATTGGTGCCCTGGAAAACAACGTAGATGGATACCTCATGTTGAGCATGCCAGGAATTTGTTTAGTAAATAAATCCAAAACAAAACTCAGTTTGAAGAAGCTATTGTTCAAGATCTAATTGATGATGTCTCAAGCACAATGTCCAAAGACGAATCTCCTCATGTAGACAAATTCATTGTGATCATACATACGAAGAGCAAGAAGTCCTAGTTGAATAAGTTGAAGATCATAATCAAAGGGTGAGTTATCCTTTCCATAACCCAACAATTCCTTATCAAATCTCAAACATCTTGGAACATAGTGACAAAATTATTGAGAACTATGATTATTGGACATTTATGGATCTGCCTCTCTATGATTCTTTGAGACCTGGTAGTTTTTTCTCCAAACTCTGCAGTGACAAATAATAATTCGATGAAGTTATTACATATCATCATGAGCCATAATTTGACACTTTTTGGGATGAAGAACTTTCGATTACCTCAAGCAGGTATATCGAAGACATAGTATGTGAGTGACAAATTGAGAAAGATATTACTATTCCATCTCCTTGTGATGTTTATTATGAAGAATGGGTCAATCATTTTTCCATTGCAGTTGAAGATGAATCACTACCACACGTCATAGACGATTGTTAAATACACATGCCTCAATATGACACAGAGTGTGAAGATTTGGGAAAAAACACTCCCGACGATGTTCCATACGACTTAGTTATATCTTTCTTGCCTAGCACCAAGAGATGTGTGGTATCTTATATGGATACATATTTTAATAGGTTTTCATCCCTTCTAGTGTGTCATGCCTATTGTTATTTAAATCCTATGATGATCCCAAATCATCATTCCCAGCCGTGTTCCTCAAAAAATATTGCAAGATTTGTTCATCCTTTTCTATCCTATTTTGGTAAGTTCCCAATGTTTCATTTCAACAAGATCGAGACAGGTATGTGTGTAGGTATGATTTCCATTCTTCATTTTCATAACAGTTATTGTTTATCTTTTTTTATAGCATGAAGGTATGGATATTATGGCTAATAGTTTCAAATTTTTAAAGAGTATTGAAGGTACTAACATAAATGTTCCAATGATTAAAAATGTGCTTATATGTCCAAAAGAATGTTTGAACAGGTACAGGAATATGTTACATTTATCTCTCAAAACGAATCCTGAATATTTCTATGTCTCACCTTTACAAATGGCCTTTCAAGTTCAAAATCAGATGACCAATATCGTACAAAACGCTTCCTCAATATCAATGTATGATGGAGAGAATCCATACATAAGTCTAATAGAAGCATGGGTAAATGAATCTTGTCAGAGAATCCTTCTCCACTAAAACAATATCAAGGCTCCCTCGCCCCTATAGTCATAGGGTGTTTATCCTCGTCCCTAATGAAGATCCTGGTACATACTCAACATATCATTGATGAGATATTATCATGGATTCTCTCTAAAGACAAAGGTAAGATATCAGGTATGAATTTCCTACTCAGATGGCTACATTGGTGGTATGATGTAATACTCCAAAAATTCATGAAAATTTAAAAAATTTCACGTAACAGAAAATGTTTGTAGTTGTCACTGCCTAGGAACATTTAACTGCTAATGGTTACTTGAACCAATATTAAACTAGAACTAAATATTTTGTTAATCTCTAGTTCTGTATACTTATTAGTTTTTTTTCATAATTCCATGTTAAGGATTTGGTTTAGAAGGTTATGATTTGAAATAACAGGAATTAAAACATATGTTTAAATTCTAGTACTAAGTTTGTTTTACTGTCTTATGACAAGTAGGAAAGAACTTCAGTTGAGATCAAGGCTTACTTAGCTTATAGCTAATGCAGTGAAGTGATGCTTCTTTTATAGGTCCTTTACAGGTAAGAAGTTTGTTACTAGTTTCTAGATCAAGATTATTATATCAACTATCATAGAATAAAATTCTAGTTAATTTATTTGTTTTGCAGCTTGAACAGTAAAAAAGGCATCATTGATTTGATTATTTATGTTCAAAAAAAAAATTTCTAAAAGTATTTTCAGTAAACTAAAAACTAGTCCAGTTACTCCTCTATTTTGCTACAACCTACTTATTCATTCAACTTTCATCAATCTAATTTTAGTTTAATGCATGTATTTAATCTAGTGGAAGGAATTCTGTAAAGCATATTTCTTTCCACAAGAATCCAGTTAAGTTAACCTAGGAGTCCTATGATCCAAGTATAAATATTAAGTATATTAACTGAAGGACACACATAGAACTAGTACTTAGTGCATACGATAGTTTTTTTTTTACTATTCTAATGCATTAACAATTAGAGATGCACTAATACAAATTGCTTTTCGTCACATTAAAGTGTTATTACTTTTTATGTAAACAAAGAGGAATTATTTTCTTTAATAAATGTATCCATCTTAACCTTTGTAAGTTTCCCATTTCACAAGGGGGTAATCAAGTCTAAGTTCTAATATCTAGACTATTATAACAAACTATAAATCTTACTATGTTTGCAAAACTCACATACATATAGGAGTAAGGTTTTTATGAGTTCTTTTTCCAAGTCCAAAACTCATTTTAGTGTGATGTTTTAAAGTGACTCTTCCCAGGTTAATGTTTTACTTACCTAACTTCTTGCTTAATACCATGGTTGATAAAAATGTAACTCTAGCATAAGCATGGTCTTTCCAAAGGTTTAAGAACATGGATAAACTACCTAGATATAGTTCTTAGCATCTTACAATGTTCGTTAGGGTTTAAAATTTATATTGATGTTATATATAAAGGAAATAATGTTATAACCCAAGTCCTATTACCACTTGTTAATGTTTGCAGGCTTATTCCAAGAGGTATTTGAACTATATCAAAAACCCACAACTTGCAAATAAAACTAAGGAAACGTGGTTGATAATCGTTGGATAGGTTTTTGGTTGACCTTGGAAATGATATAACACTGTCCTAAAACCCTAATTCGCATTTTACCTCATTTTTTTTCCATTCTGTGAGTGAGGGCCGCAACTCATGGCCGCATAGCCTGACCGTCACTCCAATGCGTAAGCTACCCTGCCTTTATTCATTTCTACTTATGTTTAAAGAGGTGCATTTGTACACGGTATTTTGTGTTGTGGAAGAACCATCCAATGTTGTTACCTAGCTCTACAATTGCCAAATCATTCGTTATCTTGACTCTGTAAAAAGCTTCCATCCTTGCACAGGAGAATTTTGATAGTGTGAGCGTGGCCATGAGTTTTGTTCTAGTGTGGTCTTGTTGTATGAAGAGATTATTGTTTCTCACTGCCCAACTTCTGGGTGGCATTTGAATCTGCCCCGTCATGGATTTGGATTTCAGACTTGAACTCTATGAGCCGCATTTCCTTTTGTTAGTGTTTCTTTGAAGCTCATCGTTCTCTAAAAATGGTGGCTAGGGTCTGATTGGAACGTCTCTCACAGCAAGGGCAAAGAGAAATAGAACCATGTATGTAATTTTTTTTCCATTTAAAATCATTATTGCACTGTTTCAGTTTAATACTTTCATTATTAGCAGTGGTTTAACATTTTTTGGTTATTGTGTTTCAACACTTTTGTAGGCTTCAATCCGAAATTCTTGGGTTTACAGTTACCAAAAGAAGGGGCTCCATGTTGGTGTTTCTTCTCGTAAGCCTCAGTTTTGCTGAGGTTCTTCCTACAGTGGTGTATGATGTTTATTTTGAGTTGGTTCAATTCCTTGCGTTTCTAGTTTTTGGCTCGGCTGTGGATACACTGTGTTGTAAAAAATTTGGAAGGCCATGTGACCGATATTTTGATATGTGGTTAAATTTAAATAAATCCCTTGTGGTTTTTTCGTGTTGGGGACTTAAGGCTTTCATAGCCGAGACTTGAGGAATGAAATTTGGGTCTAGTTTGTTTACAATTTTGTTATTTTAATACTGGCTTATAAGCCGTGACTCTGTTGGTAAACGGCCATAGGGTCGTAACTGATATGTTTCAGTATACTGGTTTTTTTAAATACTGTTTAGATTTTCTTTTAATAAGCTCGAAGCTTATTGATTGTACTTATGTTTTGATAATATATATATATATATATATATATATATATATATTCGATGATTTTTAAAAAGAAGAGGGCAAGCTTGTAATAATTCGTTATTTTGGTTATTTCTTGTTGAAATTAACCTAACAAAGGTTGTTGTTAAGTAAATTAATATTCAATTTTGTTTACGTGTAAAATTGTAACTAAGGGTTCTGATAGTAGGTTTTTAGATCATAACTTGATTATTATTGTAAGTAATGGTTAAAATAAGTGAATAATACCTCTTGTATCTTTATTGTTTCCTTGTTGGAAATATATTGATGGGTTTTTATTTACATGATGTGTATAATTATCCAAACAGTTTTTAATATTGTTCCTTGGGGAGGATGTATTAATTTTCCTATATTCATTTAATTGATGCTTATGGTTATATAAACATAGTATGTAAGCTTTAATTATGTTTTATGGATTAAATATTAACCCATTGTTAGTGAAAGAGGTGGTAATGTTATTTTAAATTTACAGTTTCTTTTAATTGGGTTTTATTTATAAAACCCCAATTTCTCTTAGTTTAATTACATAGTTAGTATTTCATTTTAAGGTTACCCTAGTTTGAGTTTTACTTAGATGAATTTATTACATTAAATATCTAGCCTTGTTTACTGTTTCTTAAAGTTATTATTAGTTATTTAATTTTTTTTATATAATAACTGTTAATTATTATAATAATAGACTTATAATAATAATTTATCTACTGTGTAAACCATTACACAGACTAAGTAATCCTATACCTTTGGATCTTTCCTAACAGTTCGGTATATATTATTCAAGTGCTCTGAATAAATAAAGGCATCTAAAATAAAAGGAAAACATGCATACAAATCACACATATGAACCTATAGAAGATAGTAATTCACATTCATGCATACTTCATTCGATTCTTTATCTAAAAATTAATCTAACCTACTGTACTAGAGTACTACCTTTATAAAAGGTGTGGAAAAATACAGTTAGGTACTTTTTTATCTATCAGTAAAACTAGTAATTCTTCTAATCAATTACCCAAACCTGTCTATTCTAGCATTTAACTATCTTTTCACAGTAAAAGCATTTCTTTTAACTAACCCTAGCAGCAACAGAATAGTATCATAACCTATCATTGCTTAACTTAAACTTTCCAGATAACAATAACAATTTAAAAAACTAGATATATCAAGTAGAACCTAGAAATATAGATGAGGTGACAACACCTTAAGAAACCTATTCCTCCCAACCAACTCCTGGAGAAAAGCTGGACTGCAAATCTCAGGATCCCCGAGCTTGTCTCCTAGTCCACATGGTAGAAGTACTGGGTGAGAGATGTAGTTTAGTAATCCTCTGCAACTCTACTGAGTATTCAATATTCAATCAGTTCTGCATGCAACAATATGAACTCAGCTTAGAATAGCTGCACTAGTTCAGGTCTTCAGCACGTTCCCACTCAAAACATACTTCAGCTAGTCCCCTCCATCGAATTTTCTTGTGCACTTCATTCACTCAAAATGTTCATAAGACCATAAAATGAGCAGCCTCAGCTGTCTTCAAATGGAAGTTTTATTAGCATGCCTAGGTCTTTTGGGTCAGTTTTTACTTAATGAGCCACCTGCTCTTGTTCCACTTTCTTGGGGAACATGACCACAAATATAGGGAAGTTGCCTCATTCAACAGCTAGAACTAGTTTGAGGATACTACCAAGTGTCAATCTACTCTCCACCCAGCCTTCTCCACCAAGTGACCAGTAAAACACTAATTTAATAGCTTCCCTAAGTTGTTGTCTCATCTTTTATTTATTTATTAATAAAATATTCAGCAATTACATTCAATTATCCTTGACCCCACTTGGTCATTAATTACAAACTTTATAATAAAATATAACTTAATCTTTCTTAAAACATAAAATGTTTTGCAAATTGGGGCATGTGACATACACACCCCCTTAAATTATAACATCGTCCTCAATGTTATGTTTTCTTCGTCCTCGGAATTACCCTGGAACATAACTGGATATGTAGCCCGCATATGGCTTTCTGATTCGCAGGTGAATTCTTCTAGACTAAGGTGCTTCCATTGCACCTTCACCTGACCAATGGTGTGATTCTGAAGCAAGATCTCCCTCCTTTCGAGGATACAATCTAGTTCCACCAGAAAATCTCCTTCGGGCTCCACTTGCACATCATTCCAGTTTATAACATGAGTAGCATCGTGTACATATTTTTTTAACATGGAAATATGAAAAACATTATGAACCTTCAGGTTTGGGAGTAAATCCAATTGATATGCCACTTGTCCTATTCTGGATAGTATTTCAAAAGGTCCACAATATCGAGGTGCTAACTTAGCACAACTTCCTAATCTCATAGAACTCTTTTTAGGCCTTACCTTAATAAAGACATGTTCACCAACATGGAACTCTGTTTTAGTTCGTTTAAGATCGGCTTGACTTTTCTGTCAGTCTTGTGCAACCTTCAGGTTACCTTGCACCTGTTTTACAATTATATCCATCTCTTTTAATAGTTCAGGTCCTAATACTAACCTGTCAACTGAATTACTCCATGAGATGGGGGTATTGCACTTCCTGCCATACAAAATTTCAAAAGGACTGTATCTTGATGAAGCTTGGTAGTGATTGTTGTAAGCAAACTCTACCAAGTGTAAGTAATCTTCCCATTTACCTTGATGTTCTTTAACATACATTCTGAGTAGATATTCCAATACCTGATTTACTCTTTCAGTCTGTCCATCTCTCTGAGGATGGAAAGAGGTACTGAAATTTAAAGTGGTATTCAATCCTTTAAACACTGACTTCCAGAAATTGCACGTAAACTTAGGGTCTCTGTCTGAAATTATTACTTTCGGTATTCCATGTAACCGAAAAATTTGTTTCAGGAATGTATCAGCAATATTAGCAGCCTTGTAAGTAATTTTTATAGGTATAAAATGAGTTGTCTTACGAATTTTATCAATGACTACCATTATTGAGTCATTCAAATTTTGATTTCTAGGTAGTCCTGTAATAAAATCAGGGATGATTATCTCCCACTTTCAGCTAGGGATAGGTAATGGATGAATTAACCCAACTGGATTCAAAGCACTTAGCAATGTATTATGCCAGTTCATTCTTCATGTTTGGCCAAAAATAATCCTTTCTTAACATGGTTATAGTCTTCTGATAACCAGGATGTCCTAAGTAAGGAGTCTTATGAATTTCGTTTAAAATCAGTAACTTAATCTTAGGTACATTAGGTATATATAGTCTATATTTATATAGTAATAATCCTTTTTCGTTTAAACTATACCCTGTACTTAAACTTTCAATTAAATTTTATGTTACCTTCGCTTGTAATTTCTGATAATTTTCATCAAATCTTACTCCTTCCTCTAGCTATTCTTCTAAATCTGTTTTATAGGTGTTGATTGCTGCTACAAAATTTAGTTTTGCATTCCTGCTTAAAGCATCAACAACCTTATTTTCTTTTCCCTTAATATGTTGGATTTCAAAATCGTACTCTCTAAAGAAAGCTATCTACCTAGCTTGAATTGCGTTTAAGTTAGGTTGATCCAACAAATATTTTAATCCTTTATTATCTGCCATTAATATAAAATTTCTTTCGATTAAATGATAACACCACATTTTTAAGGCATGTATGACAGCAGCCAGTTCTAAGTCATAGGTCCCATAGTTTTTCTCATGAATCTGCAGCTTCCTAGACTCATATGCAATGAAGTGTCATTCCTGAGTTAAAACTCCACCTAAACCGTCATTGCATGCATCAGTAAAGTCTTTATTATCGACGATTCTTAAGATCGATGTGGTGGTTAATAATGTTTTTAAATTTTTAAAACTATCTTCACACTTTTGACTCCACTCGAATTTCTTCCCTTTATTCTGTAAAGAAGTTATGGGATTTGCAATTCTTGAAAACCCTTCGATGAATCTTCGCTAATAACCAGTAATTCCCATGAATGATCGTACATCAGTTATGTCTTTTGGGACTGGACATTCTTCGATTGCTATTATATTTTCTAGATCAACAGAGATCCATTCTTTAGTCACTACATGACCCAAGTACTGTATTTCATCCTTAAATAAATCACATTTACTAAATTTTGCATAAAGCTGATGTTCTCGTAATTCTTGTAAAACAAATTTTAAGTGCTCTTCATGTTCTTCTTTAGACTTCGAATAAATTAAAATGTCGTCAATGAATACGACCACGAATTTATCAAGGCACTTATGCATGACATTATTCATCAGACAGATGAAGACAGTCGGGGCATTAGTAAGCCCCAATGGCATAACAACAAACTCATAGTGACCATATCTGGTCCTAAAAGTTGTTTTAAAGATGTCTTCATCTTTGATTCGGACCTGGTGATAACCAGATCATAAATCAATCTTTGAAAATAGAGTCGCTCCACATACCTTATCAAACAGATCATCTATGCAGGGCAATGGATATCTGTTTTTAATGGTCATTTTATTAAGTCGACGGTAATCTATACATAAAAGTAGGGTATCTTCTTTCTTTTTAATGAAAATAATAGGTTCTCCCCAAGGAGACAAACTGGGCCTAATATAATTCTTATCAATAAGTTCTTTTAACTGTGATTTTAACTCATTTAATTCCATTATATTCATTCGATAAGGGGATTTTGAGCTGGGCACTGCACCAGGTACCAACTCAATAGTGAAGTCTAACTCCCTCTTCGGAGGCAGTCTCAGAATTTCTTCTGAAAATACATCTGAATACCCCCTCAAGATTGGAATGTCTTCCATTTTTAATTTATCTTCGTTATTAGTATTTTCTTCATTAATTATTGTTACAACAAAAGATTTACAACCCTTCCGAACAGCTCTCTCATTAGAGGAAATTTCAATTTAACATGGGCCTTCCAAAAATAATACAAATTCTGTGTCATCATGTATTAGCCAATCAAAATTTTAAAAAATTCAAAAAGGGAGCACCTCTTAAACAACTTTTTAATATCAATTTGGGGATAGTTATCATAAAAACAACTACTTTTTTTGTTCGTGTTTTCGACATATCTCCCTGTGCTTTTACTCAATTTTTTATTGGAAGAGCTTGTTGGATGTGGAATTTAATTCCACATCCAACGAGTACCCACTCGACATACTTTTGACGAGCCCCGCTACCCCAAAAAGAATAAATACCTGAAAATGTGATGATGACATCATCATCATGGTTTTCAGGTATTTCTTGTTTTTGGGGTAGCGAGGTCCATCAAAAGTATGTTGAGTGGGTACTAGTTGGATGCGGAATCAAATTCCACATCCAAGGAGCTCTCCCAATCAAAATTTGAGTAAAAGCACAGGGAGATATGTCGAAAATACGAACAAAAAAGTAGTTTTTTCTTTTCTTCCTCTAAAATTAATAAATATTATTTTATTATTTTATTAATTTTCCTTAGGAGGCCCATTTTGAGTTGAAATTTCCTCTATTGTAAATTGCAAAGCATAGATCTGTCTTATAGTTGTTTTCCTCGGGATTCCTTTTACATTTACTATTTCTCTATCGTTATTTGCGCAAGTAAAAGTTTTATCGAAACAATTTCGGACTACCCTATGTTGTTCTAACTAGTCCATACCAACTAACATATCATAAGAACCTAAAGGTAGTACATTAATCTTAACAGAGGTTTCAAATTGATCTATTTTTACAATACAATCCTTTACAAAACTAATCACTTTTCTTTTTGCGCCAGTAGCTAGCTGAACTAACCATGACTTTGCAAAATTTTCTACTAATAACTTACATTTTTCTACTAAATCAGGAGAAATATAACTTAAGCTATCCCCTAGATCAATTAAAATAGATATAGGTGTTTGATTCAGCTTACCTTCCACTTCCACCATCGAAGTTTGATAGTATGCCTGCCTATTTTCCAGTGCTACGTTGATCATGGGCATTATCCTTGCTAGATCACCAACAGTCATCTCCTCCAGCACTGTATGTATTCTGCTAACAATCTTCTTTTGGTTGGGGCAAACTAATGCATAATGAGGACCATTACATTCCCAACATTTTACGGGTTCTTTTCGTTCATTATTTTTGGTGTAATTACTGTGATTATTAATAGGTTCTTTATTTCTAGGACCATTTGGATTTATCTATGAATTACCTTTATTCCCTTGCAAGATTTGATTAGGAAAATTTCATGTGTTATTATTTTTAAAACTGCGGTTAGGTACGAAACCTTTCTTCTTCTGTTCAAAATTATTAGATCTTTTAACCTTCCAGTTTGACATACTTTTCTTTTTGTGATTTTGCTCATAGCAAAAATTCGCCTTCTACATAGCCTCTTCTATGGTTTTTGGATTGTCATATTCAATTCTATTTTTTATATGAAAAGGTAGAAACCTATGTACCTTAGGCTTCTCATAAACAATGTAAGGCACATATCAAAGCATACTTAAAAATTTATTGTTTAGTTCTTTCATGTTCATTCTTCCCAACTTTAGTTCATAAAAATCCTTAGCCCGCTCTTCGTAGTACTGTTCTGACAAGAATTTCTTCTCAAAATATTTCTTAAATGTACTCCAGTTAATGTTCTTCTCCCTAATTCCTTTTACTCGTTTTAGGTCCTACCACCAAATATATGCCTTTCCAGTGAGGTTGTAAATGGCCATTATTGCTTTTAGCTGATTAGAATAATTATAAATTTGAAAATATTTCTTCATCCCAAACAGCCATGATTCAGCCTCTTCTCCTTTCTCAGTTTCACCATTAAAGGTTGGTGGTTTTATTTTCTTAAATTCTCCTGAGGTTTCTTCATAAGGCTTAAATTTTCTCCTTATTGTGTGATGATTATCTTCACTACTATCACTAGTATACTAATAATTATTCTTATGTGGATCGCCATAAATCTTAGAGGATGAGCTACTTTCAATTTTAGACTGTTTATACTTTCTATTTTTATGTTGGTAAGGCATATCTTCAGATTCTGTTCGTTTATCTTTTTCTTCATTCTGAAATTTTTCTATTAAGATCTGATTCAGCTCCTCCTGAGCTCTCAGAATTCTCTCATTTTCCTTCTTGATTGTTTCCATCTCTGTTCTTAGTTCCTTAACTGTTTGTAATAATTCAGAAGAGTTATTATTTATTTATTCTTGTATCTGTTCTCTTTTAGAATTACTTCATTCAATAAACAAGGACTCCTCATCTGCATATTCCTCCAATCTTTCCATACCTACAGTTTAACTCAGAAAAATCCTCTGGAAATAATATTTCAAAACAAAAGTAATAATCAGTATGCATGCATTAAATCTACTGTTTATCTATGCAAGTTGAGCCACATTCAGGCCTAGTGTCTGAATCTTGTGCTCTCATACCACATGTAATACTCCAAAAATTCATGAAAATTTAAAAAATTTCATGTAACATAAAATGTTTGCAGTTGTCACTTCCTAGGAACAGTCAACTACTAATGGTTACTTGAACCAGTATTAAACTAGAACTAAATATTTTGTTAATCTCTAATTCTGGATACTTATTAGTTTGTTTTCATAATTCCATGTTAAGGATTTGGTTTAGCAGGTTATGATTTGAAATAACAGGAATTAGAACATATGTTCAAATTCTAGTACTTAGTTTGTTTTACTGTCTTATGACAAGTAGGAAAGAACTTCAGTTGAGAGCAAGGCTTACTTAGCTTATAGCTAATGCAATGAAGTGATGCTTCTTTTATAGGTCCTTTACAGGTAAGAAGTTTGTTACCAGTTTCCAGATTGAGATTATTATCTCAACTAGCATAGAATAAAATGCTAGTTAATTTATTTGTTTTGCAGCTTGAGCAGTAAAAGAGGTATCGTTGATCTGATTATTTATGTTCAAAAAAATAGTTTCTAAAAGTATTTTTAGTAAACTGAAAACTAGTCCATTTACTCCTCTATTTTACTACAACCCACTTATTCATTCAACTTTCATCAATCTAATTTTAGTTTATTGCCTGTATTCAATCTAGTGGAAGGCATTCTGTAAAGCATATTTATTTCCACAAGAATCAAGTTAAGTTAACCTAGGAGTCCTCTGATCTAAGTATAAACATTAAGTATATTGACTGAAGGACACACATAGAACTAGTACTTAGTGCATAAGATAGTTTTTTTTTTAACTATTCTAATGCATTAACAATTAGAGATGCACTAATACAAATTGTTTTTCGTCACATTAAAGTGTTATTACTTTTTATGTAAGGAAAGAGGAATTCTTTTCTTTAATAATATTATCCATCTTAACCTTTGTAAGTTTCCCATCTCATGAGGGGGTAATCAATTCTAAGTTCTAATATCTAGACTATTATAACAAACTATAAATCTTACTATGTTTGAAAAAATCACATACATATAGGAGTAAGGTTTTATGAGTTCTTTTTCCAAGTCCAAAACTCATTTTAGTGTGATGTTTTAAAAAACTCTTCCTAGGTTAATGTTTTACTTACCTAACTTCTTGCTTAAGACCATGGTTGATAAAAATGTAACTCTAGCATAAGCATGGTCTTTCCAAAGGTTTAAGAACTTGGATAAGCTACCTAGCTATAGTTCTTAGCATCTTACAATGTTCATTAGGGTTTAAAATTTATATTGATGTTATATATAAAGGAAATAATGTTATAACCCAAGTCCTAATACCATTTGTTAATGTTTGCAGGCTTATTCCAAGAGGTATTCGAACTATATCAAAAACCCACAACTTACAAATAAAACTAAGGACACTTGGTTGATAATCATTGGATAGGTTTTTGGTTGACCTTGGAAACGATATAAGGCTGTCCTAAAATCCTAATTCGCATTTTATCTCATTTTTTTGCCATTCTATGAGTTAGGGCTGCAGCTCATGGCCGCATGGCCTAACTGTCACTCCAATGCATAAGCTACCCTACCTTTCGTCGTTTCTACTTCTGTTCAAAGAGGTGCATTTGTACATGGTTTTTTGTGCTATGGAAGAACCCTCCATCATTGTTACCTAGCTCTGCAATTGCCAAATAATTCGTTATCTTGAATCTGTAAAAAGCTTCCATCCTTGCATAGGATAATTTTGATAGCGTGAGCACGGCCGTGAGTTTTGTTGTAGCATGGTCTTGTTTTATGAAGAGATTACTGTTTCTCACTGCCCAAATTCTGGGTGGCATTTGACTCTACCCCGTCGTGGTTTGGATTTCAAACTTGAACTCTGTGAGCCATGTTTCCTTCTGTCAGTGTTTCTTTAAAGCTCGTCGTTCTCTAAAAATTGTGGCTAGGGTTTTATTTGAACGTCTCTCATAGCAAAAGGGAAAAGAGAAATAGAACCAGGTATGTAATTTTTTTTTCCATTTACAATCATTATTCCACTGTTTCAGTTTAATACTTTCATTATTAGCAGTGGTTTAACATTTTTTGTTTATGTGTTTCAACACTTTTGCAGGATTCAGTCCGAAATGCTTGGGTTGACAGTTTACCAAAAGAAGGGGCTCCACATTGACGTTTCTTCTGGTAAGCCTCGGTTTCGTTGAGGTTCCTCCTACAGTGGTGTATGATGTTTATTTTGAGTTGGTTTAGTTCCTTGGGTTTCTAGTTTTTGGCTTGGCTGTGGATACACTCTGTTGTAAAAAGTTTGGAAGGCCATGTGGCTGATATGCTATGTGGTTAAGTTTAAATAAATCCCTTGTGGTTGTTTCATTTTGGGGACTTAGTGATTTCATAGTTGAGACTTGAGGAATGAAGGAGCCTCAGTTGGTATCTTGTCTACTCGTGCTTAGAGATGCATGGGATCTCCGGAGCATCCTTATGTCGACTGCTGGTCAGTTACTCGCGTTTTATAGAAGAACTAGTATAGCCTCAGGAATTCTTGCTCAAACACCTGTTACTTTGGGTGCGAAGACCATCTTAGTTGACTTCATGGTGATAGAAGATCCCTTGGACTTCAATATGCTCCTCGAACATGATTATGTCTATGCCATTCAAGCTATGGTGTCAACATTCTTTTGTGTGATGTACTTTAATCATGGCGAAGAAATTGTCACTATCAAACAGTTGGATTTTCTTGATCCATCTCTTGAACTAACTAGAGACCAGGTATTTCCTTTATTGATTCCCAATGTTTCTATAGACACTACCCCACCTTCGGTGAGCTATGTGGCCTCATGTCCTTTGCGTCCAATTGCTACTGAGAAGCAGCCTTTGTTTTCATGCTTACCTTCCTGGGACTTGGTCCCAACAGTTGACCAAGTGAGTCATCCTATATAGACTGTGGAGCCTGCTCTCCACTCTGTTGATCCATTTGAAATTTTAGACATGTGTTCTATCTTGGATGATCTCCTTCCTTCGGATGAAGTCTTCCTAGAGTCTTTGATACAGTCCGACCTTCTTTTGGATGTCGGTTCAGTTGTGACTAAGTCTAACCCTGATTTGCTTAGTAATCTTGATCTTCCCATCGATTGGTCTTCTTATGTTGATCTTGTTCAGTCTTTTGACTCTTCCTTTGAGCAGCAAGTCAGTGATCCTAATGAGTTTGATTTTTCTTGTGAATTTTTCAACTCCTGTGATATTGATTTTGTTCCTGCAGACTCTACCTCCCTTGTTGATCTTTGCTTTTCATCTGAGTTTGATCTTATTGATTATGAACCCTCATTCCTTGGCACTATAGAGTCCTCTTTACTTGACTCTGCCTTGACTACACCTTTTTTAGAAGATAGCAAAGCCACATGTGTTTCTGCGAAAATGATCTGCATCGGATATTTTCTTCTGAATATGATTCTGATGTTGTTTTTTCTTGGAGATGGGATGTTTTGTTTGATTCACAACTGTTTACTTTCCTTTCCTTGTTGTTCAAGTTGTAACTGCATTTGCATGTATCTTACTCGCTCTTTTGATCCCGATGTCGGCTTCCACGCTTTTAGTTCGTTGTATAAGCCTCATCTTTGTTCTCATCGTTGCTAAGCCTCATATCATTTTTCCTTTGCAACTTGAAACCCTTTACCTTGAGGAGACTTTCCCTGAGTGTATTTATCTTGCTCATGTTCCTTTAATTATGCATAGGTTTGTTCCTCGCACTTGGAACTAGTTTCTCTTGCCTATGACACTCGTCTCCTCACATTTAGGGCATTCTTTCTGCTCTCCTTCGATCTTGTTAAAAACAGCAAGGAGGCCACGAGTTGAATTTTTCGAACTCATTAGAACTTCACAGGAAAGATATGGATTTTCTTTAGGCCCAGGTCTGACTCCTCAAAACAGACTTGACTGTCGAGTAAAATTTTCTATTCAGGATCGTTAAGAATATGTGAATGGGCATCCATCATTGGTGGTAGGTTATCACTTTCTCGGACCATGTGGAATAATACGAGAAAGAAACAGTCTCTTTTCTATGGATTTGAGAAGAGTATTCTTAGGTATAGGTTTATCACTTTTTTGGACCTGAGGGACTAAATTTACAGAAAAGGAACCCCTGGTATGAGCTTAGTTTTCTGTTTTTCATGCTTTGGACCTAAACATGAAAAAGATTCTGAGTGTACTTTATGTCTTTGTCATGCTTGTTAAACCCTAAAGAAAAAAGCATCGAGTTTATTATTGTAAGCCCCATTTCTCGTAATCAAATGGATCTTTCCAAGTGATCTTGCCTTCCTTCACACTCATAAAACTCAAGCTATATGCTCCTTTTGAAGGAGCGTTGGGTAGGTGGTAATTTAACCTTTTTCGGACCTCCCCGACTAAGTATGAAAAAGGTGTGCCTTACTTCTTCAGAAGCTAAGAGAGTTCTTATGTGGTTTGTTTTATACTTTTCTGGCCTTAGGATACTAAATTGGACGAAAAATTCCCCCCCTAGAGTCTTCTTTGGAGTTTTCAGACTCTCTAAACTATGAAAACATCATCAAGCATTCACTAATTCAGGCTCATAAAATCCACGAATGAGTGCTTTATCAAGCATTCTTTTGTCTCTTCTTCAAGCTTTCCAAAAATGAAGAAGGTCTCGAGTTTGCTTTCTTGGACTCGCTAAACCTTTATAAGAAATAAGGGAAGGGAAGTTCATTCACATGTTTTTTACATCATGGCAGCAAGTCTTGTTTCCTTGAAAAAAGCACCAGTTTTGAGTCTATCAATAGTTGGGTCCTAGTATTTTGACCTCATCCTGATTCAAAGTTTCTTACTCCTCCAGTTGGTTTCTTTTCCAATTATATGCGGAATCTGTTAATGTCTCCTACATTGATATTTGTGTTGTTGGTCCTTTTCTATCAAAATCTACCTAAGTCACATTTGTGTCGTGCTCACTGTTTAAGGAGTCATCCATTCTATAGTTTCCTTGACCTTTTGTGTCAGGCCATTCCCTGGTATCAGTTCATTACATCATATCTTTGGCGGTCCTTGTCGTGAAATTTAGTACCAGTTCCCAATCCAGTTAGTCTTTGACTTACCTTGTGTTGGATGATGGAGGATTCCTTAATTCCTTCCTTCCAATGGATCTCTTCCTATCGACTACAACACCTCTTGCTCTGGGAATCAGATTTAGAGTTTTATGACAGTACCTTGGGGATTGCAGTCATCAGTGGAAATTTCCCTCGCTATTGGGTAGTGGGAATACCTTAATGTCTCCTACTCGATGGATTCTTCAAGTGTTCAACTTCAAGTCCTTGTATTCACACTTGTTAGAATGTACTAGGTACCTTGGGGACCATTTTCATTAATGGTGGTTTCCCTCGCATTTGTTAACAGTTCTCATCATTCACCGATAATCAAACAGTTTCCTTCATGTTCAACTTCAACTCCTTTATGCACATGGTTAGGATTCATACCTTTTGGGAAGGCTTGGATTCAAGACCTTGGGCCGACAGTAGCATCATCATTTTTTTCTATCGCCCAAGCTGTGCAAGACCTTGTTACACTTTATATGAAATTTTGCTGAGACATAGATCCACCTTGTATTTTTGTGGCTATGATCAATTGTCGAGTATGGATCCACCTTGTTCATTTGTGGCCATGGCTCCTTTAGATTTGATATGGCGCCTTTTTGCATATTGAGCGACCATGATAGTTTCATCAGTTATACATATGTTGGATCCACATGTATCTTTATGGCAATGTTTTGTATATGGACTTATATGTCCCAAAGATCAGTTTTGTCTGACATTTATCTCTCTTTCAAGTACCTTTGTTCGATCCTTTCGATCTTGGATTCTCTACTCTCTCCATACTCAGTTATTTCCTTTATAATGTATTTTGGTTATCATCTTCTCCTCTAACCTCATACATTACAGGGCATCTGTTGTAGCTCAAAATGACACATTTCTACCTATGACCAATTTCCCATGATTCCATCGCATGTCGACACTTCCATGACGACACTTCATGAAAGTCACTGAAAGTCACTGAAAAAACACCTATATTGGAGGACCCATATATGGAGTTTTGTAACTCCATTTTATCTTATCTTTGAATTGTTGGAAATATATTTCAGTTAACTAAAACTTTCCATAAGATACCAAAGTCTAAAAATGCCTAGAAGTACCCTAAACATGAGATTTTCTATGAATACTCAAGTTTCCTTAAGGAAACACATGGATTATACGTGAATTTATATATGTAATACTTGCGTATGCCCTAAATATGTGATTATCAGCATTGCAACCCACGCATACCTCCTACATACGCGACTGTTGTCTCTGCAACCCTCATATTCCTCCTGAAAATGTCAAAAAAACATGTATTTTGAAATTCGGGTAGTTGGGGTAGTTATGCAACTGACTCCTTCAGTTGTAACTACTTTGTCTTCAACCCTAACTCTTCAAAAAGCATATAAATAGAGGTAGGGAGGTCCATGAGAGGAGAATTGAATCTTTGTATTGTTATGCTGGAGTAATCAGAGCTCTCTTTCCCCCACCTTTTCCCTAGTGATCATCCCCTTGTGTTGCAGAGCTTGGAGGTTGAGTTCCTTGGAGAAGATAAGTAGCAAAACCAGATCAAGGTTTTGTGAGATGCCCAACTTGAAGAGAAGGTATATTTTACCTCATTTCATGATTAATAAAGATGTGATGTCCTTCTTCTTCCCAAATCATTGTTCAATGTGTGATTGAATTTATATTTATCATCATATGTTTATATTAATCAGAATAGTTTCTAATATTGCTTTGATTATCATTACTTTATATGTGGTCATATTGGTTTGAGGAAGGTATAATTCATTTTGTAGGGATCTTGGAACGAGAGGAGGAAGAGGAGGAAGAAGAGGATTGAAGTGTTGCTTGGATCAACTTTCATTTATAAAGGTATGAACCATTATAATCTTTGAATCTTGTTTATATTTACTTGCAGAACCATTTGCATCCACCTTTCAACCCCAGTACGTTGATGGCCTTTTAAACGCTAGCCATAGGATACTTTCCTTTACAACAGCATGTGACATACACACCCCCTTAAATTAAACATCATCCTCAATGTTATTTATTCTTCATCCTTAGAATTCTTCTAGAACAGAACTGGATATGCAGCCTGCATATGACTTTCCAATTCTCAAGTGGCTTCTTCAAGACTAAGGTGCTTCCATTGCACCTTCACCTGACCAATCGTATGATTCCGAAGCAAGATCTCCCTCCTTTCGAGGATACAATCCGGTTCCACTAGAAAATCTCATTCGGGCTCCACCTGCACATCAGTCTAGTTTATAACATGGGTAGCATCATGTACATATTTTTTTAACACAGAAATATGAAAAACATTTTGAACCTTCAGGTTTGGCAGTAAAGCTAATTGATATGCCACATGTCCTATTCTAGACAGTATTTCAAAAGGTCCACAACATCGGGGTTCTAACTTAGCAAAACTTCCTAATCTCGGAGAACTCTTTTAGGCCTTACCTTAATAAAGACATGTTCACCAACCTGGAACTCTTTTTTATTTCATTTAATATCGGCCTGACTTTTATGTCAGTCTTGCGCAACTTTCAAGTTACCTTGCACCTGTTTTACAATTAACTCCATCTCTTTTAATAGTTCTAGTCCTAATACTAACCTGTCAACTGGATTACTCCATGATATGGGGGTATTGCACTTCCTTCCATACAAAATTTCAAAAGGACTGTATCTTGCTGAAGCTTGGTAGTGATTGTTATAAGCAAACTCTACCAAGTGTAAGTAATCTTCCCATTTACCTGGTTGTTCTTTAACATACATTCTGAGTAGATATTCCAATACCTGATTTACTCTTTCAGTTTGTCCATCTCTCTGAGGATGGGAAGAGGTATTGAAATTTAAAGTAGTATTCAATCCTTTAAACAATGACTTCCAGAAATTGCCCGTAAACCTAGGGTCTCTATCTGAAATTATTACTTTTGGTATTCTATGTAACCAAAAAATTTGTTTCAGGAATGTATCAGCAATATTAGCATCCTTGTAAGTAGTTTTTACAAATATAAAATGAGTTGTCTTGTGAAGTTTATCAACGACTACCATTATTGAGTCATTCAAATTTTGATTTCTAGGCAGTCCAGTAATAAAATCAAGGCTGATTATCTAATTATCTCCCACTTCAAGCTAGGGATAGGTAATGGCTGAAGTAACCCGGCTAGATTCAAAGCACTTAGCAATGTATTCTTCCAGTTAATTCTTCATGTTTGGCCTAAAATAATCCTTTCTTAACATGGTTATAGTCTTCTGATAACCAGGATGTCTTGAGTAAGGAGTCTTATGAATTTTGTTTAAAATCAGTAACTTAATCTTAGGTACATTAGGTATATACAGTCTATCTTTATATAGTAATAATCCTTTTTCGTTTAAACTATACCCTGTACTTAAACTTTCAATTAAATTTTCTGTTACCTTTGCTTGTAATTTATGATCATTTTCATCCAATCTTACTCCTTCCTCTAGCTGTTCTTCTAAATCTGTTTTATAGGTGTTGATTGTAGCTACAAAATTTAGTTTTGCATTCCTACTTAAAGCATCAGCAACCTTGAATGATTGCAACCCTTGGTGAGAATGTGTTTCTTAACATATGTGAGTAAGGGGGGGTCGTGAGGAAATATAGAAGCAGCGAGACGGATGAGGTCTGAGTGCTCAGCGCTCAGTTCAGTGGGGGAACCCCGCTCCCCTGCTCCCTCCCCCCCATGCAAGCATGGCAGCGGACACAGTGAGGTTTTGAATGCTGGAGGAAGGTAGCGGCTGCAAGGAAGATCAAGAAAAAGGGAAGGAGCGGAAAGGTGAGGGGAAGATATCAGGCCTAGGGGGATGCCTCCTGAGGGATCAAACAATCCTAGCGATCTAGATCTGATCAGAATTAATCAGAGGGAAAATAGAGATGTGGAAGGAAAAGACGTTAATTGGGAAGTGTGTGGGGGTTTGGCCCAAGGAGAAAGACCTTGTTAGATGGATCCAAAGATTATGGAGTCCAAAGGGCCACTACGACCTGCAGTTGGGAGCAAAGGGTTTTTTTACCATCATCTTCTTCAACCAAGAAGATCACAACAGGATCTTGGAGGGGGGTTCCTATTTTTTCTTCTCGGCGGGGCTTTACCTTTGACCCTGGAAGGAGCGCTTCAACCCTGAATCTGAAGATCTGACAGTAGCTTTGGTGTGGATCCGCTTGGTGGGTCCCCCCGGGGAGTACTGGGATATGGAAATCCTGCATGATATTGGTAATTCAATTGGGAAATTTGTGAAATTTGTTCAGCAAACCAAGATCTAGAGGTATACTACATTTTCCTGAACCTGTGTATATATGGATCTCTAGAAGGACCTTCCTGAAGCGGTAATATTGAACTGGGATGATGAAGAATAGATCCAACAGATTGACTATGAATAGTTGCCCTTCCACTACAGGATCTGCCATGAGTATGGCCATTTTAGGAGAAACTGTTTGAAGGGGATTCATGAGAAGAGTACCCCAGACCAAGAAGGGGAATCTCAAGCCAATGACTATTTCACTCAAGTCAAAAATAGAAGTAGGGGTAGGAGCAATGAAGGACATAAATTGCGTAAGGAAATGGCTAGAAAACCCCTGGTCTCCTCAAACAATTTCCATGTATTGGGGGAAGAGGGAGAGGATAAATCGAAGGAATAGGGGGGACCAAACAGTGCCTAGGAAACGGAGATGAAGGGATCAGAGGACAAGAACAACACGGGAAACATGCCGGTGATCATGGAAGAAGACGAAGCCAAGGACATGGAACTCAGGGATCTGGATCTAGACGCACTGGAAGAAGAGTGCAAAAACACAGGAAATGGCTAGGTCTCCTGGGAACAGATCGAGATCTTACAACGGGCCATTATCCGATCCAAAGTGCATAAGGATCTAGGGATCAGCATAGAGGTGCAGAAGAGAAGCAAGAGGAAATCATCGGAGGAAGACTAGAAGAGAGGCCGAAAAATGAACAATCAGAGGATAGCAAAAATTGGCGTCAAACTGACTGAATCAGGCAAGTATCCTACGATCAAGGTAGCCTTCTATGAAGTAAGTAAAGTTACCCAATGAATATTGTCTCTTGAAATATTAGAGGGTGTAATCACCCAAGGAATATTAGAACCCTAGCTAGGAAGATAAAATAGGAAAAACCAGACATTCTTTTCTTGCAAGAAACCAAGTGTAGATTTGAGACCATGATAAAGATCGGGAAAAAGATATGGAAAGGTAGCCAGGTCATGGAAATGGACGTGGATGGTATGAAAGGGGGAATGTCCATTCAATGGCAGCCCAAAGAGGTGAATCTCTTGGAATGTAGAGCTGGTCACTTCTCCCTCATAACGGAGTTTCAAATCTTAGGATCAGAGATCAACGAAATGATAGCTAATATATATGGCCCAAGTGCCTTTCCTCAGAAGCAGGCCTTTATTCACCATTTGGGATGGCTCTGTGCATCGGCTCAGGAAGAAAAATGGATTATAAGAGGATATTTTAACCTGATTACCTCTCTTCGAGAAAAGAAAGGGAGAAGAAGGATGTTGGACAAGTACTAGGAGGAATTCCGAGAGGTTCTAGCTCAAAGTGCTCTAGTGGAGATGGAAACTGGGGACGACTGGTTTACATGGAACAATAGGAGAGGTGGGGACCATCTGGTCGCCTATAGATTAGATATATTCTTGGTGTCAGAGCACATGGTCATAGGCCCAGGGGAAATCAGGGCAAATGTGCTCCCAGCAGCTGGCTCTGATCATTGGCTAGTATGCCTTAGTTGGGATGGAGTGGTTGGCTCGAATTCGCTTTGAGAAGCTCTGGCTCAAGCACAAGGACTTTAAAGGCATTGTAGAACAATGTTGGTAGGAGATGGACAGCATTGGGGGGACAAGGATGTACATCTTCCAGCAGAAACTCAAGGCACTAAAAGCCAAGATCCATACATGGAATAAAGAAGACTTTGGCAACATCTTTGAGAAAAAAAAGAGGCTTACTCAGGACATACATCTCATCCAGCAGAAAGGGATGGACTTGGGGAGGGACTTGGAGATGAAAGAAAAGGAGAAAGACCTTTCTGCCCAGTTGGAATCTAGAGAGAGGCAGGAGGAAATATTTTAGAAACAAAAGTCCCAGGTCAAATGGCTGAGGGAGGGAGACAAAAACACCAAATTCTTCCATAACTCGGTGGTCAGGAATCGGCTAGGGTCTAAGATCTTCAAACTCAAAAAATCCAATGGGACCCAACTAGAAACAAGAGAAGAGATTGAGTAGGACCTCACCAACCATTTCAAGGAGATCATGACAGAAGACAACACAGATAGGGGATAGGACATCGACAATATCATATCTTTGATCCCAAGATCACTAACTAGGGAGGACAATGAAAGCCTCACCAAGCCTATATCTATGAAGGAAGTTGAGGAGGTAATGCATCCGATGGCTCAGGGGAAGGCCCCAAGCCCGTATGGCTTCACCTCCAATTTCATTTCTTCAAGTACCTGATCAAGGAGGAGATTTGGGCCATTGTAGAGGAATCATGGAAAAGTAAAGGAGTGCTCAAATCCTCCAACACAATGTTCCTATCCCTAATCCCAAAAGGAGAGGGTGTTGATACCCCTGGTAAGTTTAGACCCATATCCCTCTGTAATGCGATTTACAAGATAGTTTCCAAATTCATAGAAAATAGGCTTAAGCCTCTCCTCCCGAGATTGATCAGCCTGAAACAATCTGGATTTGTATAGGGCCAGCAAATCCTGGATGGTATTATTACGGTCGAAGAATCCATCCACTCCCTAAAATGCTCTAGACACCCAGGAATGCTCATCAAATTAGACATAGCCAAGGCTTTTGACAAGCTTAACTGGAAGTATCTGGAGAAGGTGCTTCATGCCTTTGGCTTCTGTCAGGATTGGGTGGAGTGGGTCATGGGTCTAGTCTCCTCTCCCTTCTACTCCATCCTACTGAACAGCTCCCCGATGAGGCTCTTCTCTGCTACCAGGGGGGATCAAATAGGGAGATCCCCTCTCCACATTTCTCTTCATTCTGGCAGCGAAAGGGTTGAGCAAGCTCATCAAATCCCAAGCAGAACATGGGAGGATCAGGGGGCTATCGTTCCATGAGGACATGGACAAACAAATGCACCAACAGTTCGTGGATGACACAATGTTAATGGGGCACCCTTCATTCCAAGAGGCTCAAGCCTTCAAAACAAGCCTAACGACCTTTGCTAAGGTGTCAGGAATTGCAGTTAACTCGGAGAAATATCAGATATTTTTCTTCAACACCCCACTCATTACCCAGAGAAACATCGGGAGAATTTTTTGTTTTCAAAAAGGAACACTGCTGACCAAGTATCTGGGGGTCCCTTTGAGCCAAGGAACTGTCAAGCAGGAATATTCCTGGCAAGACCTGCTGGACAGGATAAAGGCCATATTAGCTATCTGGACTATCAACCCCCTGAACCTCCCTAGGAGATTAGTAATGGTCAAATTGGTCCTCCATGCCATGCCGATGTACTTATTCTCAGTCTTATCAGCTCCCAAGTCAGTCTTACACGAAATCAGATGCATCCAAAGAAATTTCCTATGGGCAAGGAGAGAAACTAAAGCTAAATTCTCCCTTGTTAGTTGGGATAAGGTAAGCACACCTAAGGATAAAGGGGGCCTTGGACTCAGGGATTTCGAAGTGGTGGGGGAATTGCATGGAGCCAAGATATGGTGGAGATGGTGCAATTACAAACAGGAAACCTGGGCCAAGATTAGGCACATAAAGTATGCTAGGGGTTGTCAGAACACTCAGCTAGTGCATTTCAATGGGGACCCTCAAGGATCCCACATTTGGCAGAAGGATAGAGAAGGGCGGAAATTGATCCAGGAACACAGCTTCTAGGAAATTAAATCGGGAAATCTTTCCAACTTCTGGGACAATTCTTGGAACCAATTCCCTAATATTGGGAATGATCCCAGATGGTGGTATAATAGGGCCAGGAGTAGGGAGGAGGGCAAAGAAAATGTTCATCAATTTTGGGAGGGGAGACCTCAAGAAGATAGGCGCAAGTGGATGATCTCGGTCAACCAGGACGCCCAGATCTCAGTTGAGGATATTAGAGCCCTTGAGAATGAATTACAAGAACGCGGCATTTTGACCAAGAATGGGGATGATACCCTCAGATGGGGATACTCTTAGAAGGGAACCTTTAGCATCAAAGAAGCTTATAACATTAAAATTTGGGATCAAGCGGAAGAGGATGAGATCTAGAATCAAGTATGGAATTCCAACCCCTTGCCGAAAGTAGCTATCTAAGCGCAGGATTCTAACGGGAGAAAACTTGAGGCACAGAGGCATCCAAGGTCTGTCTCACTGTGTTCTATGTATAACCAGGAAGAGAGCATTGGTCACCTCCTTGATGCATGCCCCTTCGCCTCTGATCTCTGGGACAAAGGCGTGCAACTTTTTAGGAAAAGCAACAGAAGTAGAGGAAACCCAAACCAAACCATTAGGGACTGGCATCCCAAAGCTTTCAAAAATAATATTCTACGATTCTTATGGAAATCCTTTCTAAGCACTGTAATGTGGGTGATATGAAAGGAATGGAACAGTAGAATTTTTAGGGGAAAACAGCAATCCAATGAGGATGTCTGGAAAATCATTACCTCCAATCTGATGGAAACAGTGCGCAGCCTGCAGTGGAGCGATGAGGACAAGGAATTCATCGGTCTGGAGAAAAGTGTTGCGCAGGCATGAGGACTGGATAGTGGGGTCATCAATGGTCTTCATCAAAAACCCAAGCCCTGCATAGTTGAGACCCTAACTCTTGGTCTCCCCCACCGAGGCTAGTCTTCAAATTAAACTTTGAAGGTGCGGCTAGAGGCAATCCAGGTGATGCTGTCTATGGTGGGGTCTATAGAAACTCGTTTGGAGATATCATTCGAAGGTGGTTGCAGAGGCCATCACCCGAATTATGAGGAGCATTGGTGATATGATAGTTTGTTTTAAGGTTGGTCTGTGGTTAGAGGAAGCTCAGAGTGATTTTATTAGGATTGAAATTGCGAAGCAAGAGATGGCTCCGCCTCGAGTAAGTCTTGGGAAACCTGGGGGTAGTATAGGGCCGACTGTTAGCCGAGACAAAGGGAGAAAATAAATTTGGATGGGGAAGAAAGTGGTGACTCGGGCCCAACTTCAGGCTTAGTTGGCTGTAAAGGCCTTCAAAGACCGAATCCCACTTATTTCCCATCTAGCAACGGAGAAAGTGGAGAAGGTGCTCTGGGACCAAGTTAGTTCCATGCCGATTGAAGTGGTTCGAAAAGAGGTTGATGGCTATATTTCTGACCCAGGCTCTACTGTGGGGAGAAACTCATCCCATGACTGGCTGGTTATGATTTACTGGGTTCTCATGAATTTGGTCACCTGCTCGAACCTCAACGCTGCAGCAAACATTAAGGAGAAGCTTGCTGAGATGATGGAAAAAAGGAGGGGGAAAAAGAGCCTGTCAAGTCTCGGAAGGAGCATAATGATGAATGCTGAGACATGCAAAGGAAGCTCGAATCCCTCAACTCAGATTTTTTTCTTATGCACCGGAAGGTGGACCAAATTGCCTCCTGCCTTGGCATTGCTTTGTATTACCCTGGGATGGAGCTTCACATCGAGAGGGGGTCTGGCCATCAGGTAAGAAGAAGGTGCACTAGTAGAACTAATAATTCTCCAGAAGAGCGCAGGATAGGTGTGGTTCAACACCCACGAAGTCGGTGCCAAAGCGCGGGTCTGGGCCCAGGGTTCCAGGCACTTCCTTAACCCCTCAGTGGGGCGTTCTCTGTTCTTTTTGTGATTGTCTATGCGGTTTGGTTTATGTTCTATATTTTCATCTATCTCTTTGTCTATTAATATAGCTTATATGATGGAAACGCTGGATGTAATTCAGGGATTGAGCTCTCCACAAAGGGAGCTCTCCTGCTTTTGGGTTGTGTGGGGAACCAAATGAACAAATGTAATGGGGAAAGGAAGTTTTCTGAGCAACTTGTCTGAGGCCTGTGAGTTTTGAGCTCCATTGTAACCATTTTTATGTAGTAATACCACTTTTATTTACAAAAAAAAAAAAGCATCAGCAACCTTATTTTATTTTCCCTTAATATGTTGGATTTCAAAATTGTACTCACTAAGGAAACCTAGCCACCTATCTTGCCTTGGGTTTAACTTAGGTTGATCCAACAAATATTTTGATCATTTATTATCTATCATTAATATAAACTTTCTTCCGATTAAATGATGGTGCCACATCTTTAAGGCATGTATGACAGTATCCAGTTCTAAGTCATAGGTCGCATAGATTTTCTCATGAATCTTTAGCTTCCTAGACTCATATGCAATGGCGTGTCCTTCTTGAGTTAAAACTCCACCTAAACCATCATTGCATGCGTCAGTACATACTATAAAGTCTTTATTAGGATCAACAATTCTTAAGATTGGTGTGGTGGTTAGTAATGTTTTTAACTTTTTAAAACTATCTTCACACTTTTGACTCCACTCGAATTTCTTTCCTTTCTTTTGTAAAAAAATTATGGGATTTGAAATTCTTAAAAACCCTTAGATGAATCTTCGATAATAACCAGTAATTCCCATGAATGGTCGTACATCAGTTACGGGACTGGCCATTCTTCAATTGCTCTTATCTTTTCTGGATCAACGGAGATCCCTTCTTTAGTCACTACATGACCCAAGTACTGTATTTCATCCTTAAAGAAATCACATTTACTAAATTTTGCATAAAGTTGATGTTCTCGTAATTCTTGTAAAACAATTTTTAGATTCTCTTCATGTTCTTCTTTAGACTTCAAATAAATTAAAATGTCATCAATGAATACAACCACGAATTTATCAAGGCACTTATGCATTACATTATTCATCAGACAAATGAAGACAGTCGGGGCATTAGTAAGCCCAAATGGCATAACAACAAACTCATAGTGACCATTCTAGTCCTAAAAGTTGTTTTAAAGATGTCTTCATCTTTGATTCGAACCTGGTGATAACCAGATCATAAATCAATCTTCAAAAATACAGTTGCTCCACGTAGCTAATCAAACAGATCATCTATGGGGGGAAACGAATATCTGTTTTTAATGGTCATTTTATTAAGTTGACAGTAATCTATAAATAAATGTAGGGTACCGTCTTTCTTTTTAACGAAAATAACAGGTGCTCCACAAGGAGACACACTGGGCCTAATATAATTCTTATCAATTAGTTCTTTTAACTGTGATTTTAACTCATTTAATTCCAATATATTCATTAGATAAGGGGCTTTTGAGCTGGGCACTGCACCCGGTACTAGCTTTATAGTGAATTCTAACTCCCTCTTCGTAGGCAGTTTCAGAATCTCTTCCGAAAATACATCTGAATACCACCTCAGGATCAGAATGTCTTCCAGCTTTAATTTATCTTTGTTATTAGTATTTTCTTCATTAATTATTGTTACAGCAAAGGCTTTACAACCCTTCTGAACAGCTCTCTTTAATTGAAAAGTCGAGATCTGTCTTATAGTTGTTTTCTTCAGGATTCCTTTTACATTTACTATTTCTCCATCGTTATTTACGCAAGTAAAAGTTTTATCAAAACAGTTCAGGACTACCCTATGATGTTCTAACCAGTAAATACAAATTAACATATCATAAGAACCTAAAGGTAGTACATTAAGCTTAACAGAGGTTTCAAACTGATCCATGTTAACAATACAATCCTTTACAAAACTAATCACTTTTCTTTTGCACCAGTAGCTAGCTGAACTAACCATGACTTTGCAAACTTTTCTACTGATAACTTACATTTTTCTACTAAATCGGCAGAAATATAACTTAAGCTAGCCCCTGGATCAATTAAAATAGATATAGGTGTTTGATTCAACTTACCTTCCACTTCCACCATTGAAGTTTGATAGTCTTCCTGCCTGTTCTCCAGTGATGCGTTGATCCTAGGCATTGTCCTTTAGAGATCACCAACAGTCATCTCCTCCTGCACCGTATGTATGTTGCTAACAATCTTCTTCCAATTGTGGCAAACTGATGCATAATGAGGACCATTACATTCACAACATTTTACTGGTTCTTTTCGTTCATTATTTTTGGTGTAATTATTGTGATTATTAATAGGTTCTTTATTTCTAGGACCATTTGGATTTATCTGTGAATTACCTTTATTCCCTTGGAAGTTTTTATTAGGAAAATTTTGTGTGTTATTATTTATAAAATTGCAGTTAGGTACGAAACCTTTCTTCTTCTATTCAAAATTATTAGATCTTTTAGCCTTCCAGTTTGACATACTTTCCTTTTTGCGATTTTTCTCATAGCATAAACTCGCCTTCCGCATAGCCTCTTCTAATATTTTTGGGTTGTCATATTCAATTCTATCTTTTATATCAAAAGGTAAACAACTTAGAAACCACTGTACCTTAGGCTTCTCATCCGACAATGTAAGGCACATATCGAAGCAGACTTAAAAATTTATTGTTTAGTTCTTTCATGTTCATTGTTCCCATCTTTAGTTCATAAAATTCCTTAGCCCGCTCTTCGTAGTACTATTCTGACAATAATTTCTTCTTAAAATATTTCTTAAACGTACTTTAGTTAATGTTCTTCTCCCTAATGCCTTTTACTTGTTTTAGGTCCTGCCACCAAATATTTTCCTTTCCAATGAGGTTGTAAATGACCATTCTTGCTTTTAGCTTATTAGAATAATTATAAATTTGAAAATATTTCTTCATCCCAAACAGCTATGATTCAGCCTATTCTCCTTTCTCAGTTTCACCATTAAAGGTTGGTGGTTTTATTTTCTTAAATTCTCCTGAAATTTCTTCATAAGGCTTAAATTTTATCTCTCTTGTCTAATGATTATCTTCGCTACTATCACTAATATACTGATAATTCTTCTTATGTGGATCGCCATAAATCTCAGAGGATGAGCTACTTTCGATTTTATACTATTTATACTTTTTATTTTTATGTTGGTAAGGAGAATCTTCAAATTTTGTTCGTTTATATTTTTCTTCATTCTGAAAATTTTCCATTAAGATCTGATTCAGCTCCTTCTAAGCTCTCAGAATTCTCTCATTTTCCTTTTTTATTGTTTCCATCTCCATTCCTAGTTCCTTAATCATTTGTAATAATTAAGAAGAGTTATTAGTTATTTCTTCTTGTATAGGTAATCTTTTAGAATTACTTCGTTCAGTAAACGGGGACTCCTCATCTGCATATTCCTCCGATCTTTCCATACCTGCATTTTAACTCAGAAAAATTCTCTCGAAATAATATTTCAAAAGAAAAGTAATAATCAATATGCATGCATTAAATCTATTGTTTATCTATGCAAGTTGAGCCACATTTGGTCCTAGTGTCTGAACCCTATACTCTGATACCACATGTAATACTCCAAAAATTCATGAAAATTTTAAAAAATTCATGTAACATAAAATGTTTGTAGTTGTCACTGCCTAGGAACAGTTAACTGCTAACGGTTACTTGAACCAGTATTAAACTAGAACTTAATATTTTTTTAATCTCTAGTTCTGTATACTTATTAGTTTGTTTTCATAATTCCATGTTAAGGATTTGGTTTAGCAGGTTACGATTTGAAATAACAGGAATTTAAATTCTACTACTAAGTTTGTTTTACTGTCTTCTAACAAGTAGGAAAGAACTTCAGTTGAGATCCAGGCTTACTTAGCTTATAGCTAATGCAGTGAAGTGATGCTTCTTTTACAGGTCCTTTACAGGTAAGAAGTTTGTTACCAGTTTCCAGATCGAGATTATTATCTCAACTAGCATAGAATAAAATGCTAGTTAATTTATTTGTTTTACAGCTTGAGCAGTAAAAGATGTATCATTGATCTGATTATTTATGTTCAAAAAGAAATAGTTTCTAAAAGTATTTTCAATAAACTGAAAACTAGTCCAGTTACTCCTCTATTTTACTACAACCCACTTATTCATTCAACTTTCATCAATCTAATTTTAGTTTAATGCCTGTATTCAATCTAGTGGAAGGCATTTTGTAAACCGGATTTCTTTCCACAAGAATCCAGTTAAGTTAACCTAGGAGTCCTATGATCTAAGTATAAACACTAAGTATATTGACTGAAGGACACACATAGAACTAGTACTTAGTGCATAAGATAGTTTTTTTTAACTGTTCTAATGCATTAACAATTAGAAATGCACTAATACAAATTGCTTTTCATCACATTACAGTATTATTAATTTTTATGTAAGGAAATAGGAATTATTTTCTTTAATAACATTATCCATATTAACATTTGTAAGTTTCCCATTTCAAAGGGGGTAATCAAGTCTAATTTATAATATCTAGACTATTATAACAAACTATAAATCTTACTATGTTTGCAAAATTCACATAAATATAGGAGTAAGGTTTTTATCAATTCGTTTTCCAAGTCCAAAACTCATTTTAGTGTGATGTTTTAAAAAACTCTTCCTAGGTTAATGTTTTACTTGCCTAACTTCTTGCTTAAGACCATGGTTGATAAAAATGTAACTCTAGCATAAGCATGGTCTTTCCAAAGGTTTAAGAATTTGGATAAACTACCTAGCTATAGTTCTTAGTGTCTTATGATGTTCGTTAGGGTTTAAAATTTATATTGATGTTATATATAAAGGAAATAATGTTATAACCCAAGTCCTATTACCATTTGTTAATGCTTCCAGGCTTTTTCCAAGAGGTATTCGAACTATATCAAAAACCCACAACTTGCAAATAAAACTGAGTACACGTGGTTGATAATCGTTGGATAGGTTTTTGGTTGACCTTGGAAACAATATAAGGCTGTCTTAAAACCCTAGTTCACATTTTACCTCATTTGTTTGCCATTCTGTGAGTGAGCGCCGCAGCTCATGGCCGCATGGCCTGATTGTTACTCCAATGGGTGAGCTACCCTAACTTAATCATTTCTACTTTTGTTTAAAGAGGTACATTTATACACGGTCTTTTGTGTTTTGGAAGAACCCTCCATCGTTGTTACCTGGCTCTACAAGTGCGAAATCATTCGTTATGTTGACTCTGTAAAAAGCTTCCATCCTTACACAAGAGAATTTTGATAGTGTGAGTGCAGCTGTGAGTTTTGTTGTAGTGTGGTCTTGTTGTATGAAGAGATTATTGTTTCTCACTGCCCAACTTCTAGGTGGCATTTGACTCTACCCCATCGTGGATTTGGATTTCAGACTTGAACTCTATGAGTCATGTTTCCTTCTGTCAGTGTTTCTTTGAAGCTCATCGTTCTCTAAAAATGGTGGCTAGGGTTTGATTGGAATGTCTCTCACAGCAAGGGACAAGAGATATAGAACCAGGTATGTAAATTTTTTTCCATGTAAAATCATTATTGCACTATTCCAGTTTAATACTTATGTTATTAGGAGTGGTTTAACATTTTTTTGTTATTGTGTTTCAACACTTTTGCAGGCTTCAATCCGAAATGCTTGGGTTAACAATTACCAAAAGAAGGGGCTCCACTTTGATTTTTCTTCTGGCAAGCCTCGGTTTCGCTAAAGTTCCTCCTGTAGTGGTGGATGATGTTTATTTTGAGTTGGTTCAATTCCTTGGGTTTCTGGTTTTTGGCTCAGTCGTCGATACAATGTGCTGTAAAAAGTTTGGAAGGCCATGTGGCCGATATTTTGATATGTGGTTAAGTTTAAATAAAGCCCTTGTGGTTTTTTCGTGTTGGGGACTTAGGTCTTTCATAGCCGAGACTTGAGGAACAAAATTTGGGTCTATTTTGTTTATAGTTTTGTTATTTTAATATCGGCTTATAAGCTGTGACTCTGTTGGTAAAGGGCCATAGGGCCGTAATTGATATGTTTTAGTATACTGGTTTTTTTAATACTGTTTAGATTTTCTTTTAATAAGCTTGAAGCTTATTGATTGTACTTATGTTTTGATAATATNCCTAACAGAGGTTGTTGTTAAGTAAATTAATATTTAATTTTGTTTATGTGTAAAATTGTAACTAAGGGTTGTGACAGTAGGTTTTTAGATCATAACGTGATTATTACTGACAGTAATGGTTAAAAGAAGTGAATAATACCTCTTGTATATTTATTTTTCCTGGTTGGAAATATATTGATGGGTTTTTATTTACATGAGGTGTATAATTATCCAAACAGTTTTTAATATTGTTCCTTGGGGAGGATGTACTAATTTTCCTATATTCATTTAATTGATGCTTATGGTTATATAAACACAGTATGTAAACTTTAATTTTGTTTTATGGATTAAATATTAACCCCTCGGTTAGTGAAAGAGGTGGTAATGTCACTTTAAATTTATAGTTTCTTTTAATTAGGTTTTATTTATAAAACCCTAATTTCTCTTAGTTTAAGTACATAGTTAGTATTTCATTTTAAGGTTACCCTAGCTTGGATTTTACTTAGATGAATTTATTACAGTAAATATCTAGCCTTGTTTAGTGTTTCTTAAAGTTAATAATAGTTATTTAATTTTTGTTCATATAATAACTATTAATTATTATACTAATAGACTTGTAATAATAATTTATCTACTGTGTAAACCATTACACAGACTAAGTAATCCTATACCTTTGGATATTTCCTTACAGTTATGTATATATTATTCAAGTACTCTGACTAAATAAAGACATCTAAAATAAAAGGAAAACATACATACAAATCACACATATGAACCTGTAGAAGATAGTAATTCACATTCATGCATACTTCATTCGATTATTTATCTCAAAATTAATCTAACCTACTGTACTAGAGTACTAACTTTATAAAAGGTGTGGAAAAATACAGTTAGGTATTTGTTTATCTATCAGTAAAACTAGTAATTCTTCTAATCAATTACCCTAACCTGTCTATTCTAGAATTTAACTATCTTTTCACAGTACAAGCATTTCTTTTAACTAACCCTAGCAGCAACAGAATAGTATCATAACCTATCATTTCTTAACTTAAAATTTCCAGATAACAATAACATTTAAAAAAACTAGATATATCAATTAGAACTTTGAAATATATATGAGGTGACAATAGCTTAAGGAACCTGCTCCTCCCAACCAACTCCTGGAGAAAAGCTGGACTGCAAATCTCAGGACCCCCGAGCTTGTCTCCTAGTCCACCTGGTAGAAGTACTGGGTGAGAAATGTACTTTAGTAATCCTCTGCAACTCTATTAAGTATTCATCATTCAATCAGTTTTGCATGCAGCAGTATGAACTTAGCTTAGAATAGATGCACTAGTTTAGGTCTTCAGCACTTTTCCACTCAAAACATACTTCAGCTAGTCCCCTCCATCGAATTTTCGTGTGCACTTCATTCACTCAGAATGTTCACAAGTCCAGAAAATGAGAAGCCTCAGTTGTCTTCAATGGGAAGTTTTATTAGCATGCCTAGGTCTTTTGGGTCAGTTTTCACTTAATGAGCCACCAACTCTTGTTCCACTTTCTTGGGGAACATGACCACAAAAATAGGGAAGTTGCCTCCAGCAACAACTGGAAGTAGTTTGAGGGTTCTACCAAGTGTCAATCTACTCTCCACCCAGCCTTCTCCACCAAGTGACCAGTAAAACACTCATTTAACAGCTTCCATAAGCCGTTGTCTCATCTTTCATTTATTTATTAATAAAATATTGAGCATGATTACATTCAATTATCCTTTACCCCACTTGGTCATTAATTACAAACTTTATAATAAAATATAACATAATGTTTCTTAAAACATAAAATTTCTTGCAAATTGGGGCATGTGTTATATCTCAAAATGACACATTTCTACCTGTGACCACTTTCCCATGATTCCATCGCATGTCGACACTTCATGAAAGTCACTGAAATTCATTGAAAAAACACCTAACCTGGAGGACCCATATCTAGAGTTTTCTAACTCCGTTTGAGCTCATCTCTACACCATTGGAAATATATTTCAGTTAGCTAAACCTTTTTAGAAGACACTAAAGTCTAAAAATGCCCAAAAGTACCCTAAAAATGATATTTTCTATGCATATGTGAGTTTCCTTAAGGAAAACCATGGATTGTACGCGACTTGCTATATATAATACTTGTGTATACCCTAAATACGTAACTATCTGCATTGCAACCCACGTATAACTCCTGAATACGTGAATTTTTTCTCTGCAACCCGCGTATTCCTCCTGAAAATGTCAAAAAAATACGTATTTTGAAATTCGAGTAGTTGGGGTAGTTATGCAACTGACTCCTTCAGTTGTAACTACTTTGTCTTTGACCCTAACTCTTCATAAAGCATATAAATAGAGGTAGGGAGTTCCATTAGAGGAGACTTGAATATTTGCATTGTTATGCTGGAGGAATTGGAGCTCTCTTTCCCCCACCTTTGCCCTGGTGATCATCCCCTTGTGTTGCAGAGCTTGGAGTCTGAGTTCCTTGGAGAAGAGAAGCAGCACAACCAGATCAAGGTTTCGTGAGGTTCCCAGCTTGAAGAGAAGGTATATTGTACTTAATTTCATAATTAATAAATATGTGATGTCCTTCTTCTTCACAAATCATTGTTCAATGTGTGATTGAATTTATATTTATGATTAGATGTTTATGTTAATCAGAATAGTTTCTCTAATATTTCTGCTGATTATCATTACTTTATATGTGGTCATATTGGTTTGAGGAAGGTATAATTCGTTTTTCATGTCTCTTGGAGTGAGAGGAGCAAGAAGAGGATTGAAGGGCTGCTTAGATCAAATTTCGTTTATAAAGGTATGAACCCTTCTAATCTCTGAATCTTGTTTATATTTACTTGCAGAACCATTTGCATCCACCTTTCAACCCCAGTACGTTGATGGCCTCTTAAACCCTAGCCATAGGATAATTTACTTTACAACGGAACTGGTGACTCCACTAAGGAGAACCTTATCTGTTTGGGGTTTCTCTGTATTTCTTCGAGCCATTTGTAAGGTTTTAGGTCCTTCTTACAAGTTAGGAACACCTTTTGAGTATGTTGGAACATTTTTCCTGCCTTCCTAGGTCAGTTTTTGAACCTTTTTGTGCTTTTTGTCATCCATATGCAACTTTCAGGCTAAACAGTCACGTGTCTATGTTGTATACGTGACTTGGACTACCTGCAACCCACGTGTCATACACAACCTACCTTAAGGCATCCCGCGTATGCACCTGAATTTGTGTTCTTTCATCATTTTTTAGGGTTTTTGGGTGATTTGAGGGATGTTTGTAGGGTCTTCAAGGGTGCTTTGCATGTGCATGACTCTTGAGAGGTTGTTTTATCTCTTTTAGGTGCTCTTTTTCTATCTTGTAAGTCTCTTTCAAGTCTTTAAACTTGTTTTTTGTTGCCTTCCCCCACACCTCCTTCTTTGGCTTGACCTTGTTGGACAAGGTACTGAGCAGCCTCTGTTTGCAGGTTTAGATTGATTCTTGGGACTTCTTGACCTTTGTTTATGTTAGTTTTATTGCTCGGTCTCTTCATTCCAAAGTTGTTGGGTTGTTTACCTTTGTGATCCTTCCTTTCAAGAGAGGTTATATCCAACTTTAAGGAAACCTAGGGTTTGTTTGTGGGGTGTAGAGTAGTTGTCTATTTGCTTTGCTTACAGTACTTGCTTGCATTAGTTGATAAGATGTTTTATTTTTCATTTATACAAGAAAAAGAAAAAAAACACCTGTTTTCTTTATATGCATGTAGATTATTTTTTTAATCTAGATTGCATGGCATATCATTATTTTTGAAAAAAAAATGAAAAGAATTTGTTCTTTCATGGCTTTCAAGTTTCTATTTGAAAAAGAAAAAGAGAATAGTTTTTTTCTTTTTGCATTTCATTTCTCTTTGCTTAGTCATTTTGTTTCATCTTTGAGTCAAAACACCACATAAGCATCATGTCATTTACCCTCTGACTAAAAACAGCCTTTTAAAATAAACGATATAATTTAAAAAATTATTAGTAAGTTTTATTTTATAGGGTCATGCACCAACTAGCTTAGACTAGACTTGTGGGATAGGGAGTTTAAACTCCCCACAAGTGTTTAAATTTAGACGTAGTTGGACAATCACTAGGTAAACCCTTTTCTATGTTTATTGTATCTGGGAAGCTCCTCTCAAACGGGAGCTAAACACGAGGTCACATGGAGACTTGGACTGAGGAGATAACCCTCTGATTCCTTGTCAAAGTGTAGACCAATATTTTTGTGCATCTGGGGATTCTATCTTAAACAAGGTTTCGAGATTTACTACCCTTCCCATGCATACTAACCAGGCTTGTGACTATCCCCCTAGACTGTCAATATAGTTAAGGTAGCCTTTAGTCTCTTTGACATCTAGGGTTCATACATAGGTACACCGGAAGGCTATTTCTGGTTGACCTTGTACAGCCTTGGAAGGCAACCCCAGTAGAAGGTGTGGGAGGGTGGTGGGTGATTCCTCCGCTTGTGCCTAAGAACATCTACAGGGACACCAAGTAACTATCTATCATCTTTCTTCTGGAAAGAATAGATTATACATGTTTGTCTTTTTGGCTTTAGGAATTTTTTAGTGAGTGATGTGTGGTTTGTCTGTACTTAGCTTACCTTCAGGTGTGTGCTTTGTACTTTTGGTTTCTTGTCGACCTCAGACAAGAGGGACAAAACATTATGTTATTAATTTACCCATGCCAGGGTTGTTGGATGTGATGCAAACCTCTAGAGGAGACTTTTCTTTCTTGGTTTGAAGGCAATTTTCTGAAGCATCTTTGGTTCATGCTCTTACAAGGTGATTCTAAGATTTGTTTGCTAAACACGTGCATAAGTAATTTTCTAGGTTTTTTTTTCTTCATCTCTCTTTGTTAAAAGTTGATGGATTATGCGTGTTTATCATCATTTTTTCACCTTGTTTCTTTGAATAACGTCTCTTAAAGGAATCCTTCTTGGCTTGGGCCCATATATATTTGCTTTCTTGACAAAAAAACTTGGAAGAGACCTCTCAAGGGGAAGCTTGGTCACATTCCTTGATGCCCTAGGGTTATGGTAAGACCTCAAACCTTCTTGGTTTTTTTCCCTTCCATTTTATTCTTAAATTTTCTTTCATATGCATGTGTAAATTTGCATTTTCATAATACAATTCGGGTTAGAATTAGGTCTGCAATTTTACTTTTAAAACCCTAAAAAAAATTAAAATTTTACTTTTTTTCAAATTTAGGCCTCCCTTAAATGTTTTCCCTCCTTCCGATAAATTCAACTTATCCCTTTGTCCCTAAAAAACTTAAGGATAAATTATATGGAACCCTAAAAATTCCAAAATTCCAAAAAACCTAAAATATGCCTTAAATTCCTAAAAATCAGACATAAAAAATAACCTAAACAACCCTACCTTCCTCTCAATCCCTCCATCTTAAGGTTGTGACCTTCATCCAAAATCCTTAGGGTTTTCCCTTCCACCCTTTCCCTTCCTCCTTTGGTCTCGTCCTGCTCCTCTCCATCCGCGGCCTTACCTTTAGGTCTGTCCTAAAGCATCCCTTCTTTAGGAAGCCTTTGTTACAGATTGTAGCAATCTTGCAGGGCTGTGATTTTGGCCTTCCTAAAGGTATACAAAATAGTGAAGACCTTCTCCCAATGCTTCCCTAATTCCTGCCACAAGACAATAGAAACAAGTTAAGGGTTACCTTTTCTTAATTTTAATTGCTATTTGTGGGAGAATAACATTAATAATGACCTAACTAGTGTTTACTTGTCAACAAAAGAATTATATTAGACTATGGAAAGATGCTTATGAAGTTGGTTGATTTTACTTTTGTTTGAACATCGATTTTGTTATTTATTTATTTGTTATTTTCTAACTTTCCAATATCATCTACTATTGGTAATGTACATTTTGGAATTGGCTTATAAACTAAATTGTTCTTCATTGTATGCACTATTTGGATAAGCATATTGGTTGAAATGGTTTCTCAGTAAATGCATACGATTACCTTCATTCACATGTGGATACATTGGTTAAATGAATAGTTTGGATTTAAATAGCATATTTTCTTCACAATTGAATTGATTGACATAAGGCATTGGTAACTAATCCTTTACATAGAAAATATATTTTTTGTTAAAATGCCTTGTAGAAGGGCTCTCCCCTTGTAGGTTCTGACTCTCCAAATCAATTTGGAAAATTGACTAAGGTGATAGTGGTCACTTTCTATTATATTTTATTATCGGTGACTAGCCTGGATAGTCCATCTGGTAACAGGCATGACAGCCTCTTGTCCATAGACAAACTGAAAAGGTGTGTGCACTGTCAACGTTTTGCACGTAGTACGATAGTCCCATAGTATTGTTGGGATATTCATATCCCAATCATCATGGTTTACATTACATACCTTGGTTAGGGTGTTCTCCAAATTTTTATTAAAATCTCTGACAACTCCATTTGATTGAGGATGATAAGGTGTTGTCATTTTATGTTGAATCTGAAATTATGTAGTAAGTGCCTCAATTGTCTTGTTAACAAAATGTGTACCTTGATCACTTACTAGCACCTTTGGACATATAAATATAGTGACAACATTCTCAAAAAAAAACCTCACCACAGTCACAGTAATGCAGTCTTTGATAGGGGAAGCCTCATCCCAGCATGTCAAACAATTTGTCGTTGTAATGATATATCGTGATTATGTTTTTTTCCTAGGTGGATTGATAGGTCCCACTAAATTTATAAACCATTTATCAAATGCTTGTAAAGTGATATGTGGCATTAAGGTCATCTCATCCCATTGATATGGTTTCCCCATTCTTTGACATATGTCGCAATTCCTATAATATTCAACGTAGTTTGCATGTAGTGTCAGCCACCATAGGCTATATCCTAAAATATTCTGGGTGGGTTACTTTCCACCATAATGGCCACCTTCCACACCGTCATAAGCTTCTGCAAGATTAAAGAGTCGTTCATGTTCTAGAACACAACGTCAAAGTATTTCATCGGGACCAATTTTATATAATTCCCTGGCTATCAACTGGAAATCTGCAGCCTTGACAACTAGTTGTTTCTTCTATGCCTTGTTGTATCCCTCTGGTGGAATTCCTGTAGAAAAAATATGGATGATTTCTTCATAATACTCATCTACAGTGTTAATAGCAAATAGTTGTGCATTAGGAAAATTATCATCCAAACTACTAGTTTCTTCCCCGTTTTCTATCCTTGACAAATGATCAAGTCTATCATTAATCCTTCCAGGAATAACAACGATCTCGAAGTCAAACTCCTAGAAGAGAAGAAACCATCAGCAAATCTTCCCCTCCAACATGATATTTCTAACCCGATATCGAAACATAGAATGGTCAGTAAGCATATTAAAGTGACCTCCTAATAGGTAATGACAAAACTTCTGCAATGCATAGACCGTGGCAATTCCCTCCCTTTCAATGGTAGTATACTTCTTCTCTTCCATTGACAAATTTTGACTAGCAAAAGAAATGGGCTAGTTGATGGACCCCTCACTAGGTTGGGCTAGTACGGCTCCTAGCGCAACAAATGATGCGTTGACATGAACATGAAACTCCTTCTTCCAGTCAAGAAAGATAAATATTGGGGTATAGACCATCTTCTCCTTTAGTGTGTCAAGACTCTTTTCACAATATTCATTCCACTGAAACTTTATATCCTTCTTGAGTAACCTCTCCTTTGGAGCGGTAATTTTAGCATAACCCGGTATGAATTTACAATAATAGCTGATATGCCCCAATGTAGTTTGTAACTTCTTAACTAAATTAGGTGGGGGAATTCGACAATGATCATAATCTTGGTAGGATACATCAGTATCCCTTCCTTGCATACATCATGGCCTAACAAAATGCCAAAGGGTGCACAAAATATGCATTTCTTTAGATTTAAAGAAATATGATACTGTCGACATATTTGAAGCATAGCATAGAGGCTATCAATATGATATCTAATAAGTCCATAAATTGTCAAGTCATCAAAATATACTTCCAATAATTTTTTTATAAACTCTTTAAATGCAACAACAACAATTCTCAAGAATATAGCAAGTGCATTCTTAAGTCCAAAGGGAATTATTGTGTACTGAAAACAACCCCATTCTGTCGTAAATGTAGTCTTATGTCTATCTTATTTTATATCCGGATATGATGGTATCCAGAAAACATGCTAGTAAAATAATTCACTTCCTGGCCACCTACGCTCTCCAACATTTCATCTATAAAAGGGGTAGGGAATGGGTCATCATGCAGACTGCAAGCATCATGCAATTTTATGAGGTCAACACAAATATGTACTTCACCCATATTCTTATCTTGTAAAACCATAGAAATAATCCACTCAGACTCCTCGATAGGTTTGATAATTCTGGCATCCAGCATTTTGTTGATCTCTGCTTTGACCTTCTCTTTTATAATGCAGATTTAACTGATATGGTCATTGTTTAACTGGTTTAGCATCATGCTTCAAAGGAATCTTCATATATCCTAGGTCACCCACAATTTCTTTCATTTCAAAAAACTTCAGAGGGAACAAGTCTTGGAACTCATGTAGCAGGTCGGTGATCTTCCTAACAGTCTCATCATCTGAATAGTCACCAATATCCGCAAATTTTGGGTTTTCAGGGGAACCATTGTTTACCTTCTTAATTTCCAGTGGCTTCAAGAACTTGTCGGAGGATATAACCGGTCCTTCCAGGTCTCTACTTCCTTCTGATTCTGGGGTCTGAATATCATTAGGATCATCATCTTTAGGTTCTCCAGGTGCGCATGAAATATTGTAGCAATTCACCAGATTTTATACTATTGCATTCCACAATGGAAGAATCGACACAGGTACCGATATTTCATCAAAAATATTGGCCTTAATTACTTGTAAATCTTCATAAATGGATGGACTTTCGTTGGTGTAGCTAAAAGTGTGCTTGAAACTACAAGAAAGTTGATCCCAAACTGTAGTTTTGTGTCACAGTCCTAACGATGTGTACCAATTCCTCGGAATCATATCTAGCATTTGAATGAATAGATGCATCCATTCCTATTTCGGTCTCCTAATCCATGTCAAGATATATACGTGTATATGATCGACAATACTTGTCAGTCCATTGTACTTTTGTCCAAAATAAGGAATTTCTTCACCGAACCAAATTTCAAGAAAGTTTCTGCACTGCGACCCAATTGTAATATGTTGTTTGTGAACATCCCACCGCCTCGTTGGAGTAGCTTTCAGGGAAGTGTCCAAAGGCAATAATTGCTTCTGTTATGGTACCTTGCTTTCAAATTCATATAAAAACATGTATAGGTTAGGTAGCCCTTCATAATTAAGGAAATTCACATACCTTTATACCGACCCAATGTAATGAAGTTGTAATCCTGGCACATTTCCTCATCGACACTTCGTGTAATCTGTTTGTCAGTTTTCCAATGCCTCTCCTAGATTGGACGACCAAGAACAGACACTTCTACAACCCAACATAACATTTGCAGTAGAATTGATATAGTCTTCTATATTAGATAAAATATTATAGATGTTGTCTAATTATGTTGTATCATACTCACCTTTTATGCAGCTCCCGCCCAGTCTTATGTCTTCTATTAATATGATTGACACGGTTCTCTTATACTTAATCATCTGATTCTTCTATTAGTGTAGATAATTATGTTATTGCATGCTCATCCATTATTAATGCCAAACAACCTCTCAGGAAATATTTTAGAGAACTTATTGGTTTTGTCAACTTTGGTATAGAAGACTAGTCGAAGCATGGTAGCATGTCATAGACAGGTCCCTCATCAAATTCTAGTACGGAACGTGATGTTGAAGCTCCATTTTTCTTGTCCAAAAGTTCTTGTTGAGATTCAAAGAAAATGTGTTTCTCTTTCTGTACATCGAAAGGTACCTTCTGTTGGGAATCCAGTCAGATTCGTCAATTCAGAAGGTAACCATATCCATCCTCTTCTGTCGTGGTGCCTCCTCTAGTTACAAGAGAAACAGTCAGTGGCTTTCCTCTGGGTTCAGTTGTAGTCTTTTGGACATTTTGATTAGTATTCTACAATTTATTCTAATTAAAACTAGCTTTGGATTGCCAGTGACTTAGCAATAAGGTAAGGACAGTCTTCGATAGTATGATCCATTGCTTTGCAATATGAACACATTAACATAGGATTTGTACAATATCTAGCATAGTGTCCTTATTGACCACAATTATAACATATAAGTTGACATCTTCTGCAACCAAATCCACCTCCTCTTCCACGACCTCTAAATGTACCACCACCCATCGGCTGAGTGTATTGTACATTGGCTCTTTCAGCTTTCATCTGTTCATCATTATTCATCAAATATATGTCAATCGTCTTTTCTTGGAACAATTGATATGCCCTAGAATCATTTTCATCATATACCATAGATCGACAAATATTCATTAGAGGAAATTTGGATGAAAATGGGCCTTTCAACCCTTATTCAAATTCCATATCGCCATGTATTAGCCAATCAAAAATGCTTTAAAATTCAAAAGCGGTGCAAGTCTGAGCTAAATTTTTATTATATAATTTGGGGATACATGGAGTTTTTTAATAGTATAACTTGTCTACCCACTGCCCAAGCTGCCCAAAATTATCATGGATATTGATAATGAAATTAATATGCTAATTGATTTTAAGTAAAACATGATCCATAGCATTGAGAAAAGGATTAATGGAGGATGGAAAGCTTATTTTGGTCTTGAAATAAACTGTAAATCATCCAATCTGGTCATGTGGGATAAAAATAAGTTTGTATTTGAAACTCGTATCATCCTTGTTATCTTGTATAGTTGTGAAGTATGGGGGTGCATCATTTCTAGAGAATCTTGGAGGAAGATAGAGTAAATCCAGAAGTGGTTTATAACATATAAAATTACAATTAAAAGCAATACACCTTATCATGTTCTCCTCATAGAAGTGGGTCTTTCCCCCATCGAGAGCATGGATATGACTAGGTACCTGATGTACAAGCATAAGATAAATAATGAGAAACGAGAGACTTCCTAAAATTGATTTAAACTCAAGTCAAAACAAACTACACCTCAAGAGGTGTTGGTGTAAAGATACCATGGCTTGGTTAAATCATTGGGGCATTGATGAAAATGACAATTTGCAGAAAATTGATAATTTCAGAAATATTATTAATTCTAGATTTAAAGAGAAATTCTGGTGTGAGGAAAATTTAGCGGTTAAAATAAAATTAAGATACTATAAGGAGGTCATTAATACTAACTTTGAAGATCAGAAGTATATCTCGGTAGTAACTAGCTCATGGAAAAAAATTAATATATCCAATATTAGAAAAAACTCTCATGAACTCCATAGTGAAACATGGCATTGGTCCATTCCTAAAACTCCATGGGAGGAAAGGGTTTGCCATCCGTGTGAGTATATGAGCATTGGCGATGTAAATCACTTTCTCTTAGAGTGCCTTACTTACACCCACATTATATCTGAGTTTCATAGTATTTGCTACAATACAAACCTTTATAACCTCCTAACTTGCGAAAACTATAGTGAGCTTGGAAATATTTTTAGCACATGAACAAGATTATAATGTAAACCAAGTATTATCCTTCTTAAGGTTCGATAGACCAAAGTTGGTCTTAGTGGACATTATCATTATCATAATAATAATAATAATAATATATAATAGTAATAGTAATTAATATTATAATTGATTGCCCGTGGGGGGGCAGAGCAAGTGGTAAATGGAAATGTTTGTGAATGGAAGGTCATGAGTTCAAATCCCCCCCAAATTAACCCATGGGCCATGGTTCGGGCGCTGTGGTTTCACCTAGATTTATAGTGGTAGCGGGATTGGATCCCTGGACCCTGTGTTATGCGAGTACCAACCCGTCCCCAATTGTCAATTCCCCTAGTCAAACAAAAAATATATATATTATAATTGATTGAAAAGATGGGTGCAACAACTTTTACTAATATCATAACATCCATTTTTAAGAAGAATACATGACCAATACATAATTTATAATAGTTATAGTAATTAATATTATAACCACTATATACAAATATTATATTATAATTAATACTTTATAATAAGTGCTAAGGAGTAGTATATTATTCTAAGTTTTGGACTATCTAGTAGTTTATGGTTGAAATCTGGGTTTTTTTTAAAACTAAATTTGGAAGCATTTAAATTATGTTTTTGAATGTATAAATTGATTTAGCACCCTCAAATACCATATGGCACCCAGATTTAGCAATTTCTATAGCTAATATATGTGATTCTAAGATTTTTTTGCAACATTCCAACATGACTCCAAATCAAACAAAACAAAAAATATAGTTGAAAAAAGTTATAGACGTAGAATATTTATACTAAACCTCATAACTAATATACCCATCCATATTTTAGGTAATACATGACCAATCTATAATATATAATAGTAATAGTAATTAATATTATAACTAGTATAATAATAATATTATACTATAATTAATATTTTATAATAACTGTCAAAAGTTAGGTCCAATAACTTTTAACTGATATATCCATTCATATTTTAGTTAAAACATTACCCATATATAATACATAATAGTAATTATTATAACTAGTAGGCAATAATATTATATTATAATTAATATTTTATAAGAAAAGTTGGGTCTAATAACTTTTAGCTAATATCATAACTAATATTAATATATAATTAATGAATAATAATAAGTAATATTATAAGTAATATATAATAATAATTAAATTAAAACTATTATATAATAATATTATATTATAATAATATTATACACCATGAAAAGTTGGGTCAAATAACTTTTACGATGGAGTTTGTATTTAATTTTCTTTCCTTATTTTGGGTGAAAGCACTACATTGAACTTCGTCTTCATAAATTGATCTTAATATAAATCATATATCTAAGGTAGCTTTGATAAAAGTGAAAATACCATGGGAAGCTTCGATAAGAGTGAAATAGTATAAAAAATTTCCTACGTGGTTTTTTATAATTTTCCTTAGGATACCCATTTTTCATCCAAAATTCCTCTAATGGAAATAAAGACTAGCAGGTGTACTTACTATTTTTTGCATATATAACATTCTTCGCACCGATATCTTCTAGTTTGACAGATTCACCACCATGGTATACATTGAATATTCAACGGATTCAGGGCACCATAAGCAAGGTAATCAATAAAATCTAGACATGAATCTTTATGATGACCTTCTGACTTGCAACGCGTACACCATACATCTTCCCGGACTTCTTTTTCTTTCTTAATATCTTGAATCTAGAGTAACATATTGGCTAATTGCGATTGGATCTGCGCCATACCATTCCTAGTTTCCCCAATTGGTGAAGCTTCAACTTCATGGCAAGTCCAGTGCCTCTATCTAGGACACAATCTTCTGTTTCATTAACGGTACTCGGATATGTGGCAATAGTGTGGCTATAAACCAGTCCATATGTTGTACATCATACATTTGGAAGCTTACTCTAGCCATTAAAGTCTTGAATCTTTGATCGAAATTCCACACCGAATCAGTTGGCATCTTCTTTATCTCTTTTAATTTTGTAATACATTGCGACTCGATCTTAGTTTTATTGAATTCATTTTTCAGTCCCACGTTAATATCAGCGAACGTCTTTTTCCTAGTTCTAGCAGGTGCAACCAAAAACTTCATGTACCAGTCTAGGGCATGACCTGTAAAATTCGTGATCATCTAGGCCCTCTTGATGGCCTCATCTTGCACTTGTCGTACAGCCCATACAGATTCAAAAAGAAACCAATGTTTCTCTAGATCCTCTGATCCAGTCCCATTAAAAAAAGGCAACTTCATATCGTCCCCATCCATCCTAGGTCTTTGGGGTACCAATGAACTTGAGCTTGGTGTTGTAATATGAGGAACCTTATCATGTGAACCACTATGCTAACTATCACTTTGATTTGCTGCAAAATACTGTGATGAATTCTTGGGCCTTACCTCAGTTTAAGGAGACATACATGGGGTTGTGGGTTTGTCGCAGCCTTGGGTCTAGTGTATTTTTAGATCTTCTTCCCCTTCTGAAACAAGCTGATATTCTTCTTCTTCTTCACAAGATTCTTTATTGAGTAGTGGCATTGATTCGTAGCCTCTCTGCCTGATCACACTGCAACCCTCTCTCCTAGTCGCAGTCCTCCTCCTCTTGTTCGACCGAAAATTCTTCTCATTCCTCTTATAGCCAATGTCTTTGTCAGTATCACTTACTTCCCCTTAGAACATTTCAGCTTATTCCATGCATTATTCTCCATACCTACCTCCGGTCGACACCCATTCTCCCGCATACAATCGTCATTAGAGGAAATTTGGGGTCTAAAATGGGCCTTATAAGAAAACGTGCCAAAATAAGTTTTTGTGAGTTGGAATTCAAGAACCAATAGAATTTCAATAAAATAAGTCAACCATAATGGTTGAATTGACATATTTGTCATTAAAAAAAACTACTTTTTTTGTTCGTATTTTCGACATATCTCATTGTGTTTTTACTCAAATTTCGATCGGGAGAGCTCGTTGGATGCGGAATTTGATTCCGCATCCAACGAGTACCCACACTGCATGATTTTGATGGACCCCTCTACCCCAAAAACAAGAAATACCTAAAAAAACGTGACTGCATACTTTTGACGGACCCCTCTACCCCAAAAACAAAAAATACTTGAAAAAACGTGATGATGATGTCATCGTCACATTTTTTCAGGTATTTCTTGTTTTTGGGGTAGAGGGGTCAGTCAAAAGTATGCAGTGTGGGTACTCATTGGATGCAGAATCAAATTCCGCATCCAACGAGCTCTCCCGATCGAAATTTGAGTAAAAACACAGGGAGATATGTCGAAAATACGAACACAAAAAGTAGTTTTTTTCTTTCTTCCTCCAAAATTAATCAATATTATTTTATTATTTTAACTATTATTTTATTATTTTTCTTAGGAGGCCCATTTTAGACCCCAAAATTCCTCTAATGTTTACTCGTTGGATTCCATCCTTAGAATCCACTTTTCACACACCAACATCTTAATCCACAATTTTAAAGAATTCAGGTACCTTCCTCTTGGCCCTCGAAAGAATTCCCTTTCATCTTCACTATATGATTTGATAGTATCCACAGTGATCTCGGTAATGTATCCCTCCAAGATGATATCAACCCAGATATTGGTAGCCTTTGATATTGTATTGTTGACACCCTTTAGTCGTTGGATCAGTTGTGGTCTCCAAATCTTAGGCTCACCTCCTTGGAAATTCTTCTTCTGCGGCGCTAATATTTCCATCCGCTCATACAGTACAAAAGAAAATTCACTGAAAAATATTTCATGAATATCAGAGTAAACATACCTTCCTAGCCATTAAACTGGAGTCTGTCGCGGATCTCTATTTTATTTCTGAGCAAATTCCATTGCCTTCTGATCTATCCAGTCCTAAATCTCAGGCTTCGTCGGGTGCCAAAATATGTCCAGTTCACGATAATATCAGTCCCGACAAAGAAACCATTTGTTGGCACAAACTCACACTAACCCAGGTTCACACCGACTGGTACCAACAAATCCCAAGATATTGTCCTGAAAGTAGTTGAATCCTTCCGGCAACACCTGCAGAGAAAATGAAGTCTCATCCTAAGTACCTATGGGAGATGTAATAACCATGTTTCTGTAGCAATGAAGGGGATTTACACATACCTCAACAAAAAATGCATCGATAGATCATAGGCTGTGACAAAGACAGACATTCATGTTCACGACATATATCAAATTCATTATTATGTGTTCGAACAACAATGCATCTTATCATTCATTTACTTCACATTAATTATCCATTCATATTAATCATCTACTCATATAGCAAGGAAGAACATAACACATCACACAAAATAACACCAAGATTTAACGTGGAAACCCAAACTAGGAAGAAAACCACAAAAGCGCTTGTTTATTCATAAGAGTCGCAAGTCAAACGCTTCTTGTCTGTGCACTCAAATTACAGAAATATTCTCAATCATTCTTTACATCATAGCCGTGCACACAGTCTGCAGATCAACCCATACATTGTGACTCAACTTGGACTTCAACTCAAAACAGTATTACATCGACTTGCTCATTCCTCGCTCTATCTCTATCTATCTATATCTAACAACCCAACCCGTTACATATTTATAGGCTCTAATCAAATGATTTGCATCCTGCACCCACTACTCGACTTTTTACAAAAATGGACCAAAATCCTAACTAACTAACCAACCTTTCATTTGGACTTCTTCAAAATAGGTACTTTTCCTTTATCTCTTCCTCAATTGTCGGAGTTTATTGTCCTTACCATTTTGTCGCAACCTTCAACTAAAATTTGCAAAATAGGTACCAAAATGCCCAAATAGGAGAGTAATTATGCAAATGTTGAAGGATTTCCCAGCTGAAAGATAGCATAGACAACCAATACAACAAGTAGGAGAACCTTCCCAATCTCCACGAAGTGAGAGATGCACAAGAAAAATGAAGAAACAAGGTGAGATGGACTCAAAATATGTTGATATATACTAGATTAGGGCCCTACCAAAGAGACAACACATCTGGCCAGTTCAACAGAACCTAGTCCTCTCCTAACAAAACTGCAATCCAAGATACCCCACAAAGGGCATAGTCAACTTTTAGAGGAAAAAAGGTAGAAAGAGAAGGTAGAATGTAAGGGTTCATCCTTACATTATTATCATAATTTATAATATATATTTATTTATTATTGAATGATAATTGTTACATTCAATTCATGCGGCTTTATACATATGAAGAGACACCATTAAACTATGTGGTTTTCCATTTACAAGTCATCCTGCTCTAAAAATATTCGTCCACGAATCTTCTTATGAGCATGTTGCAACTGGGATTCTTGCCACAAATAATGGTGCCACGATTTAGTAGTTCTTGAAATATTTGGCCGCATTTCCATTCAAATCTTTTTATGCATATGAATCTGTAGATGAACGCATAACAACTATATGGAGTATTCTTCTGAGCTTCTAATCTGATGGTGTTTTTTTGACCTTCTAGTTTGATGCAGATTTTTTATGTTTCTACATGCTTTGATATGGTTTTCTTATCTGTAGTGGAAACTACTAATAAATGTACTTACTTCCTTGTCTAACAATCTTGTCTTTATTTGTTCTGGGAACCTTTCGAAATTCTAGAACATCTTGAGTTGTGACTACTAATAGAATGTTCATCTCATCATTTGCCACACCATCCTTTGGGTTTCATTTTTCTACATTATCATGATTAAGGTCATCTTTAACAATTTTATTTTCATCATTGCATATAACTTCAATTCTCTCATAATTGTTGTTAACATTGACTTTATTGACTTCATTGACTTCTACGGCAACGTCATTTTCTTTACAATTGATATTGACATTGTGATTGTCAATATCATTTTGATCTTTCATATCAATGTATCTTCTACTTCTTCGGTTTCATTGTTCTTGTTATCGTCTTTCTTAACAATTCATTGTTCTGGAACTCGGTATTAATGTGCCTCGCTTCCCTACCTTGTAAGAAGCCACAACAAACTTCTAGTAGGTGTGCATACTTTTTACTAAGTATCACATTTTGAGGTTTGTAGTTGGGATGTTTTTTCTTATCCCACTTGGTGTATGGTGGTATGGATATTTTGTGAGGAGGGGTATAAAGAGTCGGTTGGCCATGATTCATTTCCTTCCTAGGGGTAGTAGCGATTTTATACTCATCCCTACTTGAATACGTAGAATTCGTAGTAGTCATTTGTTTCTCTTGACTTGGTAACTCGAGAGTCACAGTTATTTCATCTGACGAGGGTGTAGATCCCAACACTTCTTGGCTGAGAACTCAGAAGTCGTAACATCTTCTTCTTTTCTGGTTGTAGTTCCTTCTTTTGTTATGAGTATCGATACATATCTCAGTCTTGCTTGACCTGAGAACTTGGGAGGCAACATAGCTTGTTCCTTTATGATAGGAGTCGCTTCTTCTGACGTGAGTGTTAATACAGATGCCAGCGCTATTTGGCCCGAGCACTCGGAAGCCGTAACATCTTCTTTTATGGTCGTAGTCCCTTCTTTTATCATGAGTGTCGATGCAGACCCCAGCTTTGCTTAACCTGAGAACTTGGGAGTCGACATAGCTTGTTCCCTTTTTATAGGAGTCCCTTCTTCTAACGTGATTCTTGATGCAAACACCAACTCTTTTGGCCTGAGCACTCGGAATTTGCAGCAGCTTCTTCTTGTCGTCGAATTATCAATTTTTTTGTTTCTTCAACTAATTCTTTTATGTCTTCATGAAAAACTTGCGATGCCACATCGATATCTGATATCTTCGCTTCAAGCTCTCTGGGTTTTATTTCTTTAATATCCCATTTAAAGTCATTTTTAACTTCTTGAGTTGGTTTATCTCGTTTGAAAAACCCATAAACACCTTCATTGAAGACCATTTTGTCTTACACAAAGTCTTCAAAATATTTTTTATAATAATATTGTTATTTTTATAAACTATATATAGAATTTAATATATAGTTTTTTTTCAACAATTAAATATAATTATTATTATTTAACAATAATATTATTATTATATGACCCCTCGAGGTGTAGACCAGTTGGAAACCGTGCACTTGTTAAGGTGTACGAGTTGTTAAGCACAGGTTCAAACCTCGTTGCAACTTTGAAGGTGGGTTGTGGGGGTGAGCATACTCTCCTTGAGGTTATAGTGGTAGGAGTCGGAATCGACCCCATGTCAAGAAAAAAAATTATTCTATGAGTTGAAGGGCTTTTTTTTTTTAATTATGAAAACAATAATAATATTTTTATTTATATTAATAATATTATTATCATTATGATTTTTTTTTTAAATTGGTGTAGCTAGGGCATTTGAATGTTAGATTGAACTAAGAGTGTGGAAAGGCTATCGAAATGTGAAATGTGAAGTGCGTGGAGCGATGGAACTGATGTGGTGAGTGGAGGAAGGGGGATGGGACAGAGTCGTTGGCTAAAAGAAGGTAGGAAAGAGAATGGGATGGTGGGGGAAAAGAATGGGAAAAGAGAATGGGAAGGTGGGGGAGCAGCAGAGCCTGAGCGGAGCAGGAAGCGTGGAGTTGGAAGTGTAGTGAGCGTGAGCGTAGAGAAGGCGGCGAGAAGGGAGAAGGTGGGGGAGGAAGGGTAGACCGAAGGAAGAGATGAGTGGGTGTGTGTAGGTTTAAGAGGAAGAGTTGCACGGGGAAGTGTTGATGGAGAGCGTGAAGATCGTTGAGCGTAGAGGGTGGCTGCTTGTGATGGAAATAAGCAGGCGAAATTAGCGTGTGGAGTATGACGAGGAAGAGCATGCGCGGTTCTACGAATGGAAATGGAGCGAAACGGAACGGCGTTGGAAATGGGGGAATGGAATGCCATTGGAAGGATGGATCTAAGCGAGTGCAGGGGCTGCAACAACACGGGAATAATGGGGGCAGCAAGGGAAGATGAGGAACTGGAGCGTGATGGGAGCAGGAGCGCGTAGAGGAGTGGGAGCAATGGGGAGGCAACGTGAACTGCGTAGAGGAGTTGGATCGCGATTGGAGTAGGAGAGCGTAGAGGAGCTGGAGCGGTGGGGAGGAAGCGTGGAGGTGTAGCGTGTAGGAGGGCCGAGACGGAAATGGCTGCGAGATGGCGAGAAGGTGGATGATGGAATGGTGCAGTGCGGACAAGGGGAACACAGGAATGAAGGAAAAGGTCACCATCAGAGAGGAGGAAGGGCTGGCTGGAGCAGAGCAGCGCGTGGAAGGGAGTTCAGCGTAGGGGAATGGAGCACTGAAGATTCGTGGAGATGAAGGGTAGCGAATGGGAGCGTTTGGGACAAGATGCGCGTGAAGGGGGAAGGATGCAAGTGGTGATGGTGATAGGTGGTTGCTTGAAGGAATTGGAGGTTGTATGCAGAGGAGTATGAAGGAGGGAGATCGTTGGACTGAAAATTTTGGATGAAGCTTGTGGAGAGGTGAGTGCAAGTGGAGCTAAAGAGAATACGGGTAGGGGAAGCGAGTGCAAGTCTTGTGTGAGCAAGATACCTTGAAGATATGATATAATTTGTAAGGGTTCATTTATTATCATAATTGATAATATATATTCATCTATTATTAAATGATAATTGTTACATTGAATTTGTGTGGCTTTATACATATGAAGAGACACCACTAAACTATAAGTCTTTCCAATGTTGATGTTTACATAATTTAATAATAACTAAACTAATAGATTAATATTTGTAATATACTTTTGGTATATGGTATATTACAATCGAAAGAAAAAAAAGGAGGTTCATTGGTTTTTATCCTAGAGTCTCTTGAAAATTTAGAAAAAGTCACTCAAGAATCTACAACATTGGCCATTTCTTCAAACTTCTCTCTTCCTTGAAAATCATATTAAACAACTTATTTATACTAGAAAAAAAGACAATAAGCTCAGGGAATAGATCAATGATCCCCCTTATATTCCACTTATTGTAATTTGAAGAATTGAGAATACAATAATCTTGAAACTAGGACCGAGGAGATTTGCCACCGGTTTTTCTAAGAACGGTGTCTCATATCATGATTGTTTTGATTTATTTGGCTCATTGGCATGCTAGCCTAGCCTTAGAGAACCTAAATTTGTTGTGTGTAATTTAAAATCATCCTTTTCTCTGTTAGATTCCTGGTGTATATTCCCTTGGTGTTGTGTTTTTGGGTCAGTTATATTACAAAGTGTTATGGAATGCTCTTTCTAGTGATAGATATTTCGTTATTTTGTGTACTGAACGAGTAGATCTACACACTATGCCTACTTGATTTTCTACATGTCTTGAATGCAATTTAATACAAGGCCTTTAAATGATTTGAAAATTAAATGTACGTTGGGATATAGTACTCTCCTTTCAAGAAGTTAGTCATGATTAAGGTGCTCTTATCATTATTTCTTTGAGTTCTATGCGATTTAAGATATGTTTGTTCCTCCCCTTAAAAAATAACACTTAAATCACACTCTAAGCAGTCGACGCCTTCCTTGAGCACCTTTAGTCTCAGCTATAAATCCAATCAAGGTTTAAAGAAGCTTCATGGGAACTTAAGGAGATAGTATGGGAATATTGTCTCTCATAGTTTGGTTACCCTCCCTTATTATCCCAAGCATTGGATTGATGGATTAAAGTGGTGGAAGAAGGTGCATCCTACATAGCGCTCCTCGGACTTGTAACCCTTTAAGAGCACATTACGCTCCATAAACCTATCTCACTCACACATTGGCAAGAGAAAAGAGTTATCTATTGTAGGGGGTAGAACCTAAGGGACGACAGGTGCTTTTAAGAAATTGAAGGATTTATACAACTCACATTCAAAATTGGAACTCATAATTATTGGTGAACCTCTTCAACCCTGAGTTGAATGGAAATGATCTCATGGCTTTAGTGTCTAAAATCAAAGCCATCATGTATGCCATTAATGCCACCAAAGTAGAGATAGAACTTCTTCTCGCATCCTTTATCAAATACCTCTACCCTTCATGTTCACACTACTTTGAATCTCTAGATTTATTCATTTCAATTGGTATCAGAACTAGTGGTCAAATGAAGTCCCTCATATCTAACACATTGGAGGAGAAGATTGCAAAACATGAGAAAGCATTTAGAAATAAGACAACTTAAAGAGACTGTGTGTCTTGCTTAGAAATAGAAGAAACGATCCAATTACTCATCTAGAGGAAAAGGTAGTAAAAGAGGACGTGGAGGAAAGAAATTTAGAGGCAACGGGGGTAGACATAAGTAAATTAAGAGAATTAATCATCCTTATACTCACTACGACAAGGATGGACATGATGTGAATCACGTTGGATCCTCGGGAAAAGATCAAATATAAGCATGACCAAACGAAAGAAGACAAAGGTAAAACTCGAGAATTGATAAAGCTCATGAATCTGTTAACTTTATTGTTGCAAATTGTAATATTGGACTAAATGAAGTCATGTTTAATACTTCATTTACTAATTGGAGAGATGCATGGTTTCTCGACACTGGTACTGCAACCTCATACATGATTTTTAGAAAATATTTTTTTAAGAAATAAATGGCAATGTATATGGGTAGTGTATTTCGCAAATAAGTCCAAACTCAAACCCACGGGAATTGGCTCCATTGAATCTCAAACTGCTTAAATTCCCTGATTTTTTGTTGCATAATGTTATGTATCTTCCAGGAGTTACAGATATACTTGTTATCCCTGATGCACATTCGACGACAAGGTCATTCCATCCACATGTTTGATGGGATAGTACAAATAAGGAGGTCCTTTAATAAACAGGTCATCGTGACTGGATGTGAAGATGGAAAGTTGTTGGAGCTTAAAGGAACGTCTGCAAAAGCTCAGAAATTTTCTTGCCTCTCAACATGAAGAAGGTAGATTGTCTTCGACCATTTTATGGTATGCCAAATATGGGCACATTAACTATAATAGTCTTTGATTGTTGAAAAAGAATGTGGATTCTAATTTCCCCAACATTACGAAGAAGTTGAAACAGTGTAATGCTTATATTCTTGGTAAACATATTAAGCATCCATTTCATCAGAAAGATTTCAGAGCATGTATAAAGTTAGAGTTGATAGACTCTAACCTATGTGGCACCATTCGCATTTCTTTTCTAAATGGTAATAAATATCTCATGACCTTTGTGGATGATTACACCAGAATGTGTTGGGTCTATTTATTAAAGCAAAAGTATGACACATATCAAACATTCAACAATTTTCATGTATGGATTGCAAATGAAACACAATCTTACATTGCCACATTTCGTACTGATAACGGAAAAAATACACTTCTAATGATTTTGAAAACTATCTCCGCCAACATGGCATTAGGCATCAAACTACAATTCGATACAATCCTCAACAAAATTGTGTGGTAGAAAGAATGAATATAACTCTCTTGATATGATATGCTCCATTTTATTTTTCAATAATGTAAATTGATGTTTAAGGGCGATGTAACTTCATGTGCATTTTATTTGAAAAACAGAAGTCTAACTCATGCTTTTGGAAACAAAACTCCACACAAAATGTGGTATAGACGCATCCCTTTAGTCAAGCATCTTAAGGTCTTTTGTTCCGCTTATTATGTTTTAATTCCAAAGGAACAAAGAAACAAGCTTGATGCAAGGGAGTCAAAGGTGCATCTCCTTGCGGTACTCAAACAAAACCAAGGCATGTCATCTTTACGATGAGATAAACAAAAAGTTCATTATTTCTAAAGATGTCATTTGTTTAAATGAATAAAAATGATGAATCTATTGAGAGTCGATTTGATTGTTTGAAAATATTTTACCCATGTAAAGACCTTTCATGAAGTTGATAATGAGATTCCACATCTTGAAGGTGGGGTCTGTTAAAATCACAGTTAAATTATGTCAAACAGTCACCAAACTTGGCTAAGAAAATTGACAAACACTTGGCAAGCCTATGATTTCTACTGTATGTATACTGCAACAATAAATAGATTTTCCCAAACACATCTCACTGCAATATACAAGAAGAAATACATTATGCCAAGTAAAATCTGGAAATTAACAGCAGTGGAATACTAATAGTGAAAACCAGTCATTTAAACTCATTTGACATAGTCATTTGGTCCAAAGACCCTGGAAAAACCCCCCAAAGGGAAAACTAGTCAAGAGAGATTTATTCGGCTTCTTATGAAGAGATTTCTGAGAGTACAACAACAAGAAAAAACAGCAGAAAGTAAATTGTATTTTACTCAATCATAGTGCATTGCAGTGCCAAATATCTCACTCAACGGACCCTAAACTTTTTTCTTGAAAACAGTGCCCAGTTATCTGCACTATAGCATATAGAGTACGGCCTTACTGACAACAAAAATATTTCTCAAAAATAGTGCAAAAAAAAAAGTACAAATTATATCAAAAGTCACCTCAAAATTTGTTCCCATTGACTTCATCGATTTCTATGCAAACTTCTTTGTTGTACAACCCACTCTTTTCATTGTACGATCTTCATGTTTGTTTCCCTACAAAACAATCTTCTCTATGTTGAAAACTACCTGGGAATGCATGCCCAGCTCCTTTGGAAATGTGCCCACACATACTGCAATAAATGTTGTTGTTGCTCTTGGGATTTGAGCCCATCTCTCTCCTAGAGAAGTGCGCCCCCTCTAGCTCAGTCTCCTCTCTCCTCTTTACTTACTCAGCTCAACCTCTTCCTCTCTTGAAACTCGTGCCTCACACTTTCCTCCAGGCTTCTCCTTGAAACTTGTGCATCTCCAAAAATTCTCTCTTTGGAATGAATGGGATGGTCTCATGAAACTCTTTTTATCATTTACTTAGGGTCACTGCTTTGTCTTTTCAACTTCTATGCCTAGGAATAGATCTTAGCCCACAAGATCTAAGGTTATGATTTAATCTCAAGATGACTTAAGTCATTTAAGTCATGACTATAAAAATCACATCTTTTCAAAAAGAACAATAACCATAAAATAATAAAAAGTACACTTTTATAATAAAGTACAAGTCGCTTTAATATTACAAAGTCACTTTCATAAAGTACTTTATAAACACATTTAATAAATTCATTTTATGTCATTAATGAGACCCCATGTGCTCGGACCCCTGCACGTATACACATGGTGCAAAAGTACCTCTAAGCTACGAAAAACTAATAGGATGCCTATCTTGAATCAATCTTTGAAACCTCTTTTTGTAACACCGTATCCCCTTCATGAAGAAGATCCTACCACTTCACCAAAACATGAGGTTCTATTGGATGATGTGATTGAGAGAATTGGAAGATTCAATCTTGAAGAGAATGAAGCACCACCGCAAAGCAACATGGACCTTCATGGAAAGTTTTGAAATGAGTCATAAAGACACTTGAAAGTGTCTGCTATCCCTAAAGTTGAACCTAGACTACGGGGGTTCAAGCTCAAAGAAATCTTTTTCAAAAATGTACTTTCAATGAAATCAATATAAAGACTGGGCTGGTATGTAATCAAAGCTATAGGAAAATCACACAATCATCAAAGAACTGTATAACATAAAACAAGATACAAAATCCAATGTCAAAGAACTACGATCATGAAATTATGAAATGAGACTGTCTCTGTTTTTTAAAAGTTTAAAAGATAATTGTGTTTCAACATAAGAATCATTGCAATGGGATTCAATGGACCATATACAAGATAAATCATAAGAAACACAATTTACAAGATACACAGACAAATCATAATCATATTCATATCAAGGTAGAACCTGTATTGCAGATGTAGAGTATTTCATGTTACACAGAAAGTTATCAAAACTAGATCTCCATAACTCCAAATGCCAACCCCCTGTCTCATCTAGAGACTCTCCTTAAATACAAAATATTTGTTTGTTTAAGCTAACTATAAGATCCTACTTCTATGGATCGAGCCTTCTCAAAAATAGAGAAGTCAATCCCCTTTAAACAGTATTCAATTACAAGTGTAATATAAAAAAGACATCTATCAATAAACAACATTACTTCAAAAGCAAATTACAATTCAACCTCTAAAGACTTTTGGAAGCCTCTGCTAATATAGCTAAATCACTTAAAACCTGGGAACACTTTCGCAATCTGGCGAATTCGGCATCTTTGTTGTCCTCCTTATTCTGAGCTTTGATGAGTTCAGGCTGCTTCTGAATAGTTCTTTTTCCCCTTAAAATATCTTTGGATATTGTCAGCAACTTTTGATACTCTATCTCCTTATCCTCCAGATCTTCTCGAAGTCTTTTATTGGCTATCATCAACTTTTCATTAATGTTTTGCAGATACCTAGTTTGTTCTTTGTATGTCTGCAAAGACTTCTTAACTTGGTTTAGTTCTGGAGATATTTCTAAGTCTTCTTCTTTCATATGGACTTCTTCTTCCTGTAGAGTCCTTGATGCTGAGCAATCCCCTGAATTAACTTGCTTGTTTGTGCAAAAGGCTTCAGGTATAGACCCTGCAACTCCTTGAATATCAATAAATTTCTCAATATCTGAACAATATTGATCCTTAGATGTATGTACAGTTTCTTCACTGAGAGCGGCATCTATCATTACAATTTCCATGCCATCTTCATGTGCTGATCTCTTCTCTGTCTGCAGCTTCTTTCTTAACCTGGTTCTTGGCTTCATATCCCTGTTCTCTATCTTCAATAACTAATTACGAATTTCACTTTTTGAGGTTATATTTTTTAGCATAGCACTCAGTTTTTCAGGGTTTTCATTTGTGAATGAAGCTTCAGGACACAAACCTTCCTGAATTGGTTTCTATGTAGTATCATTTCCTTCTTTAGCAGTTTGAATTGGTTTTTTGTGACTTGTTGTTTGCTGGTCTGAATCCTACATCATCCTTTTTTCTTTCTCTTTAGGGTTTTCTTTGAACCCTAGCTCTGTCAATAGAGCTTCCCAGGTTCGTCCTTCCTTATGCAACTGTGATAAAATCAATAGCTTAATCAAACCCTGATGATAGACTGATCAAGTAGTATGCTCTGGATGGCCCTGAACCCTTGAAATCATCTTTTGAAGGCTTTTTAATAAATAAAATGGGAGATTGAGTTGTATACCTCCATTAAGGTGCATCAACAACCTTAAATGGCATTTAAGCACTCTGTCATACCGGCCATCACATGTGATATAGTTTTGTACCATCTCTAAAGGAATCTTCCAACTTGGCTTTATTTTGCTCACATGGATACCGTTTTTCCAATCTAACTTCTCAAATCCTGGCATCAAAAACTCACTGTAATCCCCTTGGAAATCATGTTGTTTAAACCATCTCTCCCCCTGTGCAGGAACATCTATTGCTTTAGCAATAGAATCTTCGTTTACCCTAACTGTTAAGCTTTCAAGCTGAACATTTTCATCTTTATAGTTTTTAATAAAAAACATGGTTACCTGTGAGTGATAACCTTGTAATTTCTCACAGAAGGTAAACCATCCGGTCTTCTTCATTAATTTGGATGATCTTGGAAATTTCAATGTCCACTGTGTATTATTTAGCTCCAACCTACAAATTAAGCCTCCTGGCTTTCTTTTTACCACAACTTCTGGATCTTCTTCCTCTGTTGTCTTCGACATTTTTAAAACCCCTTCACACTATTCTCTTTAAAAGGGAATTTATACTACAATAGCTCACTTTGAAATGCAGGGAAACTTATATAATATGATCTGGCCCTTTTAAAATACGATCATTCAGAGTTTGAAAACAAACCCTTGCTGTTTCAAACCCTAATTTTGTTGTTCATGAACAATGGACGCTGATAATATAAAAGCAGCGCTCTGAATGTCCTTCTCCCAGTTAACCAGAGCATTTAGGAAAAATAACAAGATAGATTTTAGGGAAAAAGGATGAATTATGTCGACCCTGCCATGATTAGTACTAATACTCATTGCATGGAGTGCTTTTAATTCCATAATGAAAACAGCTGTACAAGCCCATGAATGACACGATAAAATTCATAATTTTGTGGACATGAGTGCTTTTAAGGCATATTCATACCAAGTACCGAATAACATGAATATAACCATAGTTCATTATCCCATTTATATACCATGGTACTTATGAATAACAATTTTTTAATAAAATACCCTTTGAAACTATGCTGCCAGTTTGAGAAATGTTGCCAGTTTTAACAGTCCAATCTATAATATAAAATCTCTTGCACATACATAGGTTCATGGCTTCAAATGAGTGAAGATTTTGATGGTTCAAAAGACTAAAAGAAAACCATAATGGCATTCAATCAAAAATAAGGCGTAAAACAAAGCGAAAATTTAAAAATAAAAACTCATCACAATCAAAGATCTTAAGGTAAAAGGTCAAGCAACCTTAGAGATAACATCTGGCTCCATCTGGGGACAAAGTTTTCCTATGAAACTTTGAGAACATGTTGACCAGTGCCTTCAGAAATCTGCTAAAGTCATTTCTGTCTTATTGGGTTGGAGTCTTATTTAAAGCAAAAATGATATATACAGTGAATATGTACAATAACACTTTGTCTTTCAATATGTATAAAAATGCTTTAAGAAACGTCCATTGACTGGTCCTGCCATCTCCTCACCCTTCTGATTTTGTAAGACAAAAGTATTGTTTCCAAGGATCTTTATCACTGAAAAAGGCCCTATCCATAAATTTTCAAACTTCCCATGCTTACATTTTTCTTCCTTTCATGCATCCCACCTGAGAACGAGGTCACCCATTGCAAACATCTCTTTTTTAACTTTCTTGTCAAAGCTTTCCTTCATTCTTCTTTTATGTCTCTCAGTTGTATTCTTGATAGCTTCTCTCTCCTGCTGCAACTGAATTATCTGAAACATTCTTCTTCTTATATCATCTGGTTCTTCTTTTATTTCCTGCATAAACTTAATGACTGGGGTCACTAATTGAACAGGGAAAACAGCATCAATTCCATATACCAATTGGAAAGGGGATGTCCCAATTGACTTTTTAATTGTTACTCTATCATCCCAAAGAGCAAATTTTAGTTTGGTATCCCAACTCCTTTTGTTTTCAAATAGCATTTTCTTGATATTGTTTACAATATTTTTATTACTGGATTCTGCTAATCCATTTCCCTGTGGGTAGTATGGTGTGGACTATTTCAAGTTAATATTATTTTCTTGACAAAAGTTTACCATCTTTTTTTATTTAAAAGCAGGAGCATTATCAGTTACTAATTTCCTAGGGCATCCAAACCTACCAAGAATATTTTCTTGCAGAAAAGTAATTATGACTTGTTCAGTTGCTCTCCTTGTAGGAACTGCTTCCACCCATTTAGTGAAAAAATCAGTAGCAGTTAGAATCTATTTATGTTGTCCACTAGAGGGAGGATGAATTTCACCGATAAAGTCTAGACCCCACTGTTGAAATGGACCATTCACTGAAATAGGTTTCAAGGGTAAGGACTAAAGTTTATGCTTACCTGCAAACTTTTGACACTCCACACATGATTGAACCTGATGAAAAACATCTGAGAAAATGGTAGGCCAATAATATCCTTCTCTTAAGATTTTAAAAGCAGTTGCCTTCCAATACTTGTGCCCTCCACATACTCCAATGTGCAATTCTGAAATAACAGCATCAACTTCGGATTTCTCCAAACATTTCAACAATATTCCTCCCGGATCCTTCTAGTACAAGATCTGATCTATTAAAATATACTTCATTGCTTTTAGTTTTAATGATCTGCATTCATTTCTATTCAATTCCAGAGGGCATTGTAAGTACAAAAAGAAATATACAATATCTTTATACCAATCAGACTCACCATACCTGTTATAAACCTGTTGCTTATTGTGTTCTGTTGCCATAACCTGCTCTGAATGTTCTGCCATCACATAAAGATTTAAAACCTGACAATTTGATTCTGTCAAAAGTTTAGCTAATCCCTGGCATTTTACCAACTTTGTTGGTTTAATTTCTACGTCATACTCCATAACCTTAGCTATCCATCTGCCTCTTTTTCTTTCCCTGTCAGGCTATGCTAAAATCTCCTTGACTGCTGAATTTGGAACATATGCCAAAACCTTAGAATGTAAAACATATATTCTGAAGAATTTAAGAGCCTTAACTAAGGCATATGCTTGCTTTTCCATTATATTATATTTCAGCTCTCAGTCTCTTAATGTTTTACTAAAGAATGAAATTGGTTGTTCCAAATCATCTGAGTTCTTTTGTAATTATACAGCGGCTATAGTGTCTTCTGATGCAAATGAGAAAATTGCAAAATCTTTTTGTATAGTCAGGAGCTATCAATACTGGGGCTTCTATTAATTCCTGCTTTATGGCTTCAAATGCTTGTTTAGCCTGGTTAGACCATTTAACCTTCCTATCCTTCTTAAGCATCTCAGTGATATGCTTAATTATTTCTGCAAAATTGGTAATAAACCATCTTAAAAAGTTGATTTTTCCAATAAAAGATTGAATTTCTTTTTTATTTCTAGGAATACTGATTTTTAAGATAGCCTTGACTCTCTCTGAATCTATCTTTATTCCTTTAGCAGAAACAATATGCCCTAACAATTTGCCTTCTGTCAAAGCAAAGTGAAACTTTTTGGGGTTTAATGATAAACCAAACTTTCTGCATTTAATAAAAATTTGTCTCAAATGTTTAAGATGATCTTCATCAGACTTGGAAAACACTGTGATATCATCTTGGTATATCACTACAAATTTTTCATTTTCACCCACAAAAGCTCTATCCATAGCCCTCTGAAAAGTAGCACCTGAATTCATAAGCCCAAAGGGCATTTTGTCATACATAAAGGTCCCCCATGGAATTGTAAATGTTGTTTTTTCTCGGTCCTCCGGTTGAACTGCAATCTGGTTATAACCAGAAAATCCATCAATCATTGAAATTTTGTGAGATCCTACAACCCTCTGCAAAATCTGATCTATTTTTGGTAATGAATAGTTATCCTTGAGACAAGATCTATTCAAGTTACGAAAGTCTACACATAGTCTTATCTCTCCATTCTTCTTACGTACAGGCACCAAATTCACAACCCAAGATGAATACCTTAGAGGTACAATAATTTTTGCATCTAGCAGTTTTTTTACTTCTTTTTCAATCACTGGCAGCAATGCTGGGTTAAGCCTTCTAAGCTTCTGTTTAAAAGGCTTAGTATTTGGTTTTAGAGGAATTTTGTGTTGAATTATACCAGTATCATGTGTTTTTAAATCATGATATGACCAAGCAAAAATATCCCTATATTCTTTCAACAAACCAACATATTTTCTTTTTTCTTCATCTGACAGCAACTTTAAGAATTTTATCATCTTAGGCTAATTTTCAGAACCAATATTATACTCCATAACATTCTCCTCAGTAGTCTGCAGGGTGGGTTTTATCAGTGTATCATCTTTTGAAAACAATCTTTCTAACGGAACGAGCCCCTTAGGAATAAAATTCCCTTTTAACTCAACAATTTTGTGATCAATAATTGAATTATTTCTGCAAGGTTCATTTTCTACCCATTCTGAATCCTGCTCATGATCAACTGTATCATCTGAAAATTCACCTACTAATTCCAGAAATTCTTTTATTTCCTGATCATTATTAAAGACTTTCCAATGTTTGATATTATCTGGGACAGAGGGTCTGTACCTTACATCAATTGAATATTTCAAATGAGTTACCTTCGGAACTTTGAAATAGGCTGATGCTAAGGCTAGGGAATCAGTTGTCTCATTGTATTCTCTTGGAACAAAAGTTATATTGAAAGCTATAAAGAAATTTTCAATTAGATCCCAAACCTCATTCCTATAAACTTTCAATAAATACTGCTTTACTTGGTAAACCCTTTTTACTTGCTGAATTACTAATTCGGAGTCGCCAAATACAGCAAGTTCTTTAATACCCAAGTCTTTTGCTGCTCTTAACCCAAGAATCAAAGCCTCATATTCAGTAGTATTATTTGTTGTTTTAAATTCCAATTTGTACATAAGGGAAATAACCTCACCTCCCGCTGAAATCAATAATACTCCTGCTCCTGCCCCCTCTTTACTTGATGCACCATCGAAATACATCTGCCACAACCCATCTGGTTCATCTCTCTTTACCTGAACTGGGATATCTTTTTGTACTTGTAAAACCCCTTCAATTTCATCATTTAATTGCAACATACAAGAACCAATATTTTCATCAATTGAATAGATCGGATGATTATTACGGTGTCTACTATCACTTACCAAATATGCCATATGTACCTCTCTATAAAGTCTTCTGAATTCTCCTCCAAATACTGGAATTGTAGCATATGAAAGATTCATTTGCAGAGTTCCTCCCACTTTCTTTGTCCAGGATCTAGACAATAACATACCAAATTTAAGAGAAATATATGCTACAACTATATCCATCAATACACTCTTCATAGGTACCTGGGTTAAATTCACCACCAGATCCTTGATTACCCCAATACACTTTACTACCCTAGAATCAAATGCATACAAATCATGGTATGGTTTAGTAACACTCAGTCCTAAAGCTTCCATGACTGCTTTTGGCATGAGGTTATGTGAAGCTCCTGAATCTAGCAGACAATTATGCAATAGTTGATCATGTATTGAAAAGGTTACATAAAAAGGAGGAGGATGTTCTGAATTATCATCAGGCTGATCAAAAGTTTTTGACCCTACAATAATAGTAGGTTTTTCATCTTGCAAATTGATCTCATCGGATGGGATAGGAGTAGAATTCACTGCATTTCTAAAAGTTTTAAAAGTTGCTTCCCTGTAAACTTTACTCTTAATCAACTCTGTTAAAGGCACAGGGATTTTCACTTTATTAAGCTCATGCTCGAAACTGAAACCACTTATAGCTTTATTCACCTCCTCAGCATTCACAACTTCATCTTTTCATTCATTTACAATTTGTTTCTGATTTGAAGACATATTTTGTTTAACAGGATGAGTTTTCACCAATTTTTTAGCTTGTGCTGCATGTTTTACCCCTGATCTTAGACCATATGATTTTTGTGGTATTTCCTAACAAACTTCAGGGATAGACATCTGATAATCATCTTCTTCATAATGATCTATTTCTGTAGCATACTGATAATCAGATCTAGTCAGAAAATGAGAGGAAGAATCACCATCAAATTGACTAATATTATGTTCTTGCTCTTCCAAATCATCTAACTCCCCCTCATCAATTTCATATGATTCATCATCTCTGACATTATTATTTTGAAAAGGAGGTTGAATCCTTTGTTCTTCATTTTCTCGCATGTCTCTCTGCATATCATTGTTTCGTCTTTCTCTTGGCAAGAACCTAGGAGCAAAAGGTCTTCTAAACTAATTCTGATTTCTTTCACCTTCGGGTATGCGTTTATTCTGATTTCTATTTCCCATTTCCAACCTTTCAATCTTAACAGACAATTTTTTTATGATTTTATTCATTTCATCCATTTTTTTCTCTAACGATCTTCCTGTATAGCTGGATGTAAGGATTTCTTTTTTACCCTTTTTGTCAACAATTTGATGTTTTGTTTCCTCTTTGAGTTTATTTGAGGCCAAAATATTTGACTCTACTTCTAATGCTTCGTTTTGCATATTTTGAAATGACACAGATTTTCTTTCTCTTAATAGTAAAGAGAACTCATGATCAAATGAGTTTGCATAAGTTAACGTTGCTGCTATCTCAGTGGGTTTTATTTCAGCTGGAATCCTACTGTACATTTTATTGAATCTTTTGGAAAAATTTCTCACAGCTTCATCATTTTTTCTTTTTAATGATCCAAACTCTGTCATGTAATACAAATAATCTTTTGTGTCCCCCCACTATCTCATAAATGCTTCTTCTAAAGCATCTATGCCATCTATTGAGTTTGGTGGCAATTCCCTAAACCATTTTCTAACCTCACCATTTAAACTTTGAACAAAAACCCTCATCTAAACATCCTCATGTTCAAAATTGTGATTGTCTGCATAACTGCAGAATGTATTCCAGTGTTCTTCTGTAGTAGCATCTCCCTGGCCATTAAATCTTGGAAGGTACTTTTGATAATCTCCTGCTGGGAGAGCATTGAGAGGCTGGGGTAAAATAAGTGGGGCATATCTTGTTGCTACCATAGCAGCCATTCGATTTTGAGGCTGAGCCATTCTAGGATTGGAAATGTTTAAATTTGTATTAGACTGAAGGCTGCTTGACTGTTGTGATGAGGGAGATAAATTACCAGGATTTGATTGATTGACTCGGATGGTCTTAACCAAAGGAATATGGGTTGAAAATAAAGAGGAAGCTCCTGTTTGCAATGCTTCGAGTTTGACCTTCTCTGACAGCAAAGGATTTGTAAAGACACGGAAATTGTCAATTTGGGAAGGGGTAAATAATAGGTCTGACTCTTCTCTTCCTTTTTTTGAATGTGGGTCAAAAGAAGGAACTGGAATAGATGAGGATTCAGGGATCTCCAAGGCTGCAAGCTGTTTGAATTTTTCTGATCAAGTAGAAATTAAATTTCTCCTAGCCTCCTTTAACAACTGCTCAGGATTTGAGACTCCTGGATTTAAAGGGGATGAGGGATTTCCTCGAGTTCCTATCTTTTTTGAAGCCACTATAACTTTTGAAAAGGCGATTGGATGTAGTCTATAACAGATTTCACTGATTTTGTTCACCCTACAAAATCAGTTTCATAATAATGTCGATTACCCAAGGAAGATGTCATTTCCTTTCTCTGTCCCCGGCAACGGCGCCAGAATATGTTATCCCTAAAGTTGAACCTAGACTACAGGGGTTCAAGCTTAAAGAAATCTTTTTCAAAAATGTACTTTCAATGAAATCAATATAAAGACTGGGCTGGTATGTAATCAAAGCTACAGGAAAATCACACAATCATCAAAGAACTGTATAACATAAAACAAGATACAAAATCCAATGTCAAAGAACTACGATCATGAAATTATGAAATGAGACTGTCTCTGTTTTTTAAAAGTTTAAAAGATAACGTGTTTCAACATAAGAATCATTGCAATGGGATTCAATGGACCATATACAAGATAAATCATAAGAAACACAATTTACAAGATACACAGACAAATCATAATCATACTCATATCAAGGTAGAACCTGTATTGCAGATGTAGAGTATTTCATGTTACACAGAAAGTTATCAAAACTGGATCTCCATAACTCCAAATGCCAACCCCCTGTCTCATCTAGAGACTCTCCTTAAATACAAAATATTTGTTTGTTTAAGCTAACTATAAGATCCTACTTCTATGGATCGAGCCTTCTCAAAAATAGAGAAGTCAATCCCCTTTAAACAGTATTCAAGTACAAGTGTAATATAAAAAAGACATATGTCAATAAACAACATTACTTCAAAAGCAAATTACAATTCAACCTCTAAAGACTTTTGGAAGCCTCTGCTAATATAGCTAAATCACTTAAAACCTGAGAACGCTTTTGCAATCTTGCGAATTCAGCATCTTTGTTGTCCTCCTTATTTTGAGCTTTGATGAGTTCAGGCTACTTCTGAATAGTTCTTTTTTTCCTTAGAATATCTTTAGATATTGTCAGCAACTTTTGATACTCTATCTCCTTATCCTCCAGATCTTCTCGAAGTCTTTTATTGGCTATCATCAACTTTTCATTAATGTTTTGCAAATACTTAGTTTGTTCTTTGTATGTCTGCAAAGACTTCTTAACTTGGTTTAGTTCTGGAGATATTTCCAAGTCTTCTTCTTTTATATAGACTTCTTCTTCCTGTAGAGTCCTTGATGCTGAGAAATCCCCTAAATTAACTTGCTTGTTTGTGCAAAAGGCTTCAGGTATAGACCTTGCAACTCCTTGAATATCAATAAATTTCTCAATATCTGAACAATATTGATCCTTACATGTATGTACAGTTTCTTCACTGAGAGCATCATCTATCATTACAATTTCCATGACATCTTCATGTGCTGATCTCTTCTCTGTTTGCAGCTTCTTTCTTAACCTGGTTCTTGGCTTCATATCCCTGTTCTCTGTCTTCAATAACTGATTACGAATTTCACTTTTTGAGGTTATATTTTTTAGCATAACACTCAATTTTTCAGGGTTTTCATTTGTGAATGAAGCTTCAAGACACAAACCTTCCTGAATTGGTTTCTATGTAGTATCCTTTCCTTCTTCAACAGTTTGAATTGGTTTTTTGTGACTTCTTGTTTGTTGGTCTGAATCCTCCATCATCCTTTTTCCTTTCTCTTTAGGGTTATATTTGAACCCTAGCTCTGTCAATAGAGCTTCTCAGGTTCGTCCTTCCTTATGCAACTGTGATAAAATCAATAGCTTAATCAAACCCTGATGATAGACTGATCGAGCAGTATGCTCTGGATGGCCCTGAACCCTTGAAATCATCTTTTGAAGACTTTTTAATAAATAAAATGGGAGATTGAGCTGTATACCTCCATTAAGGTGCATCATCAACCTTAAATGGCATTTAAGCACTCTGTCATGCCGGCCATCGCATGTGATATAGTTTTGTACCATCTCTAAAGGAACCTTTCAACTTGGCTTTATTTTGCTCACATGGATACCGTTTTTCCAATCTAACTTCTCAAATCCTGGCATCAAAAACTCATTGTAATCCCCTTGGAAATCCTGTTGTTTAAACCATCTCTCCCCCTGTGCCAAAACATCTATTGCTTCTGCAATAGAATCTTCGTTTACCCTAACTGTTAAGCTTTCAAGCTTAACCTTTTCATCTTTATAGTTTTTAATAAAAGACATGGTTACCTGTGAGTGATAACCTTGTAATTTCTCACAGAAAATAAACCATCCGGTCTTTTTCATTAATTTGGCTGATCTTGGAAATTTCATTATCCACTCTGTATTATTTGGCTCCAACCTGCAAATTAAGCCTCCTGGCTTTCTTTTTACCACAACTTCTGCATCTTCTTCCTCTGTTGTCTTCGACATTTTTAAACCCCTTCACACTATACTCTTTAAAAGGGAATTTATACTGCAATAGCTCGCTTTGAAATGCAGGGAAACTTATATAATATAATCTGGCCCTTTTAAAATACGATCATTCAAAGTTTGAAAACAAACCCTTGCTGTTTCAAACCCTAATTTTGTTGTTCGTGAACAATGGACGCTGATAATATAAAAACAGCTCTCTGAATGTCCTTCTCCCAATTAACCAGAGCATTTAGGCAAAATAACGAGACAGATTTTAGGGAAAAAGGATGAATTATGTCGACCCTGCCATGATTAGTACTAATACTCATTGCATGGAGTGATTTTAATTCCATAATGAAAACAGTTGTACAAGCCCATGAATGACACAATAAAATTCATAATTTTGTGGACAAGAGTGCTTTTTAAGGCATATTCATACGAAGTACCGAATAACATGAATATAACCATAGTTCATTATCCCATTTATATACCATGGTACTTATGAATAACAATTTTTTAATAAAATACCCTTTGAAACTATGCTGTCAGTTTTAATAGTCCAATCTATAATATAAAATCTCTTGCACATACATAGGTTCATGGCTTTAAATGAGTGAAGATTTTGATGGTTCAAAAGACTAAAAAAAAACCATAATAGCATTCAATCAAAAATAAGGCGTAAAACAAAGCGAAAATTTAAAAATAAAAACTCATCACAATCAAAGATCTTAAGGTAAAAGGTCAAACAACCTTAGAGATAACAGTGTCTATCCTGATGAAGTCAAAAAGACAAGAACAAGATATTTAATCAAACAAGATGATGGAGGAGATGTAGATAATTCAAATTCAAGTGATGTAGAAGATATGGATGTCTCGTATGATTGTGAATTGAATTTATATGCTAACCCTGAACCAACTTCCTTTGAAGAAGTTTTTGCTCGTGATGAGTAGAAAAAAGCCATGTAAAATGAGTATGATACTCTCATTAAGAATGGGGCTTGGAAGTTGGTGGACCCTCCATTTGGAACCAAACCAATTAGTTGCAAGTGAATCTACAAGAACAAGTACAAATCAGATGGCTCACTTGACAAGCACAATGTGAGGCTTGTGGCAAAATATTTTGCACAAAAGAAATGCACTGACTATAAGAAGACTTCCTCCCCCACAGCAAAATGTTCTACCGTCCGCACTTTATTGTCTTTGGTTGCACAAAATTGGGTGAAAAGTTCATAAGGATGTGAAGATCGCTTTCTTAAATGGAGACTTTGAAGAGAATGTCTTCAAGTCTTATCCAAAAGGCTTTGTTGTGAAAGGACAAGAGTTAAAAGTATGCAAACACATCAAGTCGTTATATGACCTGAAACAAGCACCTTCCACATGGTACGAAAAGTTAACCGAACATCTTTTGAAGTTAAATTCAAACATTTTAATCTTGATAATGCAACATTGTTTGTAAAAAAAGTTGGAAGATATGTGGTATATCTTGTGGTGTATGTTGATGATCTTTTGTTGGTAGGAAACAATGAAAGCTATATTGCATTCATAAAGAAAGAATTGAAGAAGGGCCTTGAGATGACAAATTTAGAACACCTTCACCACTACTTGGGAATTGAATTGACTCAAAATCCTAGGTATATATTCATCTCTCAAAAGAAATACATTGGAAATTGTTGAACATGTTCGACATGACAAAATGTAATCATCTCTCCACTCCAATGGAATAGAACTTGAAGCTCACATCAAAAGAAGGGAATGAATTTGAGGATGCAACCAAGTACAGGTATCTTGTAGGAAGTTTTATCTACCTTACCACCCCCAGAGCAAATATTTCATTCATTGTTGGGATGCTTTCCAAGTTCATGCAAAAACCTTCTGAAAGACATTGGTCTACTACCAAAAGAGTTCTAAAATATTTGAAGGTGACTCAAGATTTTGGACTCAAGTATTCTAAGATGGATGACTTCAACCTAATTGGGTATTATGATTGAGATTTTGATGGTGACAAAGGGATTGGACTGTCTACTTCAAGCTACCTCACGAGTCTTGGATTAGTAGATGTCTTGTGAAGATCACACAAATAGTCGATTTCAGTAAATTCCACAACAGAGGTAGAATATGTGGTTGCGGCAGAAGTAACAAAAGAGATTGTGTGGCTCAAGAAAATACTAGAAGATTTGCAAGAGAAATAGATGAATTATACTCCTCTACTTATTGACAACACTTCTACAATCAAGTTGGCCAAAAAGCCCAAATTCCATTATCGAGCCAAGCACATCAACACAGAGTGCCATTTAATTTGATATCATGTAGAGGCCAAGACAATCCACTTGAGATATTGTTCAACCCATGAACAAATCGTGAACATCTTCACCAAAGCACTTGGAAGGAAAAAGCTTGAAAAATTTAGAATGATACTCGGACTCACGAACGCCCCTTCAGAGTAAGGGGGAGGGGGGTTGTTGAAATCCTAATCCGTAGGGTTAGGGTTCTTGTAAATAATTTTTGTCTTCAGTTACAAAATTATGAGACACGTACCTTGGAACATGAAAAGCCAAAGGTCACCACATTTCTATAAATAAACTATTCGCCGGCAATAAAATTCATCCCTGGAGTTGTTCCTTTCAATAACATTAGTGAATCTTTAAAATATACATATTGTAAAAATATTTAAGCATTTAGTAAACTTTACCATACCATATCCATATTATGTTGAATATTCACCGAATTTTGAATCCTAATGAATTTTTCATACAAGAACTCCCAATATCGCCAAATCTTGCTACTATGGTTTACCCCAAGTACCATCCTCGGAATGAGAGGAAGTGGCTGGGCAATTTCTCCCAGGATATTTTAGCTAGAAACACAATACAAAAAAAGGTACTTTATCTTTTTCATTTGCGAGATGAAGTCTGAATTGATCAATTACCCACTTTATTGTCTTGGAGACTTGGTCAACATTATTCACTCTCCCCTAGTTTTGAACTACTCTATATAATTACAAGTGACTGTACATCCGTCATGTGTATAGTTCCGACAATCTCCTCTTAAACTTGCGTACTTGCTCACTCTGGCCCTTTCTTGTGTCTGAGTATTGCATCGATGGTAATGTGTGCATATCACAAGCAGAGAGAAAAGTGTTTATGCATGCAAGTAGAATATATGCATTTATGTATGTATGCCATTTCTATTTGTAACAAATCTCACCTTCAAATTTGAGAGAAATTCAGCAATATTTCAGTTCTCAATGTCTTACACTGGATGTAATTATATTATAGATGCACCAGTCAAAGAACAATATATATGGCCAGTTAAACAATTTTGCAATCCACGTATATGAAGAATAAAATATGGTAGCATAGAAAGAATAAGCCATATCGGCTTTGCCCTTAAATTATCAATTATGGCTTTTAGCCATGTAATTTAAATAAACTTTCACCTCTTCTACCAGCATCTCATAATCGAAAATGGCTAAAATTATGGATCCAGCAACTTATTAGCCTTCCCAGGCAGTTGTCTTGCCAGTTTGCTAACACGTAATAACAATATGTCAATGTGTCATTGAAATTTCAGATACAACAGCAATAAATAAGACTCTTATAGGTCAAGCCAAACCTTGACCTACACACGAGGCACTCTGATTTCTGAATTTGGACAAAGCTAGAGTTCCCATGTCTTCCAGCAGTTTACAACTGTATGGAACTAGAAAATCAGAGTTGAAAGAGATGATTGATCAAAGACACTTTTTCATTTACAACCTACAAGGCTACCTAATGCTTGGGAATTCCCGATAATCCATCTTTGAATCCTGGATAATGTAATCAAGAGTCAAGACCACTACTTACAGTAAAATAGTATCTTATGGTGTAGATATTTGATACATTTATGATTGTATGTTAATGTGGTAAGTTATTATTTTTTCTTCATTGCCCTTGGGTTCTTGCACATGCGCACACTCAATGGCGTGACTTCAACTAGCTCATCCTCTTGAATATATTCAATACAATCATCCAGACTGAAATCCAAAGATGCATTAAGGACCACTGCAAACATCAAATAAGGTGTTAATATGCAAAATGCGAAGTGATGTATGGAAAACATTTTACTTGATCTAATACAGGGTGTGAGTACCTGTCTGTTCCTTGTTAGAACGGACATTTGTTGCAGCCTTCCTCTTGCAGACATTTAGGGACAAGTCACCTGGTCTTTGATGGATACCTACAATTTGACCCTTGTAGACATCTACACCAGCGCCTAAAAACAGCTGGCCTCTTTCTTGAGAACTGCATAAGGCATATGTAGTACTTGTTCCTGTCTCAAATGAGACCTGTTCATGAAATACTTTGATAAGATACAGTCCCGGGAATTATCTAACATTACATCTCAGATATGTATTGTGAAATAAACATACTTTAGAACAGAAATTTGTAATAAATAAAATAAACAATGTACCAAAGAGCCTTGGTCCCTTGTACTGATATCTCCTGCCCATGGCCCATACTCCTCAAAAATGGTGTTTAAAACTGCAGTACCTCGAGAAGCAGTCAAAATTGCATTTCGAAGACCAAGTAGACCACGAGTTGGTATTTTGTATTTCACCACTGTTGTATTCTCCACGCTACATGTAAAAAAATGAAATTTTCAATCATAAATAGGTTTTACTTGAGACAAGCATGAAAAACACTGCAACTACCTGTTGACTGCCCAAAAACACAAGTAGTTCCAATTCCAAAATGAGTCAAGAAAGCCATCATTTCACAAGGCGATTTAAAGTTCCTCTAAAATATGACAACAGCATTAATAGAAGATTGGCAGAAAAGACAGCAGATTAGTACAAATGTCCAATAATAATCATCTTCAGAAGACAATCAAGTTAGGTGAGGCCTTAGTAATTATGTTCCAAGACAAAATAAAACTTGAGAAAAGTGAGAACAAAGTGATTACTTTTATAACACCCTCTTTACATCTACAAACCAAAAAACTTAAATCCTTGTTAAAAAACAAAAAAGATGACTGGCATTCTACTCCTAATGGACAACTAGTGAACCTTGAAGATAAGATAAAATGACTAGAAAGTGCATCCACAAATCATTTTTTGATCTAAAATCCTTTAACCATTAGTAAACTTAAAAAGAGTCATCTTTAAGCTTCTACTTGTGAACAAATTCTTGTTGGGGTTTTTCCTTAAAGATTTACCCTTTGAAACTAGTTGATACCTAGAAAAGTATAAAAGTAAATTATCCTATTAATGTCTGCTTAAACCAATTTGGTTAATTGGACCAAGGTTACGGGGAAGCGTCCCCCCCCTCCTCGCCCCCGCTCCAGAAGCTCGCTCTGCAAGGAAGCGCTGCAGGAGCTAACCGAAAGCGCGCTTCCTAGATCGCTCCTGATCCAGAGCGCACTTCCATTCAATTTGAAGCGCTCCCTGCTCTGTCCGGGAGCAAACGCTCCCATATCGTCCCGTTGTCACTCCCGCCGTCGCTCCCCGTCCCTCCCACCTTTAAATGACACCCACGGAAGAGAGGAAACGGATGATGGGGATGGGGTCCACAATGGGTGTTTAGAGGGAAGGAGGAGGGCTTTGGGGGATAAAGCCCTCTTCTCCAACCTCGTTATCACTTTGCAAGAGAAGAGAAGAGAAGAGAAGAGGAGAGGAGGAGAAGGCTGCCACCACTAGAGAGCGGGAGCCAAAAGGTGGGCTCTACAATCTTCTTTGTTGATTTGTCATTTGCTTTGTATTTGAATTTTGAATGTGTTTGACCTTTGATTTCTAATTTCAATCATGATTCATGAATGATGAATGCTTGGCCTTGTTCTATACACTAGAATGTAGTAATGTACATTGTTAAATCTCTAGCTTCTCCCTCACTCTATTGCAGGCAACAGGTTAAATCTCTAGTTCCATCTGGCATCAACCATGATGATGGATTTATGGTTTATTTTGTTGGTTCCATTTGTTATTTTGATGATGGTGGTTGGAAACCGAAGAAGGAATGAGGGAGAGGATGAAGAAGTGGGAATGTTAATTTTTCTGAGCAGCATCGAGAGCCATTCTCTTCGGAGAATGGGGACACCTGGTCCGGGACCACAGTGTAGACTCAACCCAGTGTTGAGTGACATTTTTGTTGAATGGTAAATATCTGGTCTGGGACCATGATATAGACCCAACTCTGCCCTGGGTAGACTCAACCCCATGTTGAGTGACCATTCTGTTGAATGGTAAACATCTAGTCCAGGACCACGATGTGGACCAGTCTAGTACTGGTAGACTCAACTTAGTTCTGAGTAGCCATTCTCTTGGAGAACGGAGACGCTTGGTTTGTTACAAAGTTTTTGACCTAGAGTCAAATTATGCAGCCTATGCCTGAGGCACCTGCTCTGTTACCAGGAAGGCACGGTAAGCCCTAGACTAGGTCTAGGCATGTGTGACACTCTGACCCTTGATCTATGGGCTTTGTGTGCTTCTCCAAGGATTAGCTACCCTTGGTTAAGTTACCCTAGTACCTGATCTAGGTGTCACACAGAGTGTGAGATCAAAGCTCTAGTAACTCTCTTGGTTTATGATGATGTACTTTTGGAATCAAAAAGATCACAGGTAATGACCACAGGGGCACTTGGAAAATGGCTAAAGTCAAAAGTCAAAAATACATAAGGACTTTTGGACCACAGGAAAAAGACCACAGGTGAAAGTCAAATTACATAAGGACTTTTTGGGTAAAAGTCAAAGTTACTAAAAAGACATTTTTTGTAAAAAGCTAAAAGTGAAATTAGGAAAAGAATAAAACATTATTAGTTTATCTTTCCTAATTTTGGTCCACTTACAGGTGACTAAAGGCTATAAAAGAAGATCAAGTCAATTCATTATCACATACAATGTCACAGGGTTCGCCAAACCTAAACCTCCAAGTTTGAAGTTCGGCGAACCTTAAAAAAATTGGAAAATTCATATAGGTTCGTCAAGGTTCGTGCTGGTTTTCGGCAGTTGTTTTTTCATTTTTCGGCTAGGGTTTCGACAGCTGTTTTGTCAGTTTCTGGCTAGCGTTCTCAATGTGTTGTTTCGGAGAGACGAGCTCGTGAGTTCGCGTGACTCTGTGTGTTCGCGTGAGCCCGTGAGTCCGCTTGTTCGCGTGAGCTGGTGCAACAATCTGTGAGTCCGTCACTCTCCGTGCAACAATCCGTGAGTCCGCCACTCTCCAGTCTGTAAGTCTGGCGGCCGCCACTCTCCAGTCCGTGATTCTAGTGGGCAGATTAAAGGCGCGAGGCTTCAACAGTAGATCAAATTTTTGTTTTTTAAATGTTTTTTGTTATAACTTTTAACTATAGTTAATTTTTAATGTTTTATATTATAATTTAATTTTTTAAATGTTTTACGTAAATATTTTTAACTATAGTTTTTTTTTTAAGTTCTTTTTATATGTTTTTTAATGTTTTTTTTTTTATATTTTATGTTTTTAATGTTTTATATAGTATGTGTTTTATATTATAAATTTCAACAGTGGATCAAATTTTTATTTTTTAAATGTTTTTTTTATAATTTTAACTATAATTTATTTTTCCTGATTTATATTATAATTTTTTTAAATGTTTTATGTAAATATTTTTTACTATAGTTTATTTTTATATGTTTTTTTAATGTTTTATGTTTTTAATGTTTTTTTATATGTTTTATGTTTTTAATGTTTTATATAGTATGTGTTTTATATTATAATTTACAATATACTAATATAGTTATAGTATGTATTATTAAGTTTTCATCGTAATATAGTTAAAGTATACTTTATAATTATAATTAATTATAGTTTTATATATAGTTTATTTTCAAATGTTTTATATTATTATTTATAATTTAATTTATAATTATATATATATATATATATATATACACACACATAGACGAACCTCATCCAAAAATTCGAACCCGAATCGAACCTAAAGGTCACCAAACCTAAATTCGAACCCGAACCTTGTGACATTGATCACATATTCACTTGCTCTCACAGGTACTATTGCTTCTAAAGATCAGCAAAACCCTCAGCTAGGGTTTCTATGTTTTCTTGTCTTAGGGTTTGCCAAAACCCTCATCTTCAGCAGTCAAATATACTTCAAATTTCGAGCAGTTCTGTTTTTCCATCTCGGGCAGGATGATAATCTTTTCGGGCAGGATGATAATCTTTTCGGCGCCTCTCCTTCCTTCATGGCTGCCTTCTACCTTCTTCGGGCAGGGCTCGGATTGCCCAACAGACTCACAGGCTAGCCCTAGCTAAGCTTGGGCTACCCATTCTAGCTCACGGCCACCCACCGTGAGCCCTAGCAGGGCCCCGGGAAGCCTGTTAAGGGCTTCCAGGCACCCTAGCTAAGCCCCTTGGGGCTCAGGCTAGCCCAGATCTGCTACGGCCAGCAGACAAAGGGCTTGGCCCTAAGCCCGGGCTTCCCAACAAACTTCGGGTAGTCTGTTATCCTCTTAGCTGTAGAGATCTACCATCCGGGCAGTGAGCAAAAGACACGGGCAAAACAGGGCAAGGCAAAAATAAATTCTGGGCAGCCTGTGAGATTCCGGGCAGGGCAAAAAAATAGGCACGGGCAGTGACAGGAAGATTCTGGGCAGACTGTAAATTTCCGGGCAAGAAAATTTTATTTTGGGTAGCCTGCCATAATTGCCTGACAGTCATTTTTGAGTTTTTGGGCAAGCCCTAATTTTTCTGGGCAGATTTAATAATTATTCGGGCAGACTATTTTTGGACAGTTTTGATTATCTCTGAGCAGATCTGGAAATTTGAGGACCTAGGGTTTGAAACCCTTATTCTGATCTTCGTTGAGAAAATTTACTGTAAACTATGGTTAAACCCAGATTGGGGTTTGAGGAACTTTTTGAAGAATTTCCTAAGTCATCTCATTTACGAGATGAGCTACTAATGTTTTTTGGGGGTTTTGTCATTTGAAGGTTTCCCCAATGAAAAACTCTTGTGTCCATTGCCCTGATGTGATGAATGTTATTTTACTGCACTTGTTATTTGTTTAAGTTAATCTGCAAATTTTTAAGTATTTATGCTAATGCTAAAATTCAACATGATATCAAAGCTTAGCGTGTGAAAACACAGTAAAGGGACACTGCTGTTGTTTTTCCTAGATCTTGGGATAAGATTTGTAGATCTAACTTTTGACTAAGTGGCAGAGATGGCCACCAATGGTTTCAAACCAGAAGAGAAGCTCTATGGTTCAGCCAACTTCAACTCCTGGAAGGCCAAGTTAACAACCATTCTAGATGAAAATGACTTGGATGACATTGTTTTTAATGTCATTGAAGAGCCAACAACAAATGCTGGTAAGCTTGCTTACAAGAGGAAGCAAGGTAAGGCTAGAAGAATCATCTATGATTCTATCAGAGTCAGTGATGCCCAACATCACATCTTTGAAGACTACTAAAGAGTGCTTTGATACTTTGGTCAACCTTTATGAAAAGAAGGCTCCCAGTCAGAAGAGAGTCTTGAAGAAGAGGTTACAAACTTTGAAGCTGTACAAAGATGAAAGTGTGGGTTCCTTCTTCACAAAGATTGCTCAGGTAAGAAATCAACTCATTGCTATTGGTATTATTGTTGATGATGATGACCTTGCGCAAACAGTGGTTGATGGTCTCCCAAGCTCTTGGGAAACTTTCATGGCATTTGTCAGTGGACGAGAGAATCAACCAGCCTTTGAAAGGCTTTGGCATGATTGCATAGAAGAAGAAGAAAGGACCTCTGGCAAGGTAGTCAAGGAGGACAACCTTGCACTTGCAGCAAAGACAAAGAAGTTAAAGAAGCTTTTCCCTCAGCAAAAGAAGGGAAAGAAACCTCAGGGTAAGTTTTTTGACATGTCAAAAGTGGAATGTTATAGTTGCCACAAGTTTGGACATTTTGCTAGAGACTGTAGGCAGAACAAGAAGAAACCCAAGAGAAGGTTTCAAGCATCTGCTGCAGACGCAGAGGAAGAAGAAGATGAAGAACCAAAGAAGAAGAAGAAAACCAAGGCTAACAAAATTGAAGAACCTAAAAGATAGTACTACTTGATTTCTGCTCTAACTGGTTCTTTCTCAGCTTGTTCCACTTCTTGGATGGTGGACAATGGTGCCTCTAGGCACATGACAGGTAACCGTGGAGCTCTCACCAGTTACAGAAAGAAGAAGTTCACCACTCAGGTAGAACTTGGAGATGACTCCACTTACAAGATTGAAGGAGTTGGCTCAACTTCACTTCAACTTGATTCAGGTACGATTCTTCATATTGATGATATTCTTTATGTTCTTGGTTTAAAGAAGAATCTTTTATCTGTCGTTGGTTTAGAAGACAAGGGCTACAGAGTCCTCTTCATGGACAAGAAGGTCTTCTTATGGGCAAAAGACAGATCTAAACTCAGCAGTACAGATTGGGGTTCGAGAGGGAGGCTTCTACAAGGATTCCAAAGATTCCCCTCATGCTTTGGTACATCACACAGTTGATCCTTGTGAACTTTGGCATAGAAGGTTTGGACACCTTCACTGCACAGCTCTCTCAATATTGCAGAAGATGGTCACAGGTATGCTAGAAGTTTCTCCAAAACATGAAGGAATTTGCAAAGGATGTGCTCTAGGAATCAAGAAAGAGTTGACAATGCCTTACAACCCTCAGCAGAATCGGGTTGCAGAAAGGAAGAATAGGACAATCTGTGAGGCTGCTAAAGCCATGATCACTGATCTAGATCTTCTTTTGTCTTTGTGGGTTGAAGCTACAGGAACTGTTGTGTACATCCAAAACAGAAGCCCTCATGCTATCTTGGGGGAGAAGACTCCAGAAGAAGTCTTCACCAAGAAGAAACCTGTAGTTGATCACATGAGGATATTTGGTACTTCTGTGTATGTCCATGTGCCAAAAGAGAAGAGGGCTAAGCTAGAGCCCTCTGGTAAGAAAGGTATATTTGTTGGGTACAGTGATTGCTCGAAGGCTTATCGAGTATATATACCGAGACAAAGCCACATTGAGGTCAGCAGAGATGTGATCTTCCATGAGGAAGCTGTGTTTTGTAAAACACTAGAGCTTTCACCGAAAGATGCAATTGCTCCACTTGAGTTTCCAGATTCAGAAATTCAGAGGGGGGAAGAGGAATTTGAAGATCAAATTGCAGAGTACCCGAGAACACTGAAAGTCCACTAGAAGAGCTACTTGAAGTTCTTCCTTCCAAAAGGAGACCTGCTTGGTACCGAGAGACTGTGCAAGAAGGAGAGAAGCATAAATCTCCTCCTGGGACTTTCAGAGAAAGCAGAAGACCACAGAAGTATTCTGATCGTATGAGTTAGCGTATCAGTTCAGAACCTTCATCATACGAAGAAGCAGCAAGTAAACAGATATGGATTGATGCCATGATTGAAGAGTACAAGTTAATCATGAAGAATGATGTTTGGGAAATCGTTCCTAGACCAACAGGGAAGTCAATTGTGACTTCCAGATGGCTTTATAAAATCAAGCATGCTGCTGATGGCAGTGTGGAGAAATATAAAGCTAGATTCGTAACTCGTGGCTTCACTTAGAAAGAAGGCATTGACTATGACGAGACATTTGCTCCTATTGCCAGCTATACTACCATCATAACCATTATTTCACTTGCTGCAATATTCGGATGGAAGTTACATCAAATGGATGTAAAGACAGCCTTTCTCAATGGTAAGATTGAGGAAATTGAACAACCTAAAGGCTTTGTGACTCATGGGAAGAAAACCCATGTATGTAAACTGAAGAAAGCCTTGTATGGACTAAAACAGGCTCCTAGAGTCTGGTATGCCAGGATGGATGGATTTCTCCATAGCTTGGGGTTTTCCAAAATTACAGTTGATTCTAACTTGTACTTTAAGGTTGTTCATAATCATGTCTTGATACTTGTTCTATATGTAGATGACTTGTTTCTTACAGGTGATGAACAGTTGATAGACCAGTGTAAGAGGGAGCTTACCTTTGAATTTGAGATGAAAGATCTTGGATTGATGGATTACTTCCTTGGCTTAGAAGTCTGGCAAAATCCAAGTGAGATCTTCCTGACACAAGGAAAGTATGCAGTGGATATCTTGCAGAGATTTGGGATGCAGGACTGCAAGTCCATGAGCGTACCAATGACTACCAACTAAACAAAGTTGCGGGACTCAACCTCTAGTTCACAAAATGTGGACTCTGCTCTATACAGACAGCTCATTGGTTCCTTGATGTATCTCGTGCATACGAGACTAGACATCTGTTACACAGTGAATGCACTGAGTCAGTTCATGTCCGATCCGAAGCACATACACTTGGTAGCTGCCAAACATGTGCTCAGATATGCACGAGGTACTATCACTTATGGGCTCAGGTATACTTCCAGCAGTGGAGTATTGTTATCTAGATATTCAGATTCAGATTGGGCTGGCAATGCAGTTGATCGGAAAAGTACCTCTCGTTATTGCTTCAGTATGGGATCGTCAATGATCTCTTGGTCCAGCAGGAAGCAGAGTTCCATAGCTCAGAGTACAGCTGAGGCAGAGTATATTGCTGCAAGTGATGCCTGCAAGGAAGCAGTTTGGCTCAGAAAATTGTTATTTGATCTGTTCGAGGGAAACCTTGACTCAACGATCATCCATTGCGATAATCAGAGTTGCATAAAGCTTTCGAAGAACCCAGTGTTTCATGATAGATCGAAACACATTGAAATGAGGTATCATTTCATCAGAGACCTAATGCAGAAAGGTGCTCTGAAGTTGTAGTACATTCGCATAGATGAACAGATATCTTGACCAAGCCTCTGTCAGCATCAAAGTTCGTGTACTTTCATGACAAGCCTGGTATGGCGAAGAATGCCTCTCTCATTGAGAGAGGGTGTTGATTTTTCTAAGCAGCATCGAGAGCCATTCTCTTCAGAGAATGGGGACACCTGGTCCGGGACCACGGTGTAGACTCAACCCAGTGTTAAGTGACCATTCTGTTGAATGGTAGATATCTGATCCGGGGCCATGATATAGACCCATCTCTGCCCTGGGTAGACTCAACCCAATGTTGAGTGACCATTCTGTTAAATGGTAGACATCTGGTCCGGGAACACGATGTGGACCAGTCTAGCACTGGTATACTCAGCTTAGTTTTGAGTAGCCATTCTCTTGGAGAATGGAGGCGCTTGGTCTGCTACAAAGTATTTGACCTAGGGTAAAATTATGCAGCCTATAGTTGAGGCACCTGGTCTGTTACCAAGAAGGCACTATAAGCCCTAGACTGGGTCTAGGCATGTGTGACACACTGACCCTTGATCTATGGGCTTTGTGTACTTCTCCAAGAATTAGCTACCCTTGGTTAAATTACCCTAGTACCTGATCTAGGTGTCACACAGAGTGTGAGATAAAAGCATTAGTAACTCTCTTGGTTTATGATGATGTACTTTTGGAATCAAAAAGATCACAAGTAATGACCACAAGGGCACTTGGAAAAATGCTAAAGTCAAAAGTCAAAAATACATAAGGACTGTTAGACCACAGGTGAAAGTCAAATTACATAAGGACTTTTTGGGTAAAAGTCAAAGTTACTAAAAGGACCTTTTTTTGTAAAAACGTAAAGGTGAAATTAGGAAAAGAATAAAATATTATTATTTTATCTTTCCTAATTTTGGTCCACTTACAGGTGACAAAAGGCTATAAAAGAAGATCAAGTCAATTCATTATCACATATTCACTTGCTCTCACAGGTACTGTTGCTTCTGAAGATTGGCAAAACCCTCAGCTAGGGTTTCTATTTTTTCTTGTCTTAGGGTTTGCCAAAACCCTCATCTTTAGCAGTGAAATATACTTCAGATTTCGGGCAGTTGTGTTTTTCCATCTCGGGCAAGATGATAATCTTTTTGACACCTCTCCTTCCTTCACGGCTGCCTTCTACCTTCTTCAGGCAGGGCTCAGATTGCCCAACAGACTCATGGGCTAGCCCTAGCTAAGCTTAGGCTGCCCATTCTAGCTCACGGCCATCCACCGTGAGCCCTAGCAGGGCCCCGAGAAGCCTGCTAAGGGCTTCCCATTCTAGCTCACGGCCACCCACCGTGAGCCCTAGCAGGGCCCCAGGAAGCCTGCTAAGGGCTTCTGAGCACCCTAGCTAAGCCCCTTAGCAGCCGGGCTAGCCCAGATCTGCTACAGCTAACAGACAAAGGGCTTGGCCCTAAGCCCGGGCTTCCCAATAGACTTCGGTTAGTCTATTATCCTCTCAGCAGTAGAGATCTGCCATCCGAGAAGTGAGCAAAAGACACAGGCAGAATAGGGCAAGGCAAAAAAATAGGCACGGGCAGTGACAGGAAGATTCTAGGCAGACTGTAAATTTTCGGGCAAGAAAAATTTATTCTGGGCAGCCTCCCATAATTGCTTGACAGTCATTTTTGAGTTTTCAGGCAAACCCTAATTTTTCTGGGCAGATTTAATAATTATTCGGGTAGACTGTTTTTGGACAGTTTTGATTATCTTTGAGCAGATATGGAAATTTGAGGACCTAGGGTTTGAAACCCTTGTTCTGATTTTGCTGAGAAAATTTACTGTAAACTGTGGTTAAACCAAAATTGGGGTTTGAGGAACTTTTTGAAGAATTTCCCAAGTCATCTCATTTACGATATGAGCTACTAATGCTTTTTGGGGTTTTTGTCCTTTGAAGGTTTCCCCAGTGAAAAACTCTTGTGTCCATTGTGTTGATGTGATGAATGTTGTTTTACTGCACTTGTTATTTGTTTAAGTTAATCTGCAAATTTGTAGGTGTTTAGGCTAATGCTAAAATTCAACAGGGAAGTGGCACATACCATGGAGAGGAGGAGGAGGAGGAGGAGGAGGAGGAAGAGGAGGAGGAGGAAAACCGAAAGTAAACCAAAGATGACCCCACACCCTTGTGGAAATATGTCACAAGGCAGGCAGGAGGTAGAGGGGGTGGAACCACCAAATTTGTTTGCCCCCATTGTAAAAAGACATACACAGGTTCATATACCTGTGTGAGAAGACATCTATGTGGGAACATGCCATGTGATGAAAGAAAAACTGTAGGAGTTTGTGTTTTCCCAAATGTGGTATCAACACAAAGAGCCATCTATAAGAAGGAAGAATTTGAATCACAAAACATAACAAAACAATCATCGGATGACCATGACCTTTCATGCTTACCAAGAACTGGAGGCCCATCCACCCAAGGCAGTGGATTCTCTCCCATGCAATCACATGGCAAGACTATCAGATTTCCTTGATCAAGGTGGTAGGGATGACCTGGATTCAAAAGTGTTTCGGTTTCTCTATGCTTGTTGCATACCATTCAATGTTCTTCGCTCACCCTATTGGCATGAAATGGTAGAGGCCATCCGCACTGCCCCAGCAGGATATAAGAGCCCCGAGTATGACAAAGCTAGAATTGTGGGGCTTGACAAGGAAAAAGCCAATATCCAAAATGCTTTGGGGCAATTCACAAATGCTTGGAATGAGTATGGGATATCAATTGTATCAGATGGTTGGACAAATATGAAAAGTAAGCCATTGATAAATGTTCTTGGTGTCTCGACTCTCTGCTACTGGTGCAGTCTTCCTTTCGGCACATGACTACTCAGATAAATTCAAGACCGGCATGAACATTGGAGAAGTCCTACTCAAAAACATTGAAGCTATTGGTCCATACAATGTCATCCAAGTCATAATAGATAATGCTCCTAATTGTAAGGCAGCGAGAGCAATCATTGAAGATAAATACCCCAACATATTTTGGTATGGGTGTTTGGTTCATACATTGAACCTTTTGATGCATGACATTATTAAGTTGAAGGAAAATGAATACAAATGGATTGGTGAACTGTACAAAAAAGGCAAGCACGTGATAAGATTTATTACCAACCATAGTAATGCCCATGGCATTTTCCGCACTCACTCAAAGTTAGAGCTATTAAAGATAGCACAGACTAGATTTGCTAGCTATTACCTCACCTTCAGGTGCCTTTTGAAGGTAAGAGAGGCATTGGCTAGCATGGTATCAAGTGAATCATGGCAAGTCTTGAAAGATAGGGCTACATCCACATCTGACAAGCTTGATTTTCAAGATGTGGAAGACACAGTTTTTGATGGTCAATTTTGGGCAAGTGTCAAATTTGTTTTGCAGTTCACAAAGCCCATGTATCACATGATTGGGTTTGCAAATACAAATAAGCCAATCATTGGGGAGGTGTGAGCAGATGGATAGCATGTTGGGCCAGATTAAAGATATTGTTGAATCCAAGGATCCCATCCTGTATGACCATATTCACACACGTGGTCAAAAGGTGGGAACATCTCAACGTTCCACTGCATGCCTTAGCTTATGTATTAACACCAAAATATTATTCTCCATCTTGGTTGGCCAAACCAGCACCTGGGGGTGGGGTTAGGAGAAAGCCCCACACAGATCCAGAGGTACAGGTTGGGTACATGGCTGCTATAGACAAGTTGGTCCCTGATGAAGAGGAATGTGCCTTATTGTGTAGTGAATTAAGCAAATACCTCAGTGATATTGGTCCGTTTGGTACTTTGAAGTTTGCATGCTAGAAAAGATCGAGATAGGGTGCCTCCTATTGAATGGTGGAACATTTATGGCTCATCATGCCCACGCTTGTATAAATTGGCAACTAAAGTGCTTTCACAGGTGGTAAACAGTTCCTCTGCAAAAAGGTGTTGGAGCACCTATAGCTTCATCCACTTAGTGAAAAGAAACCAATTAAATGAAAATCGGCCAAAAAGCTTGGTTTATGTACATTACAACTTGAGGTTGTTGACTCATTACTGTGAGCGGGCCAAAACCGATTAATCAAATGTCACTTGGGACAACAATCCGGAGGAGCATAACTTGGAGGATGGAGCCTTAACTTTAGAGCGCTTGGAGGATGAGCTTTTGGATGATGAGGATGACCATGCAGCAACAGCAACAGCAACAATGCCACCGCCATCTTCTACCTTGTTTCCAGATGCACCATCTTTGCCTAGAGTTTCAACTTCACAACCCCACCTACATCAGCAAGGGGGGGTCATGCAGGACCAAGTCTTGGACGTGGCTCAAGCCGCTCAACATTGGTGGCTACTAGGGATGATAATCCCGCTCCCTTTGTTCATAGACCACGGGAAAAGAAATTAGAAATTTCCCATGGCAAGAGGAAACATCCATAAAATCTACTTTTCTTGTCTTTTCTTATTTACAGTACTTTCAACTTTCTTCATTGTTGAGATTCGAGAACTTGCGTCATTGATTCTTTGATATTTATTATGGTATATTTTGTGAACATTATATGGCAATTCAAGTTTGAAGTTTGAAGTTTAACTCTGAAGCTGTAAGGTTGATAACTTGATGTTATGGATAATGGACCTATGTTTGATGAATTCACTAGTATATGATTGAATCATTGATGGTTGATGAATGATGTTATATGGTATTATGGTTTATTTCATGTTTTTATGCTTTCCATAACTAATTCAACATTCTACAAGCATTTGTTGGCATATATGCATCAAAATATATTAAAAATATATATTATATAAAAAACGCTCCCAAACCGGAAGCTTTTGAAAATTTCGTTTTTCACACCCGCTCCCAAGTAACCTTGAATGGACATGTGTTGCCCCTTTGATGATGGAGGGAAACAACTCCAGGAGGTCAAACACATTCCCTCACACATACACAAGGGGCTTCACACCCATTGGAGTTTGAAACTGGGCTCTTTGCATGGTGGTGCCCTGTCCCAACCACTAAGCCACAGCCTGATGGGTAGAAGTTGAAATACACTATAATCTACAATAGTTTTATTTCCCACATTTAGAGCATCCAGAAATAACATCAATGAACAATTCAATCCCAAACTATAAATTCTGACTCTGCACAGGAAAATTGATTGGCACTTGATATTTGGCAGGAACGAAACAGCAATATATGAGGATTTATATTTCTCAAATAGCCTTCCATAGTTTTCTGGTGAATGCCTTTCCTGAGCATTTTTAAAGCAGTGAGCCTTGTAATTTATTTTGCTGTGGAAAATTTCATATTTTATGAACAATGCTGCTGTGGTTCACGGCATAGGCACCAGAGATTTTCACAGCTTTACAATTTCTGTTTTGTAGCATTGTGTATATGACTATGGGATAGGCAATTCTATTTTCTCCATCATTACCAGTATAGGTCTATGCTTTTCCCATATATCCCATTGATCTTGCAGAGAAAAACCACTGCCAAGTTCATGTATACAACACTCACAGTCCAAAGACATACCATTTACTTATACTTCCAATATATGTATATATATAGATATAGATATATAACAAAGAAACCAGAAACTACAATCCATATCACAAACATAGCATCATCTCTGAACTAGCCAAACTAGCCCATAAAATTCAGACCAAACTCAAAGTAGAAATAACTAACATTTGAATTGAAGATTATGTGCAGCAGGAAAAGGTTATCATAGGAGCCAATGAAACTAAACAAGTCACAAACACTACCAAAGGAGAGAACATGGAAAGAGACAAAAAGGTTACAATAGGAGACGATGACACTAAACAAGTCGCAAACACTATCAGAAGGAGAGAACATGGAAAGAGACAAACTAAAATACGAAGTAGATGAATCAACCATATTGGGGAGGACATCGTATCATCTACTCACTGAAGCAGAAGCACCCACTGGCATCCATTTGCAGCCCATGGTTACTGTCAATGATGGGAATAACAAGCCAAATCCATGATTGGCAGAACTCCAGAAAAGTAGTTGTCATCTTCTTGTCTTCTTCGGCTAACAAATCCAATTGGTTTCACACTATGGGTCAGGTCTTCACCCTAATCCCATCTGTCTAGTAGAATTCAAAACATTTCCATCAAAAATCATAAGATACATACTTGCAGCTAGGATGGAGAACCATTGTAAAAATGTCAAAAGGCGTATGCTAGGTCAGTGAAAGCAGGGTGTTATTATTGCCCCCAGCAAGTACTGATTCCCCTAAGTGACATTGATATTTTCTCCCCTGCAAGGAGGGCTCTTGATTAGCAGAAGCCATCGTGGTCATTAAGTTGGGCCAAGAGGTCACATGCATATAGTGTCCTATCTCTTAATGGGTAGTTGATGCTCCATGATCAAAGTATAAAGGAAGCTTTCAATGCCTATCACCATTAGCCATATCCCTGACAGGATTGTATTTTTATCAATGTTCCACTTATTTTCTAGGACATTGGGATGCAAGAAAAAGGAAATGCATCAGGGGTACATGTGGAGACACCCCCCAAATTTTAAAGTGTCATGGGGGATATCAGAAATTCCTTTTTTCCATTGAAATTCCTGCATAACACTCAATATTGCTGCACTTTATACATGTCCATTGTCTGTTAATGTGGTACCTATTCCACAAGAATGAGAGCCCTTCCTTTTGGATGTAGAAGTCCAAACGAGCAGTGGTGAAGGCATAAGAGCAGATGGATGAGCTTTCCTTCAGGGACTTGCTCCCACATTGGAATCAGGTTGTAATGTGACATTTTGGGTAGAGAAGGTGCTCTTTTCATCCACTGCCATTTGCAACCTCAAAATTCTGATCTTTGCAGCATGATCGGTTTCTCACAACATTAAACCCTTTACCACCTATAGGCTGTGCCCAAAAGGTGTTGCTTAGCCCGACTAGAACTCCCGACCCAATGATGGCTACAAATATTGCATGATCTGCCACTTATCTTTCCCAGATTTCTGTTGGTCGGGGCCCTTTGTTGTTTGGCTGCCTATATCAAAAGGGGTTTTTGAGGATCAAATGTTTGCATATTCGGCCAATGCCTTTGATGGGTAGGTATTGGCATGGCTTTCACTTCACCATGATGTGTGTCACTTTCAACATCTCTGCTCCAACAAGACCTCCACTTCAACATCATAATCATTGTCACTGTTGTTGCTATTGGTGGAGTGACCACGTCACTGAGTTTGTTTTAAATGAGCAGACTTCTAATTTTTTGGCAACCTGGGGTTTCGATTTATATTTTTTGGGCTGCAAATGTTTTAGAATATTCAATGTTCATGCTTTCCCCATACGCCGAGTATTAATGCTGGAAATGAAAAGCATGACCCAAAAATATATGCTAAGAATTGAAAAAACGTGATTTGGCCCTACCTCTCGACTGCTAGATAGCATAAAACTATAAATCAATGATAAATGAAAATCTGAAATTGAAACAGCGGCAACCACCCTTCACAGTCAAATACCCTTGGCTATAGTTGTAATAGTCTCATGACATACAGAAAAAAATCTGAACTAGAACAGTGGCAACCACTCTTGAAACACCTTTGGCTGTAGCTGTATTAGTTCAATGATTTGCAGCTGCTAGGTCACAGTTCAAACTTTACCAGTTCAACAACTAAACATTTGAACTCGAATCTCATTGTTCAGGTCAGAACATGCAGGTTGCAGCTCAATCTTGAATTGCAACACTCAATCTCAATCTTGAACACTCATGCACAATGATGAAAGGAGCTCCCCTCAACTCACGAATCAGCACTTGCTCAACAATGATGCAAGGCGACTTAGATAAACGAAAAGTATGTTAGGGGGTTTCATCAAGAAAGGCAACTTAGGTTAGAGGTTAGATTTTAGTGTTTCCTTTTTTCCTTAATTTATTAAGAATTTCAAGTCAAGTTTAACAGGGAGCACAAAGGAGTCAAGGGGGACCACCCAAGGGTCCCCCAAACATGCAAAACACACCCCATTTCATGCAAAATTGCATCCTACATTCCACTTTTTAGGGACATTGCAAAACATTTCACTCCAAATTTTGCAATAGCGGGAGCATGGGGAGTTCACCCCCAACCCTAGGAAGTGCATTATAAAAATTTCATACTTTGGCCGAGGTCTTTAACTTTTAATGCAAAACAGAAATCTCACCTCTTTGAAAAGAGGTTTCCCAGATCTTAACCCTGTGAATTTTCAGCATTAGGGATGTCGTCAAATAGAGAATAAAACAGCTGTGAGAAGAATAATATTTCACTTTCAAACAGCCCAAACTTCTAGGCAATGCAAGGAGAAAAGATACCAAACAATCTGAATAAGTTCCATCCCTCTAGGGCAACTTATCCCACATAAACCAGATCTGAAAAATCACTTTTACAGCGGCTATAACAGTAGTAAAACAACATTATAACAGCAGCAAAACAGCCCTTAGATTCCTCAATGAAAATGTCAAATCACTTAACATTGTCATTTTACTTGGGTCAAATCATCAAGACATATATGGCTATAAATACAATAAATGAATAACATATATGAGTCTATGACTGAAATAATCTGAAAATACACAAGTTTTGGACATCTGAAAACTTCATTTTTATACTCAAGATGAAGTACATGTACATAACATGGCCTTCTCTCGAGGCTACCACAAGTCCACTAGCTCTCCAAAACCCTAGTTAGGGAAAATATGAAAACCCTAGCTCAACCAAGAAGCTCCAACATGTAAGAATCTCTCCAAGACATCCTACAAGGCAAGACGTCCTCTTATCTTCTTCTCCAAGAAAAGTACCATAGGTTTTATCACAAAACCATAATCTCCAGCTCTAAAGGATAAACTCTAACCCTAGACCTCCAAGATACTCCAAGAAGACAAAGAAACCCTAGTGACTAGAGAGAGAGAGAGAGGATTTTAATATTTTATTAATGTCCAACAAATGACCATTGAAGTAGGTCAAAGGAACTGTAGGGTACAAAATGAAGTCAATAAAAAGTGGGAGCACTAAAATAGTTCCTATGAAATGCAAGATGCAAAAAGTAAAGTATGATTCTAATCTAAATCCTGGATTAGAAAGCCATGATGACTTAGAAGTTAGGAAAGTTATCTAGTTGTTGCCTAAACCATCTTGCCTTAATTTTCTCCTAAAAGCTAGTCATATATGGAGATTTAGTAACTTCAAAGCTTGCCTTATGTGACCAATTCGAATTTTCTCTATGGGGATGTATTATTTATGTAACCCCATTATTCTTTAATGAATAACACAGAGAATATTGAGATTCATTCTTCATGTGTGTTCATCATTCTTCTTCGTCTTTATGTTAATTCTCTGCCAATCTTTGTGAGGTTAATTGTGTGCCTAGATCCTTAGCTTGTTTATAGAATGCTTGCTGCCATCAAAGATTTGGAGTTTTGACATGGTATCAGAGCTGTGAGAGCTCATTAATTAATCTCCTCCTTTCAGATTTGCAAGTTTATTTTGCAGGTACAATTTCTCAGAAGTTGTTCAGAAGAAGAAAAATGGCAGAATCTTCAACTCATTCAGTTTTGAATTGGTGCAAGTCTCCTTGTAGAGGCTTCTTTTCCCTCTGTTGCTTCCCATGAAGCAACTCTACATGAAGAAGACATTCGAGCTGCCATTGTTGAAGAAGAAATCCCCTTCCATCTCTCATTGGTGTTCTCACAGTTCTAATTTGATTCTTAAAGATAATATGTCAGTTGTTGATGATCCTGTGCATACTTCACTGGATGATGGAACACTATTTGATCAGTTGGATGTTTTGGAGTCTAGATCACAGTTTGCAGTTGTTGGTTGCGCCCTCACTCTCACTGTTGCTTTGCTTCTTATATTTTCCTCTTTGTTGACTGGCTCAATTCATTCAAGATCTACTGAAGATGGAGAACACGTTGTCATTGATTTGGAAAACTTGGGACACTTGTTCCAGCTCATTCTTGGAGTTGATCTCACCTCCTTTGGTTCGAAGTCCATAGCTCAAGCACCTCAAGACCCATTTGGATTTGATCTCATCTATTTTGGTTTAAAGTTCAAGTTTAATGAGCACCTCCATTCGCTCTACTGTCAGTGTATCTCAGTTGCTCTTCATGGTTCTAGTTTCCATCATCCAGTTGTCTATGTCCCTGATCTAGTTGAGCAGATTCATCTTCTTCCCAAGAAGAAGATTCCTCCAGACATCAGCGTTTAAATTGGAGAATCAACATTTTTGGTTTACCTTTCATGTCCATCTTTGAGGGAGGGTTTTGTTCCCAGGAGGTTTTCCCTGTTTCCTCAGTTTACATGGATGAATAATAAAAGAGTGACTATAAGGCCTACGCTGCCTAGGCCCTAATTTGGCTTCATTTTTACACTCACATAAGTCAAGCTTAAGGGGGGGTGTTGGAATATTTAAAGTTAAACCCATCTAGACCATAGGATAAAACCTTTAATTAATTTCCTAGGGGTTTAGTACCATGTTCCAAGTGTTAGTTGGCCTCCTAGTACTTATTTTATCCTCTTGACATACACTTTCCCTAGTTTATCCACTAGTGCGCCCCACATCCTGCTTTATTCTTTGTTTTCTGAGTTAAGGCACTTTGACAGCTTTTCTGCATGCTTTTATGGGATAAGACTTCTTTTACAACTTTTCTCATGGATTAGAAAGCCATGATGACTTGGGAAAGTTATCTAGTTGTTGCCTAAACCACCTTGCCTTACTTTTCTCCTAAAAGCTAGTCATAGATGGAGATTCGGTAACTTCTAAGCTTGCCCTACGTGACCAATTCGAATTTCCTCTATGAGGATGCATTATTTATATAACCTCATTATTCTTTAATGAACAACACGGAGATTATTGAGATTCATTCTTCATGTGTGTTCATCATTCCTCTTCGTCTTTATGTTAATTCTCTGCAATTCTTTGTGAGGTTAATTGTGTGCCTAGATCCTTAACTTGTTTATAGAATTCTTGTTGCCATCAAGAATTTAGAGTCCTGACACTCTAAAGATGGAGAGTCAATCCAAGTGAGATGTACAAAGAGAATGGATCTCAAATCTATGATGAAAATGGTACAAGGCTGTCATGGTTCTCTGCAACCATCTCTTTTAACATCCAAAGTCGAATGGAGGAGTCTCCACATAGAAACCTGTCTGGAGGAAGCCTGGAAGAGTTGGGCTATGTAATGTGTTGTTTCCTAGAGGAAAGAGCATGCCTTTATGGTCCAGATGATATCGGTCAGTTGCTAGTGTGGGACTTGGTGCCACCTAATTCGCACCTCGAGTCACGTGGCAGAAGTCTTCAAACCAATGGGTGCGACCTTGCGGGCAAGTCTGAGTCAAATACTATCACTTGATCTTGACTTCTCTGTCTAGGCTAACTCCTAGCAAATCCAAGGGGGGTGGTTCCTAAAAAAAGAAAATCTAAGGTTGTTAATCTATAAAGAAACAAAAATCAATCTAGGAGTTAATTGAATTATTTTACCACAATAACAATATTATAGAATTAAGATCACCAACATTCAATATACATCATCATCATGCATAAAAAAGATAAGCAAATAAAGGACCGGTGCCAAATATGAATATGATGCTTGTGAAGTAGTGTTGTGTCGAGAATGTGTTGTAGTTGTATCAGTCCGTAAATTTTATTTTTATTAATGAGTATTAAGGGAGGGGAAATTTCGATATAATCAAAAGTACATGGAATGAGTCTGGATTTCTCGAGTGTGGTTTCACACATGAAATTGTTGATTTTTCCTAAGCAGCATCGAGAGCCATTCTCTTAGGATAATGGGGACATCTGGTCAAGGACCAAGATGTGGAACCAGTCCAGCACTGGGGGAACTCAACCTTGAGTTGAGTAGCCATTTTGTTGAATGAGGACATTTGGTCAAGGACCAGGATGTGGAACCAATCCAACACAGGGGGAACTCATCCTTGAGCTGAGAAGCCATTCTGTTGAATGGGGACATCTTATCAAGGACCAGGATGTGGAACCAATCCAGCACTGGGGGAACGCAGCGTTGAGTTGAGTAGCCTTTATGTTGAATGGGGACATCTAGTCAAGGACCAGGATGTGAAACCAGTCCAGCACTGGGGGGAACTCAGCCTAGAACTAAGTGGCCATTCTTTGAATGGAGGCAACTGGTCAGTTACCAGGAAGACGAACCAATCTAGAACTGGGGGACTCGGCCTAAGGCTGATGACCATTCTCCAGGAGTATGGAGGCGCTTGGTTAGTTACCAAGTATTTGACCTTGGGTCAAATTATGCATCCTATGGTTGAGGCACCTGGTCAGTTACCAAGACATCACTATAAGTCCTAGACCGGGTCTGGGCATGTGAGACACTCCTTCCCTCGATCTGTGGGCTTTGAGATCTTCTCCAAGAATTAGCTACCCTTGGTTAAGACACCTAGTACCCGATCTTGGTGGCACAAGGAGTGTGAGATAAACGCATTAGTAATTCTCTCTATTTATGATGATGTACTTTGAGTGGGGAGGAAGGATCCCTATGACCACTTGTTTTGACCACATGGCACTTGAAGAAGGGTAAAAGGTAAAAGTCAAAAATACATAAGGAACCTTGGACCACTAAGGAGTCAAAGTGAAAATACAAAAAGACCTTTCGTACCACTAAAGGTAAAAGTCAAAAAGATAAAAGAAAAAAATATTATTATTTTGTTCTTTTGAGTTTTGGTCCACATCCAGGTGAATCAAAGGCTATAAAAGAAGATCAAAACCAATTCATTCACATACACTTGCTCATCATCATCAAGCTGCTCTAAAAGAGGTTTTCGCTAGTTCTTGAAGGAGAGAAGATCTTTGATGTTGGTTAATGCCCTAGCATGGAGGTTTCTAGCTAGGGCATCTCCATCTTCATCAGCTACAGCTTAACCCTAAGCAACTAGGGTATCACTTGTGAACAATTGATCTTCAATTCTGCTAAGGCATCTCTCCTTGCTCCCTCGGTCAGCAACAGCAACAGCTAGGGCTTCATCTTCACAACTAGGATTTGCAGAACAACAAAAGGGTGCATCTAGGGTAGCCCTATCTCTTCACGGGTTTCCCTATGCCTTCAAAGAAACCTCGGTTAGCCTCACAGGCTAACACAGAGATGGTTCAGGTAGCAAGAGCAGCTAAAGAGGTGGATCTAGGGCAACCTCCTCTCATCTGGGTAGCCCATATTCTCCACAGGAGTCTCGGTCAGCTACAACAACAGAGTTCAGGCAGCCTCAGCACTTTCGGGCAACCCTAACAGACTGCCATAACTCACCTCGGGTAGCAATAACCCTTCACGGGTATCCTGCTAGTAGGCTACTAGATCTTCGGGCAGGGTGACTTCAACCTTAGAAAACACCAATACACCTCCGGGAAGCCTCTTTTCAATCTTGGGCAGTCTACCCTACTTCTAGGCAGCAGTGAGCAGACTTCGGGCAGGCTCGTGCAGCCTGCTCCAGCATCAGGGCAGGTTGTTAGGTATCCGGGCAGCTAATAAACTGGTTCCGATAGCTCCGGGCAGCAGCTGCAAATCCGGGCATTAGAGAAACTAATTCGGGCAGCAAAGAAACTGGTCCGAGCAGCTACAGGTAGCAGAAAGGCAGATCCGAGCAGCAAAGAAACAATCCCGGGCAGCTCCAGGTAGCAGGAAATAAATTTCAGGCAGCAATACAGAATCAGGTAGCTCACTGGCAGCCTCATAACTTTGTCTGGGCAGGAGAGAGAAAGATTGGGCAAAAATCCCTAATCTAATTTTTCTTATGTAATTTGTACTTGTGGAAATTCGTGGTCAAGCCTGCTAAGGTCTGAGAGTCATTGAAAGACATTCATCTCAGAATTCTGAGATTGAAAACTCAATCATCTCATTTAAGAGATGGATTACTAATGCTTTTGGGGTTTTTGTCCTTTAAAGGTTTCCCCGTGAAAAACTCTTGTGTTCTTTGTGTGTGATCTGTTGATCTATCTACTGCACTTGTTATTGTTATCTATGCTATAGTCTGCAATTTTTTAAGAATACATGCTAATGCTAAAATTCAACAGAAATGTGGGCTAGATCAGAGTCGCGAGGGTGTGTGCAACACTACACCAAATGAAGGTGCAACCTGACAAGTCCCTATGGTCACTATCTAGTGGTTCCCGCTTCACTGTGAAATTTGCCCACAAAAGACAAGGCGAGATGCTAGATTTCCGTCTATGGGAGCTAATTTTCTTGCGAAAAGATTTATGAAGAGCTAAGAGCCTCTTTCTGATTGTGTCATCGTTCCAACCCAAAGGCTTCCAATGTTCACAAGAGCGTATGGAGACAAGTAGCGAAAATTATTCATTTTACATACAAATTGAAAAAGAAAAGTCAAATTGCAAAGAAAGCAAATGTTCTGCTAATTACTAAAGGCCGAGAATCTATTTTCCCTTACAGTTATTTGGGAAAGCAAGGTCGGGTTCGTTGCTTTTTATTGCAAAATGAGATAGCTTGAAAAGGAAATTAAGAAAGCAACTGAAACTATTCTTCGGTTAGCAAAACCAACTAAAAAGAAAGCAGAAAAAAGGAACAGCCACCCCATGAAATTGACACGAATTCCCCCAGGGGGAATGGGTGCGAGCGTTGAGTCCCACTTGCTTTTCTTATTTACTTTTACAATATTTGGAGGTGGATGTCTTTGGTCCTTATAAATATGGATCCAAAGGCTTACAAGGTTTAAAGTTTGAAACAAGATCAAGGATTGTTGATCCAGGAGATCCTAGATAACCTAATTCTTCAATTTTTCGATAGCACTTCCTCTTGTCCTAGCAAGAAAAATGTAAAACCATCCACCAACTTTACACCCAATGTGTTGATTAAGACGTTAGAAGCATAAAAAAAACTCAAGTACTTTGAAAGATATAAATTTTACAATAAACTAAGTACTTGAAAAGAGATTAGATCTATAAGATGTATAGCTTGAATAACAAGATCTAGTTTATGAAACATACTTAAACAAATCATCTTCTAATATTCTTCGAAGGAAACTAATTTAGATTAAGCATGTAAAGAACCGTAACCAAAAGAGAAAATGTTTTGAAAGTGAAGGAGAGGGGGAAGAAGGAGAAAGCTCAAGCTTGGGAATGCTTGGGCAAATGGAGTTTGTTAGTGGATAGCGGAGGGACTATGCTCTTCAAAAATGCTTGGAAGTTGGAGGATTCAAACAAGATCAACCATCCCTTCAAGTTAGATACCTGCATCCACTTATAAATTCTTGCACACAAATGGTTAAAAGAAGCATTGGTGCTACCTAGTACCTACAATGGAAACTTTGAAAGCATGGAAATCAAACAAGAATGCACATGCCTATCTAAGAGATCTAAAGAAAGTAATCAAAGAGAATAATCAAACTAGAAATTCTCTTAACTACTGGGAGATAGCTCTCCTTCAAAGGACAACACTCAACCAAAGAGATACAAAAGAAAATACAAGTTACCGCATTAATCACCCACACTTGAGCCATGCACCACATGAGACCTCCAAAGCCTTTTATTATTCCAAATGATATTACAAATACAGAAGCAGAGCTTGAGCGGCCTTTCAGACCTCTCTAACCATGAGAAAATGAGACCCAAAGGCTTGCTTAAATAAGAAAAGAGAGCACAAAACCCCAATGGGGCGAATTTGCCAAGTGTAGAAGAGATTGAGTGAAAGGGGGGTGACTTTGAGTTAACTGAGCTTAATTAAGAGTGCTTGGAGCTTATTGGCATTGATTCCCGCCTAAAAAACACGTCCCCACTCCAATGGTGACACCTACCACTCAAGAAATGCGTCCTCTTTCAATTAGGATCTCAATCAAATCAATCGAGATGTCGAAGAATAGACTTGGCTCTCTTCTTAACTCACCTTCAACTCTAGACTTAACTTCCACCACTCCAGATGACTGAAAGCATGTCCTAGACATGTTCCACTGATTTAGGAATTTGTCTTTTTGTCTTTTCTAGCCTTTTTTGAGAGAAAATCATTTTTATTAGAAATAATTGACTTTTTTCTCTCAAAAGTGGGATTCGAGGTATAGTGGGTGCTCTGAGTTAAAAAACGAGCACCCCCATGGAAAATTGGCCCACTAGCCACACTTTTATGACTTTTTTAATTTTTACAATTAAAACATTAAAAAAATTCATTTTTACAAAAAGATATTATTTGCAAAAATAAAAATAAACCTAGGGGGACCTAGCACATGTTCATATGACTCTAAAATTATGCCTAGCATGGTAATATACAATGACACTTAGGCTTTAATAACCTCCTAAGGCCTAACCACCAAGACGACTACCCCAGCTTTGGAGGTTGAGGGAGAAACTCAAAAATTATAAGTCATTTGTTCAACTTATAATTAACAAGGAAAATAAAAAAAACACTCTAGGCTAGTTGGATTGATGTCTAAGTCCTAGGAAATCCAAGTCTGTTACATTATTTTCATCATGTTACGACATTTTATACAACTTCCCCGAGGGGTATGAACAAGCAAAATTTTGAAAAGGGCCAAAATTGGCCTGCATGGACTTTTGAACTTCTGATATTGAACCTTTGACGGCTCAACTGCAAGTCCAACTAAGTACAACTTAGGTGGTAACAAGACCAAGGTTGGAAATGTCGTTTGGGTCTCGTGGAAGCAGAAGTGGAGGTTGTTCTCTAGGTCATCACAAATCTAGGTTTGAAAACAAGATCGCTATATAGTTGCCTCTCAGTGCCCCTAGTCGATGGGAGTGTTACCTCAAAAACTGGCACTCTTCCACGATCAAAGGTAAGAGGACCAAAATGAAGTATGTGGACCCAAATAAAATAGGTGGACCCAGTGGATCCAATGCTATGATCGGCAACTCCTCAAGGAGGTACACCCAATGTCACCTCAATGTAGCCCCCTTCCTCTTTTGGCCTTGCTCCTTTGGGCCATGGGAGGTTCCCCGAAACGATGATAAGGATAGACCTATAAGAAGCACAATAGAAAGTACTTCTATCACAACAAGACCTTCCCACAATTAGTAGACCAGTGCCTAATGGAGTCAGTCATCTACGTCTACAAGAAACCTTTTAACTTAGAAGGTTAGGAGCGATGATGAACATGTAACCTGCCGATGTTATTTTTCTGCAATAAAAACCAGCCATACAAAACACAAGATATCTCACAAACTGACCGTTGAAATTTCACGAAATTTACCTCCCGACAATCGATAAGGTAGGATACATAACTACCCTCTAGGGTTCTCCTATTTTCAAGTATGAAAGATGTGATTTGATGCTGATTTATGCTTCAGGTCTACAATTTACTGCAATCAAGGTGAACCAGAAAATCTATTGGACCTCAAATCCCCCCAGGATTCTCCTAAGTAACCTTGGATTTGACCCAAACTTCCTCAAACCCTAGGGTTTGACTTCTTTGATGAAATGGACCTGCAATAACTCAATAACCATATCTGAAAAAACCCTTTAGGGCTGACATCACCTAACCCTAGGATGACATCACCTAACCCAAGGATGACATCACCTCCTTTAGAACACTTTTAGGGCATAAAATTGACCTTTTTGAAAGATTTTCTGACTTTTTTGGATTTTTACAATTTTTTACCAAGATCTGAAATATACTACTGCAATTAACCACTTCAGAAAATCAAATGAAATTACTCTAAGGCACAAAAATAAATATTTTTGAAAATTTGCAAAATTATACAATGTTTAGGGTTTTCACAATATTTGATTTTTTGGGGGTATTTTTAGCAATATATAGTACAGAAAATTGATAAAAAGATCTCAAGTGAAGATGAGGGAAATAAAGACCTAAGTCTCTTCCCTTCAAGACCACTGATGAATTGTGGCTAGCGTTTCTCTCAGGAATTGGGCAATCCAATTTGATAAATTAGGGCAAACCAAGAAACCCTAGGGTTGTGTTGGAATTGACCTAATTAAGGCAAATAGAGGTGCCAAAGGCCTAACAAGAGAGACCCTCTAGGGAGGGATGTCTCACTTACAAGACAAAGCTATCATGTATAAAAAACCCTAATTAACTATTACCTTGGATGCCTCCGACAATGCAAGAGAAAGAAAACCAAATATTTCACCATAAACAAACGTGAGAAAAGAGTAACCTCTTAAGAATACCTTTCCTTAGACAAGCCTTGCTAGATTAAGTATCAACCTCAAAACGCCAAAATCACCACATTGAACCTCCAAGAGTACCAAGAAGAGAGGTGTGCACCACTATCCCAAGTAGACAAGAATAAAAAGAGAGAGAACGTTATTTGATCCCATGATCTTGTGTTACAAATGAATGAGGATTGTTTTATTTATGAGACCAGGCATGCCTTTCAAAAGGAGACACCTTTTCAAAAAGACACACTGTCACTCCTCTAGGTTGACCTACCTAAAATAACTTAAAATGATTTTTCAATGAATTTTTAGGTTGTCACCCCAAAGCTGAGGACTAAACCTCATAAGACAAAATAATAATAAAAACGATGAATTGCTACAACTTGATGTAACGTTGAGCTTGGAAGGAGAGTGTCATGTCCCAACTAACCCCAACAATGTACTTTTTCCCTCAACACCCTCCTTAGGTGGTACAACATCTTCAAAAGGATAACGTCATCATCAATTTGGCTTGCTTGAGCCAAGAAGGGTTTACACATTATAAAAATAGGTCCAAGTGGGCATAACTGAGGTGTGCTAAGACAGGTATGACAACTCTTACATGCGCAATCACCTTCTACAAAGCATAAACATGATTGTCGCTGGGAGCCCATAAGCGATATGTCCAAATGGAGTCGTGCCAAGAAGCAACAAACACCAATCCAAGGCACAATGTCCCAACATGACGAGGGACTTCCACCCATCGAAGGGTAGTCACCAGTTCCACTAAGCCAACACTTGCTGGAATGAAAACCAAGAGGACCTATCATGACCAGACCACAAGTATTGAGCCCCATGAGACCAGCACTTTAACATAAACAAGCCCCAAACTTGGCCTTTACAATGAAAAAAAAGACCCCTCTTCTTTGGCATAACAAGTATGGCACACTACAAAACATCTGAAGGGTAACAAGTGGCTCCGACTACGGGCATGCGCTTCTCCTAAAAGTGCGTGAGAACCTCTAAATCTTTTGGGACATGTAGATCTACACACACTCTAAACAACAGATTCATCATACACATCGGAGGCAGACACTTTTGTCCTATCTTGTTCAAATCAAAATGAAATGGAATCAATAACAAGTGCAATGCATGGGTTAAAGTAAATGACGAAATCAAATGCTTATGCAATAGATTATGCACCCTACCTTTCCTACTCTAAGCATGATGAGAGAGATAAGTCAAGTGGAATCACACCACCAGTGAAGCCACCTTAGCATATTAATCATGCTAGGGCTTCTCCCTTTTTCTTTGGCAACATTCCAAGACAAAACCACGTCAATGATGGACTGAGTTGGAATCATTACCTTCATCATAATGAAGTTGAAATGATAGACAGAATCTTCAGTTCAACTTTTTGTTAAATTAAAGCAATATTAGCTTGCTGTAATTTTATTTTCAGTGAAGAAATAGAGAGAATCTTTAGCATTTGTTATTTTAGAATTGCATTGGGTTGTGTGTCCAACACTTAGATAAAGTTTTGCATCATTTTCAGTGTGATTTTTCAGTCATTAGGGCATGTTTTGTTTGCTGTTTTCCCACATTTATCAGCATAATTATTTTGGAAAGCAAGCTTTCATTTCAAGTGTTACTAATCATTTGTTTGATTGTCAGCTGACCCCTAAAGTCACTAGGGATTACCCCTTTGGTTAGCAAGTACTAACTTGAAGTGCAGGAAATAATGCATGGTGACAGTGCACTGTTTCTAGTTGCCTTGGAACCAGATGGTTTCAAGCATTAACAGGTTACAAGAAGCAACATTAAAATCTGAAACAACCAAAATCGATATGGCAGGAATGTCAAAACACTAATGGTTATGAAAAAAACATCAAATCAAAGTGTATGTACATAAATCAAGATGGGGAACAAAACACAGAAAATACAGATTAAATTAACAAAATGGGAGATGGACAACCAAAAGAGAATCTACTTGTACCAGATTTGCATCTGGGCAAATAATTCCAAATTTACAACTGCTCTTTCATGTTGATTTTACAGAAACATGTACCCAGGTCCCAAACAATTGTATAACAAACAAAAAAGGGCTGATAATAGACAAACCCTGTTTGTTGCATATCAACCATCACACCACGGCGTTTTCCTAGAAGTTCAACAACAGCACCCATGTATCCTTCTGGTGCCTCCACAATAGCAATCTGCACCAAGTTTGATTGTCATTACTTAATATTTGATGAGAAGCAACACATGTATGTCATCCTGATACGATCCATTATATATCACTTTCCGTCTAAAGTTATGTTATTTTTCCTCAGAAAGAGCAATCATCACTGTTAATCTAAAAATATGGGTACAAAATTGTACCTCATAGGGTTCAAGCAACTTGTCATTTACTCTTTTGTTTATAACCTTTGGTGGGCCCACCATAAATTCATATCCTTCCCTCCGCCTGAAATTTCAAAATACCAAAGGTTTCAAAGGTTTCTCTCGGCATTGTTTCAAGATGCATAGGAGTAGCCTCAGGATAAATAAAAAATGTTTCAAAATTCTCCAACATGTTTCAAAATAATGGAAATATTCACATGCAGTTTGGAAAAAGATAATGATGAGGATCCCCATTCACCCACATGTTCTCAATCAGTATGGTTATGTGTAATGTACCCCTCCCACTAATAATGAATGTATCAGCCATCTCCCCATCTTCAACTTTCATTGCCAAGTTTCTCTCGAGTTCACGATAAAGCCTTTCACGAAGTTTTCTGCTTGTCACGTGTTTCCCCTGAAAAGGCACCAAAATCAAAAACATATCAGCTTGACCAGTATTACCGTCTGCCAAAGGTGCTATCAGAATAAAAAGTCTGATTTAAATAAATATGACGGAACCCAGAAACAAACCTCACGACCAACAAATGGTGAAGTGTTGATTGAAAATGACATCCTAACTGTTGGTTCCTCAACTTTGATTCCAGGCAAAGCTGAGCCATTAACTTTATCTGCCAGTGTCTCACCAATCTGCAGTGACCATGCCAAAACGAAACTTAAGATAAATTTAATCCTGTAAAAAGCTTAACATGAACATTATAGTTTTGTAAAAGGTAAATACAGGAATATTGAGACATACAAGAACGTTATCGATACCACAGACAGCACAAATATCTCCAGCTTCTACTGTTTCAGCTGGGACTTTCATAAAATTCTCATAAACGAAGACTTCACTGATTTTTCCAAACCTGCAGTTTTCATCTGGAGTACACACCTGAAAGGATGCATTTTATAAGAGGCGCAACAGTATTCCAATTTCCAAATTTGAAATCATCTTGTGACCTTTAAAAGAGCCATATGACCAGTAAAACATTAAGCATAATGCCAGTTCACAGAAAAGTAGCAAATAGCTTAAAAGAAGCATTTACATAAATAACATTACGCATAAGCATGTTAACATATCAGTGTATCACCAAACAAATCCAACGTCACAGATACTTCAATATATAAAAAAAACAGCTCTACAAAATAGCAGAGATGAAACCCATCTGTTTTGCATAAACCTGAGGGTAATAAATAATATAAAATAAAGTTCTAAAATTTCCCAATAACCGTATTTATCTAATGTTTATTTTTCATGTAAATAATAGGGTCTATTTAGAAACGAATTTTGTAATTAAAAATGAGCATCGCATTCATGATCAAGTCCATTTTCTGGTTCATTCAAAAATTGACTAACAATTTTACTATCAATAAAAAGTGCTCAAAAGGTATCCTTCAAAATATCAAAAACAGCAATGAAAGGTGCCGTATTAAGAAATATGTTGGCTGTAATACCCCAGTTTTGATCCCGTAAAGTAAATTTGTAAATATTGTTGTAAGAGGCTAGATGCCAGAAACAAATGGTCACAATGACCAAGACTATGTAAATATGTACATTTTGATATTAATATAAAATCTTTAATGGATGCAAAGGAAAGAGGATGAAGAAGAGGAGGGCTATGATTCCACAAGTGGGGTAAGATAGTGGACTAAGAGAAATGACCCTAGTGGTCTTTAGCTTATATCCTTAACCTTAGCCATTTAACCCAAAGTTCCTAAACAATTATTGAGAGTCATGCTTTAATTAAAACATTATTTAATTATCCTAAAAGGAGTTTAAGAGGAGAAAAGTGGTTCCATGATGAGTGGCCACATGGCAATCTAAACTATGCTTATAAAAGTGAGAAATCACCCTTGGGAGGGGTTCGTTCCTCATGGATTCCAACCATTCAAATTTCATTACTCTTCCTTGCCATCACCTTGGACTGCCATAGCTTGATACATGTGACAGAGGACCAAAATGCCATTAATGGATATGAAGTATTTGTTGAATTTTTGTACCTAGGGAAGTGTTCCCCTAGTGACTTTGTGCCTTAGTCACAAAAAGGGGACAAGTTACATGACCCTTGTATTCATTACTAATTTACTTGAGATGAGTAAGTAATGCACTTTAGAGAATAAAGTGACCTTTTAAATAAATTTAAGTGGAGTTGAGAAAGAAAATAATTAATGGAGAGAACAGTGATTTTTCTCATCAATTGATGAGAATACACTAAATTAAAAGTGGGCCCTTGTTTTAGTGTCCTTTCAACTATCCCAAGAAGGCGAAATGAAAAGACAAGGGAAAAAATAAAAAAAGGCACTCATTCCTCATTTTCACTCACCAAGAGAGTTGGAGAGCAACTTTGAGAGAGCAAGTCGAGTCCTTGAGAAGAGGAGAAGGAGCAGCAGAGAGAGAGACTGTGGCATGCATTCCCAGGCAGTGAAAATAACAGCAGCACAAAAATTGAGGTGAAAGTACAGCAGCACGAATTCCAAGGCTGCTGGCATGATTTTCGAGGAGCTGAATTTTGATATTCCATGGTGCAGTCTGTACCGTCTATACAATTCTATACAGTCCATACTATTTCGTACGATTTTACTGTAGCTGGCATGAATTTTGAGGCAAAGCGGCCACGAATTTCGAGGGTGTTTTTGCTGAGATAGCAAGCACGCATACAAAGATTTTCAGACCATACTGGCAATATGCAGTTCGAGGAGGAATTGACTGTCATTTAAAATCTGTCCATACAGTACTTTCAGCATGCAGTTCAAAAGAATTTGCACAGGTTTCAAGACAGTTTGGCACTGAAATCGGCTGAAAATTGGTTTGCTTGGTTGAAAATGAGATAAGTTGTATTTTGTTGTCGCATTATTTAATTGAAGAAATAAAAGTTACTCTCTCAGAAACAGTTTTTCCTTTTGTGGGTTTTGCCTAGGCAGTTTGCCAAAATTTATGTATCTACAAATTTTATGGTGTGAAAGTTTTTAATTTTTTCCTTTATTATTTGTACATTCTCCTATTGTTTCCAGTTTCATTTGTTTATGGGAAATCAACACAGTTGCAGCAGTGATGTTCATTGGGTTGGGACATTAAACAATGTGAATAATAACTTGAAAACCAGGATGGGGAATGCACACTAAAACGTACATGGTATCAGAGCAGAGGGGGCAAAATTATTGACGGTGGTTTTCAGACTTCAGAGGGAGACTTTCTTTTGTTCAGTGAGCAGATTTGGACTTACATTTTCAATGAGATGGCTACAAGGTTTGTTGATTTTTCCTAAGCAGCATCGACAACCATTCTCTTGGAGAATGGCGACACCTAGTCAATTACCAGGAAGAGGAACCAGTCTAGCACTAGGAAACTCAGCCTAGAGTTGAGTGGTCATTCTTTGAATAGGGGCACTGGTCAGTTACCAAGAAGAGGAACCAGTCTAGCACTGGGGGACTCAGCCTAGAGCTGAGTGGCCATTCTTTGAATGGAGGCACCTTACCAGGAAGAGTAACCAGTCCAGCACTGGGGGACTCAGCCTAGAGCTGAGTGGCCATTTTTTGAATGGAGGCACTTGTTCAATTACCAGGAAGATGAACCAATCCAGGACTGGGGGACTCGGCCTAAGGCTGAGGACCATTCTCCGGGGGAATGGAGGGGCTTGGTCAGTTACCAAGTATTTGGCATTGAGTCAATTGATGCAGCCTAGGGCTGAGGCACCTAGTCAGTTACCAGGACATCACTATAAACCCTAAACCTGTCTAGGCATGTGAGGCACTCATATCCTTGATCTATGGGCTTTGTGATCTTCTCCAGAGATTAGCTGCCCTTGGTTAAGACACCTAGTACCCTATCTTGCTGGCACAAGGAGTTCAGGATAAAAGCATTAGTAATTCTCCCTATTTATGATGATGCACTTTGAGTGGGCATGAAGAACCCTTATGACCACTTGCATGGACTACAAGACACTTGAAGAAGAATAATAGGCTAAAGACAAAATTTAAGAAGATCTATTGTACCACAAAAGTCAAAGTGAAAATATAAAAAGGTCTTTAGTACCACTAAAGGTCAAAATCAAAAGGGTAAACAAGAAAAAGAATAAAACCCTATTATTTTATTCCTATTTGTAAGGACCACTTCAAGTGACTAGAAGGCTATAAAGGAAGATCATTTGCAAATTATTTGAAGACATACCTTCTCTCCATCGTGAGCTGCTCCATTGAAGACTTTCGCTGGTTTTTGGAAGTGAGAGAATACCTCTGATTTGTTTATGCCCTAGCATGGTGACTTTACTAGCTAGGCCATTATCCATTTCTCTCTCATGAGCTAAGGTATCATTTTGTCCACACTATCAAGTGAAGCTTCATTCCTTTCTCTTCACGGCCAACTCTAAACAAGCCTTCCTCTCCACGAGCAGCACTATCCTCTCTACGTGCAGCACTATCCCCACCACAGGCAACCACAGCAGCATCTCAGAAAACTCACGGGCAGCCTAAAAGCAACTCGGGCAACCTTATACCAGGCTCGGGCAGGCTCAAGCAGACTCGAGCAACAGTTTACCAGACTCGGGCAGCCCAAATGTAACTCAGGCACAGTTTACCAGACTCGGGCAGCCTGCTACCCATCACGAGCTATCACAGAACTTCTCGGGCAACCTTCGGACAGCTTCAGAAAACTTCTGGCAGTTTTCTGTGATTTTTGGGCAGCCCTAATTTGACTCAAGCAGCAGCTTAAATGTTTGGGCAGTTTGGGCAGCAGAGACAAGACATCGAGTAGCAGGGTTAAAGGCTCAAACAGCTGGAACATACCGTCGGGCAACAAAGAAAAATTCTGGACAGATAACCCTAATCTGCATTATTTCTGTGAATTTTTTTCTTGTGAAAATTTTTGGTCAAATTCCGTCAAGGGTGAAATTGTTCAAGCCTACTAGGGTTTGACAACTTATTGAAGAACATTCATCTCAGAATTCTGAGATCCTTTTGCAAATTCAGTCATCTCATTTAAGGGATGAATTACTAATGCTTTTGGGGTTTTTGTCCTTTAAAGGTTTCCCCGTGAAAAACATCTTGTGTTCCTTGTGTTGATGTTTGTTTACCTGCTGCACTTGTCTTATTGTTATCTATCTTACAGTCTGCAAAATTAAAGAATATATGCAAATGTTAAAATTCAACAAGGTTAAGGTTGGAGGACAGGTTGGATGGGGAAGCCTACTTCATTCCGTGGAAAGCCAGGATTGTACTTATACTTGAGGAGAACGAGTTTTGGGATGACATAGTAAATAACACTCAAGCAAAACCAGTGCAAGTACCTGCTTCTACTGATGCAGCAGCGTTGGCAACCTTCAACAAGGACATCAAAGCGAGAAGAATTATCCTTGATGTTGTAACGGACCATGTAATCCCACACATTACAAGTAAAGACAGTGCATTTAAAATTTGGGATGCCTTGACCAATTTGTACCAAAGTTCGAATGAGAATCGAAAGATGGTACTGCTGGAGAAGCTAAAGAGCATAAGGATGACTACATCTGAAAATGTGGCTTCTTACCTTACTAGGATCACTCAAGTGTGAGACAAGCTTGCAATGGTTGGGGAGAAGGTTGATGGCAGTGAGCTAGTGCAGACAACTGTAAATGGAGTGACAAAGCCATGGACTGTTGCGAAATTAATAGACCTATGGATGCAAGGAAGTGGATAGTTGAGAGTGCATATTGTGAGCACATGACTAGGATGCAAGATGCATTCCTCACTTTAGAGACTATTCCAAAGCAGCTCGTACAGGATGGTGAGGGCACTGTTGAAGTATTTGTAACTTTGGAAGATATTCTGGTGTATATTATTATTGTACGTTGTTGTACCCCCATTGGGGATGTGTGTTACCCCTTTACGGGATGTCTAAATTGTGTCTAGACCTTGAGGTACAACCTTTGTTGTAAGTCGGGGCAATAGTCCCCAGTGTGACATCATGTAATATGTAATTGTGGTCTCGTTAGAAGAAGTGGGCCCCATGTGAGATGACATGTAGGCTCGAGTCTTATATTTGGTCAGTGGCTTGAAAGGGTATAAATAGGGAGGCGCTCTCCCTCATTTATACACACCTCACACACTGTCTAAGGCGTTCGAGAGAGATACAGTCATAGGAGGAGAGAAAGATAGTTTTTGAACATTTCTTATTACTGCTTTTGATCATCTTACTATTCTGAAGAAGTTTGCAGGGTTTTCTCCTTTATGGTTTCCCCAATGAAAATTTGTGTCTTGTGCATCTTTTACATCTTATGCATTTTGTTGTACTTGTTATTCTTTCAGATAAAGATCCTAGATAATCTAATCAGATCTTAAGAAAATCTAACATGGTATCAGAGCCTCTCTAAAAGAAGGCACTGTGCAGTTGCAGGAACTAGGGCTTCCTAGTTGAAGGTGTTCTCTCCACAGATCATCAAGCAAGGAGGGCTAGGCTAACTCGCCTCACTAGGGCGCATCTATTGGTGGTATGAGTTTCTGAATCAGAGAAGTTTCACTGTATAGCCGAAATACAACTGCAATGGCAGCTAATGGAAATTAGGGTTTCATGCTTGAAAACCCTAGAAGACTAAATTTAGTAATCCTAGAACTTTCGCTATAACGTGAGATTGGAGAAGGCTCAGAAGGTGAAATTTTTAAAGGCCGAAGAGAAATTCGTGCTGTACACTGTGTAAAAGTTTCAGCCTCAGATTTGCTATACTTCAAGAGATATGGTTCCTCCAAATCAGGGTTCCAGCCTCCTCCAGAATACAGTCATAAACAAGTGACCTAAGGAGATTTGCTATTTCTTGGGCTAGGAAGGTCCAAACGAAATTTCGCAAGATGTTCCAGGTAGGGAACGAACTGTAGTTTCTATGGTACGTTTTTCAGACTCAGAATGTGAAACAGTGACACATGGCAGTCCGTACAAGTTCGCTATGTTGAACAATCACCTTGGGAAACTCAGCATAAGTACCAATTGGGGAATCCAATTCTGCTCTAACCTATGGGGTTGGAAAGAAGACTTATTAGGCTATCACAGTGAAAAGTTTCGGACTTTAAGGATCTGAAACTTCAAAGATACAGCAGAATCAATATCAGTCATTTCTGCAGAAGAAACTGAAAAACTAGGGCTTCCTGTTCTGGGAGCTTCCCTCCACTGTTTTCAGAAAAGGAGTACATTGGACAACTCGCCTTGTAAAGGCCCATCTTTCTATCCAATCAGAAGTTTGAAATTGAACCAGGATGGACACCTCAAATCGGTAAGATCTAAATTTTTGCTATTTACATTTGAGGTTCTCATTTCAAAATGACTAATCACACCAGGTTGATGACAAGCTTGGTGAAGCTGACAACTTCCAAGCATGGAAGTATAGGACCTCCGTGATCCTTGAAGAAATTGACTTAGATCAGTATTCCAGTAAGGAAGTTCTAAGAACCAGAGGGAGATGAGGCTAAGGCTAGAACCAAGAGAATCATTGCAGATCATCTCATCCCTCATGTGTCATCCTTGAAGACACCAAAAGGAAGTGTTCGATGCTATGACGAAGCAATCAAAGAAGAATAAGATATTGTTATAACCACCTTGAATGGCCTCCCAAGATCATGGGATTCATTCATTCGAGGAATGTGTGCCAGAAGGAAGTGATTACCTTAGGTAGACTCTGGGAAGAGTGAACACAAGAAAAAGCTCGACTCATAATAAGAGAATAGAAGCAACTGAAGATTAAGCTCTCGTGATTCAAAGAAGATCCCTCAAGCAATGAGGAATATGAAGGACTCAATTCTTGAAGAACCTCTTATCCATCTTAGCATTTGGATAAGAAATGATGTTGTTATGAATGAAGAAGATGATGAAGCTGAAGGCTCAAGAAGGAGTCTACCCATGAAACAAATAAAGATAAGTATTCAATTGTCATTTCATGATATTGTTTGGTTATTGCATTTGTTTATATTCAGTTGATGTGTTATGCATGTTTGAGTATTTGCATTTATACTACTGAATTGCACATGATGGGTAAGAAGTCAATGATGTACTACATTCGATTACTACTTATCTAGATTGAAACCTCTTTGCTGGAATTTTAGGAGTAGTACACACTCTTAATAACATTAGGGTAGAATGCATCTAGAAGTTATTGTATGTATACATGATATGGATGAATGTTGTAGCATTGGCTAAAATAGTCGCATGACAATGTGACATATATTTGTCACTATTAATATGTTTTGGAAATTATGATATGTTTCAAATCATGCAAATGAACTTGACTTGTAGATCATGCCAAGGAACAAGTAACGACAGTTCAGAAGAGGAACTTGAAGCTTCCCAGGTCAAAGACACAATAGCGAAAGAAAGAGCTTCAGAAGGATATAAAGAGAACGATAGATGAAGATCCACCTCGAAAGATGAAGACCACCTTGGGCACAAGGAATAATCCAAGCTCAAGAATGGTATGACGATACTTCCATAGAAAGAAAGAGGCATCAGACACACTCTAGTTATGTGACACTGTTGGGTGATGTCATTGATGCAGAGCCTTCCAGCTATGAAGAAGTAGACAAGAAGGAAAGGAAGGAGACTATGATCAAAGAGTACCAGTTCAAGAAGAATGATGTCGAGGATGCGGTGTCAAGACCTGAAGGGAAGTTCGTAGTGTCTTCCATATGGATCTACAAGATCCAGCATGCAGTAGATGGCAACATCGTGGGATACAAGGCAAGATTCGTAGCGCGAGGCTTCTCACAGAAAGAAGGCATAGACTACAAAGAGACATTTGCACCAGTGACGAGTCAAGTATACATAGAGCAGCCACTGGGAGATGAGACACGTGACAGGCAGACTCGTGTGCAAATTAAAGGTCTTGTACGAGCTCAGAAGGCACCCATGGGATAGAACATACAGTTACATAAGGAGCTTGAAGATCACCTAGAGTGATGAAGATCTTAACCTTTGCTACAAGGTTGAAGATGAAAGCCTATATAGGATGACAAGCTCACAGATGGGTGCCAGAAGAACTTTTCAACAAAGTTCAAGATAGAGGATCTTGGTATCCAGTGACCCTAAATGGATACATAGAATATTAGTAGAATATTAGTAGCAGAGGAAGCTACTTGTCACTCCATTACAGAATGTTTCAATACATAGAGTATGAAAGGCAGAGGGTGAATGATGCTCCGCTTCAAAGGGAGTGACTGCAGAAGATCCTGAGGTTCGACATGGTATGGCAGGATGGACAGCATACTGATGGCTCTAGGCTTTACTGAGAGTAAAGAGGATTCCAACCTTTACTTCAAGGTTGAAGGCGGAAGACCAGTGATGCTCCTGTTATATGCCGATGACATGTTCCTGACAAGAAAAGAGGAGCTCATTAAAGTTGCGAGAAGGAGACTTGCTGCCGAGTTCGAGATGAAAGACTTGGGTATGATGCACTACTTTCTAGGTATGGAGGTGTGGCAGAGTACGGATGGAATCTTCCTTGAACTAGGGAAATATGCAATGGAGATCCTAAAGAGGTTAGAGATGATGGACTGCAAGGCCATGGGCACACCTATGGCATCGAACATGAAGCTATTGAGTGATGCTTCATCGGAGTCGTTGATGCCACGATGTATCGTCAGATGATTGGGTCCTTGATGTACCTGACGAATACAAGACCAGATATTTGCTTTGCTGTGAACACATTGAGTTAGTTCCTGACGGATCCGAGACATGTTCACCTGATTGTTGCAAAGCATATTCTGAGGTACCTGAAGGGTACAGTTTATTATGGGCTCAAACATGAGGTGAATCAGAAGATTAACCTGGAGGGTAATGTGGATTCGAATTGGGCAGGCAGTGCCATTGATAGGAAGAGCACTTCGGGGTGCTACTTCAGTATGGGATCAGGTGTGATCTCTTGGTTTAGCAGGAAGCAGTCCTGCATGGCGCTGAGTACAGCTGAGGCAAAATATGTTGCCACTTGCTCGGCTATTTGTGAGGTAATATGTTTCTTTTAAAAGCTACTATTTGATTTGATTGATCTAACTTGCATTTTTGTATGATGCAGAGAGGAGCAGTGAAGCTCCAGTATGTGATCCAGATCGAGATCTCTCGAAAGAGGGAGTGATGAGTTCTAGCATAGCCAATGAGACAGGTTGTCTGAGCATAAAATCCTAGCGAAGCTCATAGGTTGCTTAGACGTAATCAGTCCTGTAGGTTGTCCTCGGATGTAATCAGTCCTGGCGAAACTCGCAGGTTCTCCTTGGACGTAATCAGCCTTAATGTGATTCTATGCTAGAATTGGCCAGAGTGAAGTTTGAGTACTTCAGAGAGAAGCTTGGTGTTCTTCAAATCGAGGTTCCCTCCAAAGGGAAGTGTAGACTCCAGAAGACGCAGATACATAGAGCCTTTCCGACATGGTGGCAGGCTGGGCCTCCCATGGTTGGATGTAAGCGCAGAGCCTTTCCCCGGATGGTAGTAGGTGTGTCATACCATGCCGGTGGATGTAAGTGTAGAGCCTTTCCTCAGATGGTAGTAGGTGTGTCCTACCATGCCGGTGGATGTAAGTGCTGGAGCCTTTATTATTTGTACATTCTCCTAGTGTTTCCAATTTCATTTGTTTATGGGAAATCAACATAGTTGCAGTAGTGATGTTCATTGGGTTAGGACATTAAACAATGTGAATAATAACTTGAAAACCGGGATGGGGAATGCACACTAAAACGTACATGGTATCAGAGCTGAGGGGGCAAAATTATTGACAGTGATTTTCAGACTTCAGAGGGAGACTTTCTTTTGTTCAATGAGCAGATTTGGACTTACATTTTCAATGAGATGGCTACAAGGTTTGTTGATTTTTCCTAAGCAGCATCGACAACCATTCTCTTGGAGAATGGCAGCACCTGGTCAGTTACCAGGAAGAGGAACCAGTCTAGCACAGGGGGACTCAGCCTAGAGCTGAGTGGCCATTTTTTGAATGGAGGCACTTGGTCAGTTACTAGGAAGATGAACCAATCCAGGACTGGGGGACTCGGCCTAAGGCTGAGGACCATTCTCCGGGGGAATGGAGGCGCTTGGTCAGTCACCAAGTATTTGACATTGAGTCAATTGATGCAGCCTAGGGCTAAGGCACCTAGTTAGTTACCAGGACATCACTATAAACCCTAAACCCATCTAGGCATGTGAGGCACTCATATCCTTGATCTGTGGGCTTTGTGATCTTCTCCAGAGATTAGCTGCCCTTGGTTAAGACACCTAGTACCCTATCTTGTTGGCACAAGGAGTTCAAGATAAAAGCATTAGTAATTCTCCCTATTTATGATGATGCACTTTGAGTGGGCATGAAGAACCCTTATGACCACTTGCATGGACCACAGGACACTTGAAGAAGAATAATAGGCCAAAGACAAAATATAAGAAGACCTATTGTACCACAAAAGTCAAAGTGAAAATATAAAAAGGTCTTTAGTACCACTAAAGGTCAAAATCAAAAGGGTAAACAAGAAAAAGAATAAAACCCTATTATTTTATTCCTATTTGTAAGGACCACTTCAAGTGACTAAAAGGCTATAAAGGAAGATCATTTGCAAATTATTTGAAGACATACCTTCTCTCCATCGTGAGCTGCTCCATTGAAGACTTTCGCTGATTTTTGGAAGTGAGAGAATACCTCTGATTTGTTTATGCCCTAGCATGGTGGCTTTACTAGCTAGGGCATTATCCATTTCTCTCTCATGAGCTAAGGTATCATTTTGTCCACACTATCAAGTGAAGCTTCTTTCCTTTCTCTTCACGGCCAACTCTTAACATGCCTTACTCTCCACGAGCAGCACTATCCTCTCTACGTGCAGCACTATCCCCACCACAGGCAGCCATAGCAGCAACTCAGAAAACTCACGGGCAGCCCTAAAAGCAACTCAGGCAACCTTATGCCAGGCTCGGGCAGGTTCAAGCAGACTCGGGCAACAGTTTACCAGACTCGGGCAGCCCAGATGTAACTTGGGCAGCAGTTTAGCAGACTCAGGCAGCCTGCTACCCATCATGAGCTATCACAGAACTTCTCGGGCAACCTCCGGACAGCTTCAGAAAATTTCTGGCAGTTTTCTGTGATTTTTGGGCAGCCCTAATTTGGCTCAGGCAGCAGCATAAATGTTTGGGCAGTTTGGGCAGTTTGGGCAGCAGAGATAAGACATCGAGTAGCAGGGTTAAAGGCTCAGGCAGCTGAAACATACCGTCGGGCAGCAAAGAAAAATTCCGGACAGATAACCCTAATCTGCATTATTTCTGTGAAATTTTTTCTTGTGAAAATTTTTGGCCAAATTCCGTCAAGGGTGAAATTGTTCAAGCCTGCTAGGGTTTGACAACTTATTGAAGAACATTCATCTCAGAATTCTGAGATCCTTTTGCTAATTCAGTCATCTCATTTAAGGGATGAATTACTACTACTACTTTTGGGGTTTTTGTCCTTTAAAGGTTTCCCCGTGAAAAACATCTTGTGTTCCTTGTGTTGATGTTTGTTTACCTGCTGCACTTGTCTTATTGTTATCTATCTTACAGTCTGCAAAATTAAAGAACATATGCAAATGTTAAAATTCAACAAGGTTAAGGTTGGAGGACAGGTTGGATGGGGAAGCCTACTTCATTCCATGGAAAGCCAGGATTGTACTTATACTTGAGGAGAACGAGTTGGGATGACATAGTAAATAACACTCAAGCAAAACCAGTGCAAGTACCTGCTTCTACTGATGCAGCAGCGTTGGCAACCTTCAACAAGAAGGACATCAAAGCGAGAAGAATAATCCTTGATGTTGTAAAGGACCATGTAATCCCACACATTACAAGTAAAGACACTGCATTTAAAATGTGGGATGCCTTGACCAATTTGTACCAAAGTTCGAATGAGAATCGAAAGATGGTACTGCTGGAGAAGCTAAAGAGCATAAGGATGACTACATCTGAAAATGTGGCTTCTTACCTTACCAGGATCACTCAAGTGTGAGACAAGCTTGCAGTGGTTGGGGAGAAGGTTGATGGCAGTGAGCTAGTGCAGACAACTGTAAATGGCGTGACAAAGCCATGGACTGTTGCAAAATTAATAGACCTATGGATGCAAGGAAGTGGATAGTTGAGAGTGCATATTGTGAGCACATGACTAGGATGCAAGATGCATTCCTCACTTTAGAGACTATTCCAAAGCAGCTCGTACAGGATGGTGAGGGCACTGTTGAAGTATTAGTAACTTGTGAAAGTTAAGAAGGATGATGGTGTGAAAGTTTTTAATTTTCTGTCTTTATTAATTGTACATTCTCATAGTGGTTCCAGTTTCAATTGTTTATGAGAAATCAGCACAGTTGCAGCAGTGATGTTCATTGGGTTGGGACATTAAACAATGTGAATAATAACTTTAAAACCGGGATGGGGAATGCACACTAAAACTTACACTATTCAACAATGGCATTTTGGTAGACTGGTGCATGAGAGGAACCTGGCCTGCAACTTGTGCCCTAGTGTCCAAATTCGAAGACTTCCTGTCCAACCTGTGCTGGAGCGCTAGAAGGGAACTGGAGGCTGCCAAGGGATTGTTAGCTCAGAGAAGGGGGCATGTTCTTGGTATTGTGTAGGTTGATGAGGGAGAATTGAGGATTGGGATAGCTGTGGAGGCGGTTTTTGCACCAGTGGGTTGCATAAGAGATTGAGCTGTGTAGAGTGGTATTAGGGAGAGTTTTTCCCTCGTGGATTGATAGCCCCAGCTCGAGGGTGGTCTGTCAAAGTAAGATATGGCTTGGCAGAGCCTATGGTTGGGAGGAACGTCATTCACCTACAGCCAATTAGAGAATATTTGATTGAAAAGATAAGTCTCTAACTGTGTATGAATGCCATGGTTAAGTCTATGTTTGCATATTTGTCATTTACTATTTTATGAATGTCTAAATGTATGGAATTGCCTGGCATGGTGTGCTTGTTTCTTGCTTGAATTGCCTGTAAATTATTAATGTATGCATATGATGATTTGGGTGACCATACTATTTGTATTCCATTGTGTAATTGTATAAATTATGAAAAACAAAATTTTGGATATAAGTGGTGAATTTGGATGCAATTTGAGTACCCCGTGGTCTCAATGGTAGAAAGAGGCAACTGGGTATGTTACACTGGCTGACTAAAAAGTCAACTAAAACAACCTGCTAAAACAGCATGCATAATATGAAGAAGCGGCTAAGCTCTAATTGTAGAAAACTATGTATTAACAAGTCATTCCGTGTAATAGATCATAAGCGGCAACCCTGCATAATACGAAAGCTATTAAAGAGGCACTGGAAATTAAATTACTCTGCAAGTTGTGTAATTTATTATTAATATGCAGTATGGAGCATGCTATATTCCATTTCAGAACTTATTTATTCTTGTGATTGTTGCTAATAGATCATAAGCGGCAACCCTGCATAATACGAAAGCTATTAAGGAGGCACTGGAAATTAAATTACTCTGCAGGTTGTGTAATTTATTATTAATATGCAGTATGGAGCATGCTATATTCCATTTCAGAACTTATTTATTCTTGTGATTGTTGCTATCATGTTTTATTTTCTCACTAAGTTCCCCATTAATCCAAATCAAAACGGAAATAAATACAATTTGTAGCATTATCTTGGACCAAAATATCTTGAATCAAACCCTAAGCCACGATGTCTTCCCACATCCCGAAGCCAATTTAACAATCCAGATCAAGGATAGCATAGGATCACCATATCTCTCTGGATATCTCAATTGATCTTACCTTTACCTCCATACCCCTCTGCATTTTACCAGCATGAACTCTTCCAATAGCTATTCGTCCTTTGTGCTCATCATAATCCAAATTTGTTACCTGTGAATTTCAACCAGCTTAATTAAAAAGAAACAACCTTCTCATGCAAAACTATTACCATGTTAAGTTGGGCTATATCAGAAAGTGTTTAGTGTTAAAAATCAGAATTTCTGAATTACATGGATGCTAGTTAAAAATCTTCTAGCTATTCAAAAAACAAATTTAAACAAGGGCAGCTGATTTACAATGCCGCTAATTTTTCTTTAGAAGATCTTTGTTAGTTATTAAATACAAACTTATGTAGCTGTAGCAAAAGTTCAAATGTATTTTACAATTCTCTTGTGCATCAATTTCAAACTCCCATAACCTTTTGGAGAAATCTAATAGTCATAAACTTGTTAGGAGAAATTAAAGAAGATCTCAATAGCTAGAATTAGCAATAATAAACCTAATCAGATAGTCAAGGTTGCAAAAGAGTTACTTATCAGATTTTATAGACTGATTCTTCCCTCAAAAGATTTCAATATTGGTAAAGATTCAGAATTTGGTTAGGCCTTATATGTATGTACTAAGAGAATGTTCCAAATTCCAATGACCAACTGTCCGTTTTCTTTTGCTGTTAATATCATCTTATCATATATTGCAAAGTCAATAACTATACCTATTACCAAGAAACAAAACAGCAATATTCTACTTGTAGCAACAGAAAGAAAGATGGTGCATATAAAGAGCGCACCAGCATCTGCAAAGAACTATCAGGATCAATAGTTGGTTCAGGTATGCACCGAAGGATCGCTTCAAAAAGAGGCCCTAGGTCATTCCCAACTTTTTCAGGACTTAAACCAGCTTGGCCCTTGACAGCACTTGCATATATGACTTGGAAATCACACTGCATTTACAATATAGTTAATGCATAACTTAAGGACAGCTGAGCAGACATAAATATATCATCATCCTTGACTTTTGATGCTGGCAAATACTTGCTAGAGAAAAAGTTTACCTGTTCATCGGTAGCATTCAATTCAATAAAAAGCTCAAACGTTGCATTGACAACAAAATCAGGACGAGCTGAAGACCTGTCAATCTTATTCACCACCACTAGAACAGAAAGTCCAAGCTCTAGAGCTTTCTTTAAAACAAATCGTGTCTGTGGCATTGGTCCCTCAACAGAGTCCACCTGAAAAATAATTCAATGATAACCAATTATAATAAAAAAATTGTTAGGCTGGTCAAAATAAAGGAAAGGCAAGCTGATCTATATTAAAATAAAAACAAATAAGTCTGCAGTATCACCCCCAATAATTTTGTACAAGTCTTTCATTTAAGAGGTGTCATAGGCCAGAATGATGGTCTTTTTTAGAAAAGAACAGCATAAATTTACTCTGGAGGACCTGTTTAAAACCACATTTTCAATTTAGAGTTATAGAAATGATGCATCTCACCAAATATGGAATAGTGAAATGTGCAGCTTGTTCTACCAGAGCTAAAAGGCAGAATAGTCTTATTGCATGACTGAACCATTTGAGGAAAGCACCATATTCATCAGGGTGTATATAAATCCCTATTGTCTTTTGTCAGTCTTGTCATCATACGGTTCCTATTTCACCATATTACTAATTACTACTTATCAAGTGTTTGGAGACTTAATCAATAAACTAAAGAAACCCAGACATAACATGCCAGAAATTGATTTTTGAAAAGTACAGTGGTGTACACAAGCACATCAACTGAGAGTCCAAACATATAACTCACTGTCAACAGGTTAGGAATTCAACTCTTGTGTTAGATGCATTAGTAGTTCAACACCAAACAGGCTGCTGTTGTTTCCCAGAACAGATGTCTAACAAAACAACTATCATGGTACTGGTTGCAAGGATTATGATATTTTTTTATCACTAAGCTGTTCAAGAACATATGCAAGTTGATTATGATGATAAAAAAAATTGTGCATAATGGCTAATGTAATAATGATACCACAAGAAGAACGCCTTCCACCATATTAAGCACACGCTCCACTTCCCCTCCAAAGTCTGAATGACCTGGAGTGTCAATGATGTTAATCTTTGTATCCTTGTAGCATATTGCTGTATTCTTGCTGAGTATAGTTATGCCCCGCTCTCTCTCCAGTGCATTGGAGTCCATGATTCTTTCTTGAACAGATTGATTGTCACGAAACACCTGGGATGAAAAACCAAGATGAAAAGTTTTTATGTTAATACAAATAATGGACCCTTAATTCTGACCTTAGGCTAAACAAGAGATCATCGACAAGTTTCCACCTGTGGATGTTCATGTGCTTGCATGAAGCAATTTCAGACCAAGACAAACACCATGATATAGAAAAATAATGAAGTATACATGCTTTGAGCATCTGCATTTGGTTGACTACTCTATTTATATATCTTCTACATAGCTCGTTTATTTTTTTTTAAATAGCAAATGAATCAGAGAAATATTAATCTGGTAGAAAGTAGAACCTTGGCTTGCTTCAACATTGCATCTACTAAAGTTGTCTTCCCATGATCTACATGAGCAACAATTGCTATGTTTCTTACATCTCTCCTTGGCTTCAGCTGATTCTTTTTTTTATTTTCCACTGCCACAAAGAGAATATCTTAGAGTTAGATTCCATTCTCCAACAAATGTGTTATTATTTAAAGGTTATAATTGTGCCTTTCAGTAAATCTCTACATATGAAGATTTCACTTGGTGATCAAGGTCCTATTTCCCTTAAAACCTACTTCCTAGCAATGACTTAACCTTTTAAAAGTAACAGAAGTAGAAGTAATACAAATTCCTCCTTCATATTGGAAGCAAGTACTTAAAATCTCCATATGAAAGCTATTATGCCACTACTTTTGAAAAGTTTATGCCAATCAAAGGAACATAAAACAGATCTGGACAGATGTTTTCATAAAATTGAACATTGTCACCAGATTAAATTGCATCCAGTTTCCTCATGTTTTCAGGGAACTTGATACAGTGGCTGACAAATTTTCAAAATAGGGACTATACAGTCAGGAAGGGCAGATGATTTTGACTAAGTTCAGAAATGGTTTTTCATTGGTCACTCTTCAGTTGATCTAAATTCTCTGTTTATATGCTTTGACATTTTGTTTTTGGCTTGGGAATTACCAGCTGATTTTCAATGCTAAGGGTCCATGATTGAGGCAGATCTTTCCACTTCATGTATATTTTTGAATGAACAGTCTATATATAGAAGAGAGGTTTCTTCCCCCTCTCAGTTTCTACAAGTTCTAGGGGATAATATCTTTTAGTTTTTTATCTTTGAAGATCTTTTGGTGACAAACATGACTAGGGAGAAGACCTATTTTGAAGTGCTTTATGCATTTGATATATATAATTTCATTCTGTCTATAAATAAAAATTAAATTTTTTTCTATGGTAAAAAATATTGAACCTTGTTATTTTAAAACAGAAGCAACTAGCTAGATATATACTTTTTGCTTTAACTAATAGAATGTACCCAATCTAATGGTCATATTAATAATGCACTTCAGTGTGTATATATCTTCGTAATTTTGAGTTAGCATTACATGAGTCAACGTATGGGGTTAATAAAGTTATTTAGTCACATGCCAAGTTGCAAGAAATGCCCTACCCCCCATGTTTCTAGACCAGCATTGTGCAGAAATGCATTTCAAAACGACCAAAAACATTTTGGGGAAGTTTTGCAATTTGTAAACATGCCCCAAGGGCCAAAACATAAGCCCACATTTCTGAAACATTTAGTCCTAGACAATGCATATTTCAGCCCAAACAGGGTGCATTGCAGACCTACAAAAGTGCTTAAAAGGTGCATGGGACCCACAACAAGCACACAAATGCCTAATGTTGGGCCAGGAAAAGTGCCCAAGGAAGAATCCGCCGCGCAAGCACAAGAGGGAAAGAGGGCACGCAACGAGAGAAAAGCAGATAAAGGAAGAAACGCGAGCACAGAGCAAAAGAAGCTGCGACGTGGATAGCTGTGACGAGGAAGGCAGATCCGAGTAGGTGGAAGAAGCAGGTAGAAGAGTTAAAGCGGAACAGGTACAAACCGGCGGAAGACTGCAGAAGGACGAACCGGCAGAATTCTAAATGACAGTTTTGCGGCTAGTTATGACCAGTACAGAAGGCTGAAAAACGTTTCCGCGGCTAGTTATGGCTGTGGTTAATGTCATGCAGGACTTTTGTGACCAAGTTGGGCCTGTCATCAATGTAATTGCAGATATTTTGTAGCCACTTGAGTCTGTAATAACTGAGTAGTACTCAGTCGACCCTGCACAGTCTTGTAAATACTATAAATAGGAGGAACCCGCTCGGTATAAGGGTTCGCTCAGTTAGCCTCGTTCAGTAAGCTAGTCGTTCCAAGTTTTGTTCAAGTTAGTTCATTGTTGACTCAAAGAGGAGTCTAGTAGAAGTAGAAGGCTGTTGAGCCGTGGATCTTGCAGCTGAGTGCGCAGATCGCTAGTAGTATAAGGAATCTACAGTTGAGTGCGCAGATAGTAAAGTAGAAGAGTCGATCCAGGCTATGTGCAGATCAATAGGCATAGATAGAAGAATAAACTAGAGAGCATGAGAGCAAGAAGATTGAGTCAAATAGACATATCTTAAGAACAGTCTGCAAATCGCAGACTGCAAGGTGCTACCTATATTTCTCATGCCAGATGAAGAGCACCTTGGTGGTTTTTCCCAGATGGGTTTCCACATTAATTTTATGTGTCGAATGGATGGATGTTGTTGAATGATTGAATGCTTATGTGAACGTTTGCTTACTTTGCATAGTTTATGGTTATTGTTGAATCTGTGTCGCAATATTACCAATCAGTGAACGAATGAATGTTAAGGCGTCGTGGACATGTTATGTATGATTTCCTGGTTAAATTTGTTGTTATAATATAAGTCGCGCACTGTCGATCAAATATAAGGAATCAGCTGCGTCGCACCGTTGCGCCAGTTGTTGAGTTGTAAGGATAAGGTTGTGTCGCGCGTCAGTTGTGGCACACAGTTGCACCTCTGTCGCACAGTAATAGACTCCATCCTCCTATCTCTGTTGAGCACCTTGGCCGCGCACCAAGGGACTATAATTCCCTCGCCAACTGCGGAGACATGGTTCTGGGAGTTACACATTAAGATATCTCGGGTGAGACTACACCTGCCTTGCGGGCGTTGCCGACTGAGCTTGCTCTGTCAGGCCGATGTCTTTTGGTGTCTTGTCGGTATTGTGTTGTTGTTGAACTGCGGGTCAAGACAAGAAGGGGAAAGAGGCCAACAAATGGTTCCGTTATCGGGACCCTTAATCATTTGAGTCGAGGGAAATGTTGTGGCATCCGACAAAGAACGAAATAGAGGACTGTTTGGAGTCTAAGACGCTAGCCTTTACGCAAGAAGAGAGCGCAGGATCACGGTTGAGCGCAGAAAACTGGGTGGACGAGTATATATACTCTGACATTCACGAGATCTTCTTTGCAAAGTTTCCCATTGTGCTGCACGAGTGGTTGTCAAGGTTGGCAACTAGGCAGACAAATTTCCAGAGAAGAGAAGCGGTTGAGTGGAGCGATCAGTTGGTTCCCGAGATAACCAGTGTAAGTAATACCATCTCTAAAGCTGCTGACTTTTGGGTTGACAGTATTCTGCAAGGGTATATTACTGAGTTTGCAGTAGAGACTATAACCTCAAATAGTGAGGCTAAAAGAAATTTTTTCCAAAGACCCCAAAGAAGATATTTGTTATCTATCGGTACATGGATCAAGATGCTCGTTTATGAGAAGGGCATTCTGCATTTAAGTAGTTAAGTCACGCACCTAGGAAGAAGGCTATGTCGCAGACGACCTATCAAGACAATGGGAAATGGTGAGCTGAGATGTTCCCAGAAGTACAAAACCTGAACTAGAAATTGGATTCCTAAGAAGTGGAAGGAGATTCAGATCGGGGAAACGAAGAAAGACAGAGGAAGGTCGACGAGCTCCTAGTCTATTCGAGGAAAGTGAGCACGAACTTCAGTCGCAGCTAGACGAGGGGTCTTGCGATGAAGAGGAGAACTACAGCCTCATTTCAGAAGGGACAAAGGAATCCGAAGAGCCTGTGGAGACACCAAGATCAGGGCAAGACTACATCACACTAGGAATATCGCCAAAGGTAAGGTCTAGAGCCTCATCTCCTGAAAGAGTTGTTAATACTGATAGTGCTAGTATTGCGAGTAGCGTGCAGGAGGGTACACCACTAAATTCATCAAATAACCCCGACACCAACTCAATGCCCAGGCATGATATCCGGTTACCCACATTCAATGGGAATGGAGCAGAGGATCCAGAGCAGCATTGGTTCCTCTGTGAAGCTGTTTGGATGGTTCTCCTAGTTCACAACGCGGACCTGAGGAAAGCGCAGATGATCACGACTTTGAGGGGTCATGCACTGGATTGGTTTATGAAGTTCTGTGTAGTACCGCCAGGAGCACCACAGAATACCCTTAAAGAGATACGGCTCGTGATGATTTCTGAGTTCATAAAACCTAAATCTAAGTCACAGTGTATCACAAAAATCAAGGAGATAAAACAATCATTGGCGGAGTCAGTATGGGACTTTGACCAGTGGTTTAAAACCTTGATGGCAAAAGTTTCCAAATGCCAAATATACAGCATAAAGAGTGGTTTATTGATGCGCTATTACCACACATCCAAGGCCCATTAATGCAACAAAAGATTGAATCGCAGATAAGCGCTAGAATTGGCAATGAAGTTGGAAGCTTCGCCAATCGGCAATGGTGCCACAGGAATGGTGCAGATTCAGTCACAGTTGGCTAATCTGACGATACAGCTTCAAAATATCAAGAAGGGCAAGGAAGCCCAAGAAGACTTATGTTGTACAAAATGCAGAACGGATGGACACACCAAGGATAATTGTCCGACCTACATGAACTATATCGCATCGCGTGCGCCAAACCCGTTGAGTGCCCATGGACTACCCTGGTGCCGCATATGCCAATCTAGAGGACGTCGCGACAAGGAGTGTCTATACTTGCAAAAAGTTGTAAGTACCCCGGTAAACCTCTTCTATAAATTGTGTAAGTCACTAGGCCATGAAGAGAAGGATTGTAGAGCATACCAACTTCTGAAGGAAAAGACGGTAGACACCTACTTGATGAAGAATGATGGGCAGGCTCAGGCTGAACCGACGCAAGCATCATATCAGCCTGCACAGTTTCCACCCAATCAGTATCAGAACCAGCACCAGCCTCAGTATGCGCCACAACAACCATATGCGCAACAAAATCACTATCAGCCGCACTACCAACAGAACCAGTACCCCCCACAGAAAGCACACCCACAAGGAAGGGGTGGCGAAAACTTCAGAGGCAGAGGAGGAGGAGGATTTGGTAGAGGAAGGGGTCAGGTTACATGCTATAACTGTGGACAACCAAGTCACTATGCCAGAGATTGCCAGGAGCCTGCAAAGACATGTTCATATTGTAAAGGACAAGACCATAATGTGGAGCAATGTCCTCAGTTGATTGCAAAGTGGCAGGCTAGGACGATCGCATGCCCTAACCCTGCGCAAAACCTGAATCTGAATCCTAACTTGAATGTCCAGATGATTGCTGCTGAGCCAAGAGAGCCAAGCATTCCTGTCGTAACACGAGGAGGTGCTGCGACTGGAGTCGATCAGGATGTACCGCAGGAACAGCTGCAACCGTAGTTACAACCCGCGGCGTAGAAGAAAGCACCATTCGACGTTCAAAAATAGAAGCAAGTCTTTTTGGACGTGCGACCAGAGTTCGTAGATCAAGAACAACCCTCGATGTTAGGGGAAGTCAGGGAGATGCCTAAACGCTTCCAACAGCTATTCCAGAAGCAAATCCCGAAAAATGTTAGTAAGCTCAAGTCCGTTCTGTCAAGTTGCTTAGCGCTAATTCAAGATAAAGACGTTGTTGTAGAACTGCAAGCACTGATAGAAGAAACTCCAGAAGAGTCGCAACCAGAAAGAAGAGTTAACTAGGTTAAAAAGAAGTTTAAAACTGGGTGCAAGTTAAGAATGACTGCCCATATAGGCGACTATGACATGGGCTACATTATTTTAGACCTGGGCTCGGACGTCAATATTTTGATGTAACAAACCTGGGAGAGTATGGGCAAGCCGCGCTTGGACTGGTCTCCTGTCCAGTTGCGATTTGCAAATCAGGCAAAGGTTCTACCAATTGGTCGATTGAGTCAAGTCCCTATCGATATTGAAGGGTTGCACACATTCATAGACTTTGAAGTCATTAACATTGTTGATGACAAGAATCTATATCTCGCGTTGTTGGGGATAGATTGGGCCATAGACAATCAAACCATTATCAATTTCAAGAAGAGGATTCTCTCATTTGAGGATGATGAGATGAGGGTAGTGTCACCCATTGATCCATTGGAGGGACAGAGATACGTCGAGCCTGTCTACGATGAGTGACAAGTTGATTATCTTGACCAGATCTACAATGTCACTGCCCTACACGAAGATTATATCAATCCGACAGGAGATGGAAACCTGAGCTGGAAGAGTGCTAGTTCATGCACATCCAACTCAGGGGAGGCCTTGGAGAATTGGCAAAACCGGTTGCATGAGGTCTCTATGAGAAGGTGCACCCAAGTTACAAGGTCTGTGTGACGGATGCAGAACGAGCTAAGAGAGCTACCCACCTATGAAGGTTTTCCTAATCTTGCGACCTTCCTACATGAGTTTGAAGGACTCGTCACAGAGTCGCAACGCTTGTCAGGGCTAGACCATGTGCTAAAAGCTACGCCTGCCAGATGGTGGGGTACACACAAGCAGTCCATATCAAAATGGCCACAGTGTCGAAGGTTGATGGAAGCCAAATTCGGTGAAGAAGTCACCACTGAGTCACAAGTACACAGGACTGTCAAACCCTGTCGAGCACATAAATCACTGTCGCACCGCATTTGCAGAATACCCGCGTCAGGAATGGGTCCATCACTTCATTCACACATTGGAAATGACACCTCGAAGCTGGTATACATCTATGGAGTTGCGACAAGGAACTCGGGATTGGGAAGAAGTAGCTAAACAATTCGGGCACACGTTTGAATTCATTGATGAGCAACCTATGGTTGATGCTGCACTTCAAACGATAAAAGAAAAGATATTTGTTGAAATCCCTGTCGAAGAGGCAAATTCCCACCAGTGCAGCGCGACCATCCAGCAATGGATGGCCTGTTATAATCTAGTTGGAGACCCAGATGATGACCAAACTAACATAAACATACCAGAATCAGAAGGTACACGCGCAGTAGAAGGAAGTGGTATTTCAAGCGACCAGTTCCTCAAGCCGCTGAAAATCAAGAAAGTAAACATTGGGTCACCAGAGAACCCAAAGTTTGCCAATATAGGAGATTATTGGGATGAAGAGACGGTCGCAAAAATCACAGACTTGCTGCATGAGTATCAGGACCTATTTCTTACCAATTTCTAGTTGCACACCAGTCAAAAGCAGCGCGAGTGACAGGGCTTATTCAGCCTGTACAACAAAAGCTTCAACATATCACGCAATCACTAGAGGCAGGACCGTCAGAACACATCAATTCCGACCGTGTGGAACAATTGGCCAAGCAGGCGGAGGAAGTAACAGAGGAAGTTGCCAAGGTGCAACAAATTTTGAAGGAATTTCAAGACAAGGTTGGTCCTGTCGCGCAGCCTGAGCCAGAGGCTTGACTTTTGCGAACACTCAAAATTTTGCGGAGATATCCATTTTGCTTAGTGGCTCGGGACGAGCCACATGTGAGTGTTGGGGGCCTGTTGGGCCAGGAAAAGTGCAAAAGGAAGAATCCATCGCGCAAGCGCAAGAGAAAAAGAGGGCGCACGACGAGAGAAAAGCAGATAAAGGAAGAAGCGCAAGCGCAGAGCAAAAGAAGCTGCGACACGGATAGCTGCGATGAGGAAGGCAGATCCAAGTAGGTGGAAGAAGCAGGTAGAAGAGTTAAAGGGGAACAGGTACAAACCGGCGGAAGACTGCAGAAGGATGAACCTGCAGAAAGCTAAAGGACAGTTTTGCGGCTAGTTATGACCAGTACAAAAGGATGAAAGACATTTCCGCAACTAGTTATGGCTGTGGTTAATGTCATGCAAGACATTTGCGGCCAAGTTGGGCCTGTCATCAATGTAATTGTAGATATTTTGTAGCCACTTGAGTCTGTAATAACTAAGTAATACTCAGCCGACCCTGCACGGTCTTGTAAATACTATAAATAGGAGGAACCTGCTCGGTAGAAGGGTTCGCTCACTTAGCCTCGTTCAGTAAGCTAGTCATTCCAAGTTTTGTTCAAGTTAGTTCATTGTTGACTCAAAGAGGAGTCTAGTAGAAGTAGAAGGTTGTTGAGTCGCGGATCTTGCAGCTGAGTGCGCAGATCGCTAGTAGTAGAAGGAATCTACAGCTGAGTGCGCAGATAGTAAAGTAGAAGAGTCAATCCAAGCTGAGTGCGGATCAGTAAGAGTAGATAGAAGAATAAACCAGCGAGCATGAGAGCAAGAAGATTGAGTCAAATAGACATATCCTAAGAACAATCTACAAGTCGCAGACTGCAAGGTGCTACCTATATTTCTCATGCCAGATGAAGAGCACCTTGGTGGTTTTTCCGAGATGGGTTTCCACGTTAATTTCCTATGTCGAATGGATGGATGTTGTTGAATGATTGAATGCTTATGTGAATGTTTGCTTACTTTGCATAGTTTATGATTATTGTTGAATGTATGTCTCAATATTACCAATCAGTGAATGAATGAATGTTAAGGCGTTGTGGACATGTTATGTATGATTCTCTGGTTAAATCTGATGTTATAATATAAGTTACGCATTGCCGATCAAATATAAGGAATCAGTTGCATCGCACCGTTGCGCCAGTTGTTGAGTTGTAAGGATAAGGTTGTGTCACGCGTCAGTTGTAACATGCAGTTGCACCTCTGTCGCACAGTAATAGGCTCCATCCTCCTATCTCTGTCGAGCACCTTGGCCGCGCACCAAGGGACTATAATTCCCTCACCAACTGCGGAAACATGGTTCTGGCAGTTACACATTAAGATATCTTAGGTGAGACTGCGCCTACCTCGCGGGCGTTGCCAACTGAGCTTGCTCTGTCGGGCCGATGTCTTTTGGTGTCTTGTTGGTATTGTGTTGTTGTTAAACTGCAAATCAAGACAAGAAGGGGAAAGAGGCCAACACCTAATGACAGGAAACAATGACAAATGAACTATAAATTCATTCTAATTTTCTTGATCATGTGATTCTACTTTGCAAGATAATTGATATTGAAAAGAATTCTATTTCTTTTTTAAATACCATATGGTTTTTTATTTCACAAATTTGGGGGGTCATGTTTCCACAGCAAACCTATTTCCACATGTCGTGCAACTTAAGTCACGTGTTATGTAATTATGTAATGTTAGTTGCCTTTATGGATCACCACTCTCAAGAGACTTATACTGTGTGGTAGCATTCAGAATTGCACCCATGCACTTCTCATGTTAACTCCCAGATTTGTTCACCCATGCACTTCTCATGTTAACTCCCAGATTTGTTCACCATTTGTTGGTATAGAAGTTGCCAATAATTCATTTCAGTGATTAGTTCACCAAGGGACCACTTACAATGTTCGCAGTTTGAGATTTGAAGGTTGATTACATATACATTCAGAAAGTTACAGTAAATTGGTTTAAGGATCCATTGAGATATGTAAACCAGGGCTTGTGAAGCCTATCTACAGCAGTTTTCTTGCAGATAAGATAGATAATTTTTTTAATGTCCACGAATGACAACTAAAGCAGGTCAAAGGGACTGTTGGGTACAAAATGATGCCCATACAAAGTTGGAGCACCAAAATGACTACTATGAAAAGCACAATGCAGAAAGTAAAGTATGAATATAATCTAAATCCTGGAAAACCAACTCCAACGATGGAAAGTCGATCTGAAAGAGAGATGTGCCAAGAGAGCGGATCTAGAATCTATGATACAAATGGTACAACCCTGTCATGGTCTGTTGGAAACATCTCTACCAACGTCTAAGGATAAATGGAGGAATCTCAATATATAAGTCTATCTAAAGTAAGAACTGGAAAAGAAGTTGGACCATGTAATATGCTGCTGCCTGGAAAAGGGTTACCATCATCATGATCTGGATGATATCGGTTGATGGCTGGTCTGGGACCAGCACTGGCAATGACGTTGGGGTCTCATGAAAGTGGAGGTGGTCCTCTAGCTGCGTACAGATCTAGGGTTGGACACAAGAATCACCATCTGTCTACCTCTTGGTGCCCCTAGTAGATCGGAGACCCATAAAAAAGGAAGTGATCTGTTGAGTGCAAGTTAGTCTAGGATATGAATGTGGCTGGAGGATGAGGGAAAGAAGCTGGAGGGCCTCCTGAAAGTATAAGGCCAAACATCTCTGGTTGGGGTACTCGAAGAAACAGGCCAGAGTCTAAAGCTCCCTGAAAAGACAATGGAACCGCCCTTAGATCTCGTAGTAAACAAGGCAAGGGAAAATGGAGTGCTCCTCGGTCTCAACCTCTCAAAGATGGCACACTTGCAGATCTTGTCAGATCAGTCAATCTAGTGATCCGTCTCCACCCTAAGTCTATGAAAACCCACCTTGAACTGGCCTAGGGCAATACGAAGAGAACGAGCCCAATGGCAGAACGTGTGATGGGGCCAAACAATGAGCCCATTGCTCAGATCCATGAAGTGCTCAGCGTTTCATATTTTCTAGACAAACACCGTATGTTCTTGACTGTCACTCTGATGAAGCTCACTGTTCTGCATATTCTTCAATTTAGGATAATTCGAGCTCTTTTGAGGTGACTGATGGTGTATATTTGTGGCTGGAAAGACACACCTTGCATAAGGTAAGGTGCAGGCTTAGAAGGGCTGGCCGACCTAATGAATGACTATTTAAATTTATGGCTCGACTGACCTTAGTATTATTGTGCATGAACAAGTTTGAGCCAACTTATAAATATTAATGCATGGGGCCAATCCTTGTGTATGTTGACAAACAATATAATTACCAAGGGATGGGGTGCCCTTGCCCACCAACCCAAAGAGAGAGGAACTTAGGAGGTGACAGATCCTTTGCCCCCAAGCTCACACTTACCTTGATACTACAACAACTATTATTGCTGTCATTCAGAACAATCTTCATGAATTATCTGAGAAAACCTGGAGAATATGAAGCTTTCCTGGCAGAAAATGCACAGTACAGCAATAAAGAGCAGCCTCAGGAAAAAGATTTGTCTATTCATCAACAACAAACAGCAGTCTTTCAAAGTTGCGGAAGGCTCAATAATGTATCAGATCTGATTAACATAGTTTGCTGTGAGGCCTCTGGAAATGGAACAGCAGCAGCAAATCTTAACAGAAAACTCATAATCAGAAGAAAACACTGAATTGAAGACATTGCAGAAACTAATATTGATTGAAATCCAGTATGTGCTGGAAAGGATGAAGTTATTTCCTTTCCTTGTTTGTATGATCTTCAATCTGATTGCAAACATGAGGAATATAGTAAAGGAGGTTGTTATGTTTATAATTCTTGTGAGCCTTCTATATATGTTCCTAACAATGATAGTGCTGGTAAAGAAATAGATTTTGATCAAACCAACCTCTTAAATGAATGTTCTGTGTATTCTGATGATTAAAAACATGGTTATGCAACCTACACCTTGGAGATTGGAGTAACATAGAGTTGCCATTATAACAAATTCAGAATTAGAAAATTCTCAGCAAGAGGTAGTCACCAATGAAAACAGTAAAGAACTGTTATTTATTTCTTTTAGTTCTGAAAACAATTTGAAGAAAATGGGTTATTTGGCAGCAATGCAAAGCAGTGATCACTTTGCTATGAAAGTCGTATGTAGAGATAAGGAGAATGTAAAAGCATGCATTATCCCTTATCATCTGAATATCTCTCATGAATCAATAAGTCACGCATCTCCTTTGCTGATTTCTGGAATCAAAGATGAAAAATACAAAGAAAAAGACAGCAGGATTCAAAGTGTGATTCCTGCATGCTTACAAGGTTGTATGTCATTTTTCATGGGTGAAGAAGAAATTCCAAACACCATACAAGAAGTATCTGCCATTGATGTCATTAAACAACAGACGGAACCATTATAGACACCATGTATTCCATTGGTGACAAGTGGCTGGTTCTAATATTCTTTACAGCAGATTCAGGAATATTGACTGGTATGATCTGGTTCAGTCTTGGCTGGATAAGACACTCAAAGATACATCTATATGTTGTCAAGGAGTTGAAGATTTGTTCTTTCAAGGCCAAATTAATGATTTATCAGCTTATTCATGTGGAAATTTCATGCACTGGGGCAATTAATGCAAAACTGAAATTTCACCTTCTTCTTAGAAGGTTTCTCAGATGTTAGACCTAGAATTTTCAGCCTTTCGAGCTTTTGTAAATTAAAGTGAAACAACAGTGTGAAGATCACAATAATTCATTTCTACCAGCCCCAAACTTCATGGCAATTCAAGGAGAAAAGAAACCAAACCAAGGCATAAGTTTTCAGCCCTTCTGGGGCAACTTATCAGCCAACAACCAAATATGAAAATATACTTTAAAAGCAGTCAATGCAGCCCCTCGTATTTTTCTTTTTGATGTTAAATCACTTGACAATTTGCTCCCTTTACTTATGTCAAAACAACAAGACAGAAATCACTGTAAATAGCAATGCATAAAGAACATATAGCTGGAAATCAAATCTGCAAATGGCACAAGATATGTACAGCTAGAATTTTATATATAAGCTCAAGATGAAGCACAAGAACATATCGTAGCCTAGCTAGTACAACAAAAAAAACATCCAAAAAGCCCTAGCTACTCTAAACCATCAAACCCTAGCTCAACAAAGAAGATCCAAGTGCAAGAATCTCTCCAACACTATCTCCAAAGCAAGACGTCCTCCTCTTCTTCTTCTTCTTCTTCATCATCGCAAATCCACCCAGGGTTTTCTCTCAAAACCGTAATATCCAATCTCCAAGGGTAAAACCTTAACCCAAGAACTCAAGTATGCTCCAAGATGCGCAAGAAGACCAAGAAACCCTAGAGACTCAAGAGAGGGGGATAGATAAACAAGTAAAAGAGAAGATCAAAGAGAGAAAAAGCCAAGATCATCACCAACATCTCCACAAGAGCAACCTCCAACCAAGATGTCACTCTTCCCTTCCATTAGCTTCTCTTAGGGTTTATGAGGTAACCATAGTGAATCTCTCCTAGAAGACAAGTACAAATAATGATGTGATGATTTGTATAAAGGCACTCTCTCCTTCGTCTATTTATATGTGAGGTAAAGGGAGGCCAACAATACTATGTGGGCCTAAGCCTTCACAAGCAACATACATGAGCCCTTGTAGGCCACACAATTGAGATGTCCACATTAGGGTGCAAGTGCCATGCTCCAATGGCAATGTTGTGCACAATAATAACTCCAACATGATGTAGCTATGCAAGGAACGTCCACATGACTCCTTCACAAACCTCCACGGACTCCATCTATCCTCCAAAGCAAAGTACTCCATTGGGTCAGCTACCCCATACAAGAACATTGTCGAAGCCCCAGGCGTTCCCCAATCATCTTCAGTCCTTTGAACAGGAAACCAAGCTACCATGTGCCAACTAGGGCTTGAAGCCCTCCTACATGATGCAAAATGCTCCACATCCCCTAATGGATGCTCTCAAAGTAAGTTGCTCCTCCACGAGTCCTTAATGAAGGGCAGCCACCAAGCTACCAGAAGATCTCCAACACCTAACGAAAGAAAGCCAAGCCAACATCATCCTAAGGTCAAGCATCCACTAAACAAGCTATCTCAAGTTCTCAACTATGCATATACATCACCAACCATGTCTTATGCCACAATCCAAGGGCTAGTCATACACCATGTATCCCAAATCTCATGGAGCACCCCCACACATCGTGTAAACACTTTTGAAGTAACCCGAAAGTCTAACAATCCCTCTTTACAAGGAAAATGCTTACACTGACACCTATCAACTCCCTCTACAACTCTACCAAATCTGCTATCTACACATAAGTATTGGTCGAGATCCGAAAATCAACCACTGTCATCTACAACAAAACTGTCAACCATGCTATCATAGCATCTCAATCCTTCAATGAATAATGGCCATTTGTGAATATGAAGAAATATCTCCCTAGAGCAAGAACTAACTACCAAACTCCAACATCCTCCAAATCAATATCATGGGACAACATCAAAGGACACTAGATCATAAGTTGTCCACAACCACTTGCAAAGATAATCATATCTCTATGCAAGATTAAAACGATCTTGGAATATAAAGATTGTGGAATAGTAATCAAATCATGCAAGGTCATTATCAACTCATCAACACGAGAATCCCTCTCATGTAATTCAAATCCTTCGACAAATAAAATAACCTGAACTAGGTCCACTCCCTCATCACAAGTGAATCCTGAAGCAAGAATATCATCAAAGGAAACTCCCTCTGTCTGAGAGAATCCAGAATCCATGGCTTTGTACTCTATAATACTCCCATCAGTTGCATCTCTAAAATCAATCTCAACAACATCCTCCATCAAGACATCACACCTCTACCTCAATGAACAACTAGAAGGCTCCTGGGTGAAGTGAATCTTGTCATCATGCCTCTCTTTTGTGTTACAGCTTGATTTAGCACTTTAGTGGGAAAATCCCAACCCACTAGTGTTATCAAGGGGCAATTTTGGAAGAAAGCAACACACTGTCACCTCAATGCTAACTTCCCTCTCTTTTGACCAGCTTTCAAGGTCAAGGGGGGCTTCCCTAGGGTTGATTAAGAGATTCCTAATGAAGAGAGTTATGAAAGGATTGGTTTTAACTGAATTATATGTGTGTGAGTGAATTGCCAAATAAAGTTAATTCCCCAAATAGTGCTTGAGTGTGCAAGATTTTTGAAGTTCTAAATAAATAGACCAAACACTTGGCAATGGAAATATTCAAGGGATTGAAAAATATTAACTCAAACACAAGTACATTAAATCCATTTATAATCAACAACTTTTCAATTCTGGAAAATTAAAGGAAAAGCAGAAAAGTAATCTCATGATTTGACACTCAAGGTGGTTAATGAGTGGGTTCATTTGCTGCAAAGTAAAATGTATCCAAAACTGAAATAGATTGTGAAGCAAGTGGCCCAATAAAATGTTGTTCAAGCACCAAATTTTAACCCAAGGTGAGACCTTGCTTGAGAAAAAATCTGGAATAAAGCGTCACTCAAGGATCTTAGATTAGTGAAGTTTAAATCCTCTTAATGAAAATTCCAAATTTACTGACATGATGAGAATCATTTTTCCAAATGTGGATTTGAGCTAATAAACTTAGTTATAAAAGTGCTTCAAGAAAGTTAGACAACCAATTAAGAAAATTGGTTCAATGATCCATAGTTGATGTTCAAGTGCATGAAAAAGCATCCCAAGGTTGTGCAAATAATAAATATTGAAAATGTGTAAATTGCACAAATAATTTCAAGAATTATAGGAAAGAGTGAATCACTTAGTTAAGGTAGATGTGTTTAGCTAAAACCATGAATCATAATCCAACCATTGAACCAACAGAATCATTCATAAAAAGATCTTGTCTCCAAAGATAATTGTTGTTATGTGTAAGAGCAATATAACTAAGAAAAACCGAAGAAGAGTACTAGTGACAAAAATCTCAAAGTCTTTGGCTACAATCGGGAGACAAGAACACCTCTTACTTTCATAAGCAGCCTCAGGCCAGGAGACACTTCAATTCGGTTAAAGAGATTAAGGTGCAGGATTCAACCTTTTCTTATTTCACTAGTATAAAAACGACTGCCTATCATCATTTCAAAAGATTATATACAGAAGGCTTTGATGGCCCAATGCCAGTTTTGCTTGATCAAGTTCCTAATAAAATAAGTTAATAACGGATCAGATGAATCTCAAGCTCACCAAACCAGTCAGTCGTTGTGAAATAAAATTGGCCTTGAAAGAAATGGAACCAGATAAGGCACTGGGCCCATACGACTTCACAATTAGATTTGTTAAAGTTTGTTGGCAAGTGGTCAAAAAAGATCTACATAAGATGGTCCTAAAATCTCAATCTTGCTTAAAAATTGGAGGGAGCACAAACTCGGAATTTCTAGCTTTAATTCCGAAAAAAAAGGTGTGAATTCCTTCAACCAGTTTAGACCGATATCCTTTTGCAATATAGGCTATAAAATCATCACTAAAATAATTGCTAACATGCCGAGGGATATTATGCCAAGATTAGTCCCAGCTAATCAAGGAGGCTTCGTTAGGGGCCGACAAATCATGGATAACATCATTCTGGTTCAATAAGCGATTCATTCAAGCCTACAATGTAAGGAAAAAGGAATGGTTGTCAAGATTGATCTTGCAAATGATTTTGATCGAGTAAAAAATTCTTTTCTTTTTGTTGCTCTCACCCGCTACGGATTTGTTGAATTTTTCATTAGCTGGATTAAAGCCTGCATAGGGGAACCCTAGATAGGTCCTCTGGTAAATGGGAGAGCAATAGACTTCTTCAAAGCCTCTAGGGGCCTTCGGCAGGGTTGTCCTCTTTATCCCATGCTCTTTGTTCTCCAAGCTTCGATCTTAAGCTTCTAGCTGGACAAAAGGCGTCAAGATCAAGATTTGTTAGGACTTAGAATTGCAAGAGGGGTCCAAGATCTAAATCATGCCCAATTCGCGAATGATACCCTTATGTTAGGAGGGGCTTCTCTTCATGTAGCCACTTCCTTTAAAGTTGAGCTTGACTCGTTTTGTGCCACCTCAAGAAGTAAGATAAACACAGGTAAAAGCCAAGTTTATGGGTGGAACATTTCTATTCATGAATTAAGTATTATTGCAAGGATTTTTGGCTTTCAAGGCAAGATTCAGTGGTCCTCCTTTAAATACCTTGGCCTTCCGAATTTCCAAAAGAATCCTCGAGGCAAAGATTGGCTACCTCTGGTAGAAAAGTTCAAGCTACGTTTGCAAACCTGGGGAACACAATGGCTAGAAATAGCAGGTAAGTTACTTCTTATCAAATATGTTTTATCCAGCTTACCCATATATCAATGTTTGCTTTTGCTAGCACCAGTCGGAATACTGAGATGATGGAAAGGTTAATTCGGCAATTTTTTTGGAAAGGAGGAAAACAAAATGACAGGAAATTACATCTAGTGAGCTGGAAAAAAGTGACAAAACCATTTCAGGAAGCAAGGCTTCAGATCAAAGACCTCAAAGCACATAACCTTGTGCTTGGAGCAAAAATCCTTTGGAGACAAGTCTCTGAAAGCCAAGTTTGGTTTAAAAAGCTACTTGGAAAAAACATTTCATGAGTACCCAACTTCGTAGTCTGGACATTCCCCTTGTGGTAAACACGGGTTCCCCTATCTTCCTTCTTTGTAAAAAAATCCCACACCTTTTTTCAAAAAAAGCTCTTCTAGATCCCAGGCAATGGAAAAAAAGTTAATCTTTGGGAAGACCGCATAATGGGAAGTGAACCGTTCTCCAGTATAGAAATCATGGAACCTCTTAAAACTTGGTTAACGAGTCAAGGTATCAAAACTTTGTGGGATCTCTCATTTGGGACAACGAGGAGAATAAGTGGAGTGGCTGGAAAGGGTTAGATCCCCCGGCGCCACTTCTGCAGCCATGGAATTCTCTGATGTCTCTATTAAAAGGGAAAGCGCCATACTCAACCAAGGCCAAGGATACTAGAAGATAGGGATATGGGACTGGCCATTACTCGGTCTCTCAAGGTTACCAAGCTCTTAAGGCCTCTTCTACGGCCCCCCCAAACCCAGCTCTATGGAATGGCGTCTAGAAAGCAAAATGTATTCCAAAGGTGGACATGTGTATCTGGACTCTGGGGCACCAAAGTATTCTAACGAATGAAAATTTGCAGAAAAGAGGTATTCCTGACTCCTTTAGGTGTACTCTTTGTTATCAGTAGGTTGAAACCTCAAAGCATATTTTCCTAGATTGTCAATATGCTAAAGAAGTCTAGCAGGAAGCCCGTGGTCACTGGCATCACAAAATGGAATCCCGGGAACTGTTATTGCTCTAATATCCAGGTGGGGCTCCCTATATCCTCACCCTCTTTCCTCAAAAGGTTGGTTCAAGGTAGGATGGTTGACTCTACCAAAATCTGGCTAGAAAGGAATGATTGAATCTTTCGTGACAAGGCATCTCTCCCAATACAATTGGTGACAAGAATCAAAGGCCTGCCAAAGGAATTCCTCCAAAGCAAGCTAAGTAAAAAAAAGACTATTGAGTCACTCCTGGAAGAATTAGCTTGGGGGAAACAGCTAGGACTTAAAATATCCCATCCAACTCCCTCCTTGGCCCCGATGGAGGGCTGGAAATTAAGACTGGATGAAGACAATTTTACTTAGCGGCACCAAGGATCACAGTTGTACAGTCTTTTCTTTGATGGAGCTGCAAAAGGAAACCAAGGGCGGCAAGAGGGGGAGGGATTATCTTCAGTCCCGATGGATTAATTGATCTCTAGTTTGCTTGGGGGCTAGGCAATGCTACTAATAATCAAGCGGAAGCTTTGGTGCTTCTTCAAGGACTTTGACAACTCAGGAGAAAAGGAATATTGCAGGCAAGGGTAATCGAGGATTCGCAAAGCCTCATTGCTCTTATGGTAAGGAATTCCAACCCGAAGAACATTCACCTAAAACAAATTGTTCTCAGAATTCAGGACATAGCTACTAAATTCCAAAGTCTCAGTTATTTCCATGTGCTTTGCAAAAACAACAAGGAAGCAAATCAAGCCACTAATAGAGCGATGGTCTTGGAACCTAGCACCTTGTTGCTTAATGACCATGCCTTCAAGCGGGACCCACTCCCCTAACAGGAGGCCTCTCACTACCGCATGGTGGCTTAGCCGGCACGTGGTGTCTCAGCTCGAAAAGGTGGCAGCGCATGCGTGTTTAAGGACAGACCGAGCAAGGGAGGAGCATGCGTTCGAAGTTGATGTTTCAGTCTGGAGATCTGTAATAGCAACAGCCTCCATCCGGAAGGTACAAAGTAGCACAGGTTCGATGACGCCAGGCGAGCCCTGGGTGAGCACAACAAGGGTGATTGGAGATTTGAACCACGCCCCAAAGATCATCCTCATCATGGAAGTGTGTGATTAGACCTAGGAGATAGGTCGCCACTCCAGTGCTTGTATTCGCCTGTTAATTTGGAATGGAGATAAGAAATGGCTCATTGTTATCCATTTGAATTGCGCACTAGCTGCTCTCCTCCAGCACTGTGCTCAAATTCAAAGGGCTCGGTTCTCAGTCAAACGACTTAAGGATATGGACTCCAGTGACCCTCGTTGCCTGGAGCACGGCTTGGCTGCCATAGGTGGTCATCTGCGCAGGGCAAAAGATGAAATGGAAACTCAGAAGCGCCATTTACATTGGTTTAGAGGCAAAACGAGAGAGCGACTGGAGTAGTTGGTGAAAGACATTCATGAAGTCAAAATGGCTCAAAGGGAGCAAGCAACAGCTAAGGAAAATCGTCGTCAAGAGCATGCAAAAGCCATACAGGAGCTCTCGGACAGACTGACTCAAGTGGAAATACAGTTTGGAACAATGGCCTTTGAAGCCCAAGTTCAGAAAGAAGTTGAAGCCAACCAAAACATGGCTGATGGCACAGGCCCAGGGACCTCCTTAGGCAAATAATCAGGTTTTAGGAGATTTTTTTTGTTTACTGTTGGGACAGTTTGTCTGTATATTTCGGAATATAGCTAGTAGGACCATAGTTTTTCTTCTTGTTTTCCAGTTGTACGGACAATATGGAGCAGACCAGCTCAGTAGTGAAGTTTTCAGTAATCCTTTTTCAGACTTGAAGGCTTGATGTAATTCTATCAATGCCTCAGCATTTAGGCTTTTTGTTAATACAAAATACTATCTGTTTCTGTTAAAAAAAAAAAATATATATATATATATATATATATATATAACTAAGAAAAACCAGAATCTCACCATAAAATACTTTGCAGAAAATTAAATGCGAAATTTGAGTATTAATAAGTGCTAGCAGCCCACAAAATTCCAAACTGCAAAAGATAAATCAAATTTAATTTTCCAGAATTTTTACTCAATGAAAAGTGAGGAAATTATTACTAAAATCTGCCTAAAGAAAATGAAACAACCCATATATCAATGTGATTAATCTAGCACAAAACCCTAATCAAAAGATATGATTTTATGAAGCAATAGGGACAGATTTAATTCTATATTACTTGCTATTAGGAAATCGATGCAAAACATCAAAAAATCTAATGAAAATCAGCATAAAAATGATGCAAATATGTTAGATTTTACCTTAGGATAAGTAGATTCAACCTGTGGATTTCAAGAAATCAATAATACCACTCAGTGCAAGGCATGGTAAACAACCTTTGTACATTGTAAATGTTATAATTTTACTTATTAAGTTAAAATGGTTTGAGCCCAGTTTTGACATAAATGTCTATACTTATCTAAAAATATCTTCTTAAACATTTTATTTAACTCAATAATTTCTATAGGAAATCAATTTCCTAGACTTCAACTTATATAATGAATGGGTATTCATAAAATTTTAGTTTCACTTATATATTATCGTGGACTTAAGCTTGTGCTAAATCCATATTTGGTAATTTTCAAAACCCAAATTGAAAGAATAAATTTGTGTATGGACAAGACAGCCACTTCTTGGTTGGACTTCCATCAACCATCATGTCAAAGGTAAATGGGATAGATTTATAACATCTGGGTGAAGAAAATAACAAGTCCAAGGCATATTATGGCTATTGGGCACTCAAACATTAACTTACAGGCAATTTTACAGCTGCAGATAAACAAATACGTTCTATGGATAAACCTACCACAGCTAAGCATGCAAAAATGCCCTTCCCCTAAATTTATAATTGACCAAAGAGACTTCAATTTTAGGAATGCACAATTTAATTTCTCGTGGAAAAATAAAACCCAAAATTATGTTTCCAGACTCGAAATTTTCACCAATAACATTATAACTTTAAGGAAATACTTGGCAAGCATTTTCAAATAAAAATGCCATAACAACTTTAAGCAATGAAACAATTGAATTTTAAATGACAATTAAATTTCCCATAGAACACTTATCTGAAAAATATTCACTTGAAATGGCCAACTGGCTTCGTGACTGCCACACTCCTCCGAACCATATGTCCCTCCCAACCTATATCATTTCGGCACTCAGAGACCACCCCTGAGCTGGGACTTGTGAATTCACCAGGAGACTCTCCTTTCTACCCAAATCTCTTTTCAACCCCGGAAATAAAATTCGGTCACTCTCCCAAACACAGGGATTACTACAGGTCTATAGGAATCCAGGAGGCAAACAATAGCCAAATCCATGCCAAACCACACAATTCCCACTCTGGCTTACTTCCAACCGGTGCCACAGTGAAACTCATCACTGCTTACTCAACACCCAGGAGCTCCACTAGAGCGGTTCATGCATAATTTGCCATTCAAACTGTCCACAACACAGACCAGCACATAGCTCTGCAGTTTCTTTGTTCTATGTCTGCCCAACAACAATCCTCCCCTTGACGCCAATTCCCCCTTCTCCGGGAATGGAATACCCTTTTTATTTTTGCATGCATTAATTTATGCATGTGAAGTATGATCCACAAGGGCTCTCCCATTAGCCACACTTTTCATTTTTAATTAAAGATTAAGACATTTCTTAATCACACTTAATCCCCACTTGATCATAATTAGATAATAATTATGATTTTAAATATATAAACTAAAGTCATTTAAATGAGATTATGACTTAGGATAAACTTTAGGGACTTAAAGGTTATAAAAGGGTTATAACATGGTTTCCCTCCTAGGACACCTTCAACCCCCTTGCCGCTCCCTTGGTGAATTTACCTGTCCCCTATCTCTTTAGTGTGTTGCCACCATCGAAGCCAGTTTTGTATTCTTATATTAATAATGTTAGATATTTACATGATACAACCAAGGGTCTCAGCCGAGGACATTACATTCCCCTCCCCCTTAAGATCAACATTGTCCTCGATGTTACATTGTTCAAAACACATGAACAAAATATTTTGGACTTAATTACAATATACCATCTTTCAAAACAAGAGGGGGATACTCTTCCCACATCTAATCTTTTATTTTAACATTTTGATTGCTGCTTTAGGGCTGTGGCAGATCCATTGGGCCTTTGCCCATTCTATGGCCTTGTCCTTGACAGTCTTGATCATTCTTTCCAATGCACAAGTTGGTTGCTTGTGATTACTCAAAGTTGCACACAAGCGAGGTACACTTCCACCTACTTCTCCCACTGTAAAAGCTTTCCGCACATTGTATAAGTTGGCTCCCATATTCTTTCTTTTCTTTGGGTAATCTCTTCCATAATGCTCTCCTCCACAGTTCCAACATTTCAATTGGAAAGGAAGTCTCTGCCCCACTGACTCTGCCACGTTTGCATCAAACTTTACAATTGGCTTCCTGGAAGAAGTAAAATGCTCCTTTTTATCATCCAGAGGTCTAGCTTCTTTCTCCTTCACATCATGCTTTTCTTTCAACCTGCCATTCTCTACCTTGTGCACTTCATTCCTGTTTTTACTTTGTTCAAATAGGCACTTGGCCTTCCGTACACATTCTTTTAATTCACGGGGTTCATCATAGGTGATTGTCTCTGTAATATGCTGGAAGTCCATAGAGGAAGCGTTGAACTTTAAATTTATTGTCCCAAATGAAATTGACATAACCTAGTAGCTCCAATAAACGTTTTTCATACTCTTCCATGGACTTATTTCCCAAGCTGAGTTCAAAGAACTCTTGCATTTTCTTGTCGTAATATTGTTGGGATAAATACTCTCGCTTGAATAGCCTCTGAAATTTTCTCCATGAAATTTGTCATTCATCCAAGCCTTCTACTTGCTTCAGCTGCTTCCACCAACGATATGCTCTTCCCTGAAGATTAAAGATTGCAATGTGGGCGTCCTGATTATCTAAGAAATCATGCAACCTCAGATACTTTTTCATTTCCACTAGCCACATCTCGACTACTTCACCAGACTTCTCACCATCAAAGGTGGGAGGCTTGAGTTTCCTAAGCTCACCCTTCAAAACCTTTGCTTCACTTTTTCTCTTTTGATATCTTGAGGAATAATGGTCATGCTTGTTATTTTTAAGTCTCTTATTTCCATGATAACCACCTCCAGAATGGTGTTGGGAGTATGACATCCCTTCACTCACATCCTTGTCCTTGGAGCGTTGATATCTATCAGAGATCTCCCTAACCAAAGATCCCTCTTCTTCCTTTACCACCACAGAAGACACTTGCTGGACTTTATCATGCATCTGCATTAGATTTTGCATCATTTACTGGTTAATTCGGTTATGTTGTTCCATATATATTTCCTCAATAATGAAGTAGCTGCCATTGATGAGCAAAGAAGTCAATAATGAAGCAGCTGCCATTGATGAGCAACACCAAGATGTGAATGCTCTCCAAGAAAAGCTGAAATATAATCATATTTTTTCTGACAAAAATTTTCAGTGTGCAGGTAAAGATGAGAACCAGAAAAATCATGTTGAAACAAAAGAAGAAGACTTGCACTATGTTCCAGAAGCTGAAGAAGAACAACTACTTAGCATCAAGATCCAAAAGACAAAGAAGAAGAAGTCCAAGTACACTTCAAGGAAGAAAGTGAAGCTGAAGTTTTTTAAATGATATGTAAGCCTAGTTGAGACATAGACCAGCAGGCATCTTTTGGCATAGACAGTGCTGAAGATGTACTACCAGTTGAGATTAAGGGGGTGTGTGGGAAAATGTAATCTCAGCTGTACTTCGTTAGTCAGTTAGGTGACCCATGGTATTTTCCGACCTATGGTATTCACCCATAGTATTGCTATTATGTATTTCATATTTTAACTGTTCTTAATAATGAGAAGGCATTCAATCTGCCCATAGTGCTTCTGTTTGTTCCATTGTTCTCTTTGACGAACCATAGCCAAATCCATGCCAAACCACACAATTCCCACTCCGGTTTACTTCCAACTGGTACCACAGTGAAACTCATCACTGCTTACAAAACACCTAGGAGCTCCACCAAAGAGGTTCATGCATAATATGCCATTCAAACTATCCACAACACAGACCAGCACACAGCTCTGCAGTTTCTTTGTTCTATATTTTTGCTAGCTCTGCCCAACAACAGTTCTCCCCTTAACGCCAATTCCCCCTTCTCCAGGAATGGAATACCCTTTTTTATTTTTGCATGCATTAGTTTATGCATGGGAAGTATGATCCATGTGGGCTCTCCCATGAGCCACACTTTTTATTTTTAATTAAAGATCAAGACATTTCTTGATCACACTTGATTGTAATTAAATAATAATTATGATTTTAAAAATATATAAACTAAAGTCATTTAAATGAGTTTATGACTTAGGATAAAGTTTAGGGACTTAGAGGTTATAAAAGGGTTATAACATGGTTTCCCTCCTAGGACACCTTCAACCCCCTTACCGCTCCCCTAGTGAATTTACCCATCCCCTATCTCTTTATTGTGTTGTCGCCATCAAAGCCAGTTTTGTATTTTTATATTAATAAAGTTAGATATTTACATTACATTAAAGATAAGTCAACATGCCTAATCATCAAAAGAATATCCCTTTTATGGCTTAACTACTTAAGCCAACAGTACTAAGGAATTTTTTAAATAAGAATCTTAGGAAAAGCTTTAATTAAATGCCATTAATAATCCAAAATTGATGAATTCTTGTGAACCAAGAAGGGAAATTACCTATGATGAGTCCTTGTAGCCTCTGAAGAACATATATACCAAAATCCATGCTCAAGGTACCCTAGAAATGCCTCAAACGATCTACTCCAAATAATTAAATCCAGACTTAAGCTTTTTAAATCAAAACCTAAGGAAAAGCCTTAATTAAAGCCTATTAGTCCAAAAATAACATAAACCAAGAGAAATGATTCGAAAGACTTCCAAAGCCAAAGTATCTGACAACTGTGAGTGGCACTTTTATTAGACCTGCTTTTTGGTCCTATTGACCAGTGAAACTAACAAAGTTCGTTACTAAAGAAACATTCAATGTACATAGGACAAAGTACAATAATCCATAAAGGAATATATATAATATGAAAAGATGAGATGATATGATTGATTACAATGGCAGGCCACGTATATCCATTCCCTAAAGGGTACCTTGGTGACTCTTCATAAAGGGTTGTGACCCTTAGTAATTATTATTATTTATTGTTATTATGCATGTTACAACCAGTCATATTGCCTTGTTGACCAAGTCAAACTGCTAAAAAAAGTCAAACTTGGTTAAAGTGTCTAACCAAATACTAGAACCACTGTAGACATTTGAAGAACGTATGATGATATCTTTGAATCTTTAAAACTCTGAAATGATTATTACAAGTCAAAGTGTAATGTATACATGCAAACTGATCATAACTGTAAGTCATCATATAGCATAGCTCATGTAAACATAATTATAAGTCTCTCCACAGGAATCATGAGATAAATAATTTAGAAACATATCATAACCATAATAACATCTAAGTACTTGCAACAATTAGTTCTCCTTCAGCGTGGAAATGAATGATTCAACTGAAGTCAAACAAGTGAAATGGTTTCCAATCAACATAATGACTCAAGATGTGGGGATCACGGTGCCTTTGCAGTCTTTACCAAAGTACATACAATAGATATGTGTCTCAACAAGGGATTTTGTTATAAGATATTTCCCCCTTTGACCTTAGCAATAGGACTCCCATTTTATTCTTCTCTTTTTTTTTTATCTGCTCACTTTTCTTGATGGACTTTTCTTCTTGTACTTTGGAGGAGGAAACTTTAGCCTTGTTTTTTTTTTACTGAAGGCATATGCAAATTGTTGATTTTTGTACCTAGGCAGATGTTCCCTAGGTGACTTTAATTTTTGCCTAAAGTCACTTTAAGAGGGAAAAAGGTGACCCTCACATTAAAAGTCACTTAATGAGACTTTATAACAATAAAGTCACTTTTTGATAAATTTAAGTGGGTGAGTGATTTTATTTATGAGAAATAAATAAAAGTGATTTTCACTCTCAATCAATCTCATCCATTGATTTGATTCTTTCTCCACCGTTGGATTAAGAAACTCACTTAGGGTAAACAAAAACGCTGAGGGAGGCAAAAGGTCTTTTCACTTGTTCATTTTTCAGGTGAAGAGAGAGAGCTGAGAAGGCTGGGTCGAGTTTGCTTGAGGAGGGCACGATTTTCCAGACTGGTTGCTGAAGTGATTTCAGTGAGCAAGGAGGTCAAGACTGCTTTTATTATTTGCTGGCACGAATCCCAAGAAGAGTACGGCCTTACTGTAGGGCTGCTTCATTTATTGCACAGTTTTCGAGGGTGTACGGCCTGTTTTACTTCTGCTGTACTGTGCATTAAATTTGGCACAGATTTCGAGGGGTGTACGAACTGTTTGTTCCTGCTGTACTGTGCATTTATTTCTTGCACAGATTTCGAGGAAGGTACAGCTGAGTTTATTGCTGTACGGTCTGCCATTAAATTGCACAGATTTCGAGGAAGTGTACGGCCTGTCTGGTNGCTGGCACAAATCCCAAGAAGAGTACGGCCTTACTGTACGGCTGCTTCATTTATTGCACAGTTTTCGAGGGTGTACTGCCTGTTTTACTTCTGCTGTACGGTGCATTAAATTTGGCACAGATTTCGAGGGGTGTACGGACTGTTTGTTCCTGCTGTACGGTGCATTTATTTCTTGCACAGATTTCGAGGAAGGTACAGCTGAGTTTATTGCTGTACGGTCTGCCATTAAATTGCACAGATTTCGAGGAAGTGTACGGCCTGTCTGGTGCTGTACGGACTGTCATTTATTGGCACGATTTCCAAGGAGAAGTACGCCCTGGTGCTGCTGTTCAATTGCATTTAGTTTGGCACAGAAAAAGAAGAAGGGTGTAGGCTGGTTTGCTGAGCACTAATTTCCAGACTTTGAGAAAAAGTTTGCCGGTGAAGATAAGTTGTATTTTTTCACCATTTTCTGTCCTGTACTTTGCTGAAGAATAATAAAAATCTCTCCTCTCTCTGACTGGTTTTCCCCGTGGGGGTTTTTCCAGGGCTGATTAGCCAAAAATCTCTGAGTTAAATTTATGGTGTGCATGCATTTGTTTTCAGCCTGTTAGTATTTGATTTTACTGTGTGTTTAAAATTGTTCGGCAAAATTTTAAGTAGCTTCAAGCCCATGCAAAACCGGCTGAAGTGAAAAACACAAATTGTTCATTTAAACCAGCAAGCAGTAAAACTCAGTTTTTTCAACACAAATAAGCCTTGCAAGTTTTTCTATCTCTTTTCTTTGGATTGTTGAATCGTGCAATTTTCTTGGTCCCTCTTGATTTCTTTAGAATTTAGTACTAATTCTTCTTCTTCGCAGCTTCTAGTACAAGATTCTTGGACTGGGAGCTTGTCTTCAATTGCCCTTTTTGAGGCATTATAGGGGAAGGGCCTTCTTGTTTCAGATACAAGGGGAAACATTGCTCAATGGTAGCTCTTCCTAGTTAACAGCAGCCAGCCTCATGGACCATACTTGGGAACCTCCTGAATCATTCCAAGATTCACTACAACACAAGTGGGCCCGAGACATAGGGAAAACATGGAGGCACTTGTGGTGAAGGGAATACAAAAGAGGAGATAATTAAGTCAATTTAATAACCATTAGGATGCAGAATCAAAGTGAAAGGATGATGGATAATGGCCAATTATGAAACCAAAGAAGAGGGGATAATTGTTGCATAATCAAGGGTCATCTTGGTCCATGGTACATAAATAAATCAAAAATCATTCGCCCATGTGAACCTATGACTGATACTACTAGTTATACTCATTAAAACAACCATATGGATGATCATGTAGAACCACCAAAATATAATATCTAACAAAATAATACATCTAGTAGCATATCGTCATCATATCAGATCTTTTGGCATGGTAAAGCATCATAAAATGGCATCATATCATAATCATCGCAACACTAATATCATCTGTAACCATAGTAGTCTGGAATGTTGAAGCAAATTGAAAGCAAAAATAAGTTCTAGTATGCCCACACAATATATGGCATAAAGGATGAAATGGCTAACTAAATGAAGGATGGCTAGGCAAAATGTCATGAAATGGATGAAACACCTACTTAGTTCACTAGGGTCCAACTCAAACTTCGAAATGACACACTTCTCTAGGGGAAGAACTATGATGACACCATGGTACTATGTTACTTGGGAGCGGAAGCGAAAGCTAGAAGCAAAAGCGGGAGCGGGAGCGAAAAGCGAAATTTTCAAAAGCTTCCGGTTTGGAAGCGTTTTTTATATAACATATATTTTTTATATATTTTGATGCATATGTGTCAACAAATGCATGTAGAATGTTGAATTAGTTATGGAAAGCATAAAAACATGAAATAAACCATAATACCATATAACATCATTCATTAATCATCAATCATCTAGTAGTGAATTTGTCAACCATAGCTCCGGTAACCATAACATCAACCTTAAAGCTTCAAATTTTCCATATATAAATAGGCTATAAAATAGGGATTTTCAAAAACTAGTTTTGAGGCCACCGATAAATAGGCTATAAACTAGGAATTCTTCAAAAACTAGTTTTGAGGCCACCAACATCAATTTGAACAATCAACACCACCAACATCAAGGTAAATAGAGGGGTTGATGTGTTTGGTTAAATGCCAATCCTTTACCCTCATACATGATAGAACCCAATGGAAACATTGCAATCCTGAAATCCTAAAAACTATTAAGCCTATTGAATTTCGAATGGGATCAACAATTCTACTTTTTGCATTTGAAGTCCGATGAGGTCGGAACCACTCTCAAACATCCTAAAACAATTAATGGCAATGTTAAAAATTTAAGTAAATGGATAGAAAATGAAAGATAAGGAAAATGTCAACTTTTACTTTAAGAATTTAATATTACCATTTAATGATATTGATGATTACTAAGGTCAGGTTTTTTACTATTATAGTAGGATTTTCCTCATTTATATAGCATTAGTATGGACCTGTTACCAACTTTACCACCTAAGTTGTACTTACTGATTTTTTATCAAGTGATCCTGGTGAACCGGACAAAGATGATTTGTTCGGACTTCAGAAGACCTTCGGAAGTGCTTCTGGGAAGTGCTTGTTGTACTATATCACATGTTCATACCCCATAGGGGAGTTGTAATAAAATGTTCTAGCATGATAGTGTCTGTAAAAGACTCAGTCTCTTAGACTTTATTTGTCAATCCGATCAGCCCAAGGTGTTTTTTCCCTTGGTTATTATTGGTTGTTGAATAAACGACTGATAATTTCTGAGTTTTTCACTCAATACCTCCAAAGTTGGGGTGGTCAGCTTGGCATTTAGGCCTATTGAGGTTATTAGAGTCTATGTGTCAATCTATAAACATGCTAAGCATTATGGCCGAGTCATATGAACATGTCTAAGTCCCCCTAAGTTTTAATTTTTTTTAATTTTTAAAGTTTTTTTTAATTTTAATTTTTCCACAAAACTTAGGCTATTTTTTAATAGTCTAATTGGAAAAATTGGTTTTGTAATAAAAGTGGGCTCAAAAATCAGTTTCAGTCATGGGGGTGCTCATTTTCTAACTCGGAGCACCATGTAAACCCATAAACCCACTTTTCCTAAGTTTTGAGTGATTTGTCCATCACTCAAGTCAAAAATCCCTAAAAATCAAATATTGATTATTTTAATTGATAAATTAATTAAATAATGGAGAAAATTCAAAATCCTAAATCACTGGGATTTGCTCCGATTTGACTGAAATCAGTCTCATCAGCTTGGGATTGACTGGATCTTACCATCCCTTGACAGAAGGAGGTGATCTGGGCTAAACAAGGAGTGCATCACTGCATGCAATCTTGGGAATTGTGCCCTCTCTCTCTCCTCCACATGTGTGGGCCCATCTGGATGAGTTTTGGTGGATGCTTTAGTTAGCAGGTTGAGGTATCAGTCCGATCAGCTCTCCGATTGACAATTGCACTCAGTGAGACTCAGATCAAGCTTAGATTCACTCCACATGCAGCTGCAGTCTCTCTCTCCTTGGGAATTGCGCCCCTCTGGGCTAGATTTCCTGTTTTTGCTATAAATAAAGCTCAGTTTTCCTCTTCCAAGCTAGTTAGAGCTGGATTGAAGAGCTGTTGCTATTGTATTGTGTACTATTTTTTTGGAATAAAGAAGCTTTGGAGGCAAGATCTATGGTGTAATGTTTTTCATGTGTGGATGGTGATTGTTAAGTGCTTATGAGGTATAATCTGTATTATTGATCTTTATTTTTTGCTAGTTAATAGTTGGCCTTGAAGGAGAGAGCTCCCTCCTGTTAGGGTAAGAGATCATTCTAGTTTGATTTATGCTCTTACTATTCGCTTGTTTCAGATCTCTTGGAGTTGCATGTATTTTAAGTTTAATTGCATGCTTTCCAATTATCTTTTTCCAACAACACCTATGTTTAACCATTTATTTGTGCAAGGATCTCTAAGTTGCAGGTGATCTCACTTGTAGAAGGGGTTGAGCTAGTTTGCATCTTCCTCATCTTCAGGATCTTTTGGAGGACATAGTCCCTCGGTGTTCCACTAAAGCAGACTCCAAAGCCCAACATTCCCAGGCTTCCAGCACTCTTTCTCTCTCTTCCTCCTAAAATCAAATTTTTACCGGGTTACTTTGTTTACAAACTTTGATCTCATTTAGATCTTTTATCTTAAAGTAAAAATTAACATAGATCTGTTGTATCAAGGCTCATAATCTAGATCTCCTTCCTAAAAAGTTTCATAAAGCATTCTAGATCTAGTTTAGGGAAATTGTCCGTTTTGCATGGCAATTTAAAGAGAATCCATAGTTTGCATGCATTAGATTTTTGTTTTCTGTTTTAAAAGATAAAATCCAGCAATCACTGCATATAACATTGGCTGCCCCAAAGGCAAGCCAAGACCCCAAGGAAAGCTTGCTCTCCTTGGTTCCTTTTTTACCGTTTAACTAGTTTTAACTTAGTTTTCTTTGTTTAAAGTAGGTTGACCCAAAGGTACTTTCAAAGTGCTTTTGAGCATATTTCATTCTAATAAGCTCGTTGTCTTTTAGCAGGTCTAACAGAAAGAGGAGAAGCTGCTGTTCGAAAGTGGCTTTTGGGCCATCCGAATCCCCCTAGGGTTCTCCCTTTTGATTGTAATCTTTAATTTTGGCATTTTGTAAAGGCTTGGTTTCATCCTGTATAAGGACCAAAAGGATTCATATCAGTTTGCTGATATTGTAACCGTTGATAATAATAATAAAAATTCCGAATAGGCTCTTTCGAGCCCATTCCCCATCCCCCCTGGGGGGATTCACGTCATTTTTTCAGTTTTTGCAATTTCTTATTTTTCTTTGCTCTAGATTAGTTTCATTGATGTAGAACAATATGCTTTGATTACTTTATCATATATTCCATATTACAGTATTAAAGAAACTTTAATACTTACCCCATGACTTCCCGATTGACCCGAAAGGGGAAAGAGATGCGTGGTACAGTGTTGCCAGAGCGTGGAAGCGAAGCGGGTGCGGGTGCGGGAAGCGGGTGCGCGGAAGCGTGTTTTTCAAAAAAATGGCCGGAAGCGAAGTGTGGTCGGAAGCGTTTATATATATATATATTCAAAAGAAAACATGTAGAATGTCAAACTAGATGCAAAATTTATGAAACATGTATGTTTGTGATACTTTCAATATATGAAATGCCATCTAGA